>CM053560.1:131974190-132226778 GCA_028646485.1 Cryptoprocta ferox | reverse complement strand
AAAAAAAAAAAAAAAAAAAAAAAAAGAACTTGCTGACATGGAGGAGGAAGACGCCGAAAAGGGGGAAGAGTGTGGAGCTGGAACAGGAAAGCCCGATTTAGCCTAAGCGAATGCTACTTCCTCAGTAATTCCATCAAGCCTCCCTGGGTGCCCCTCACCCCCACCCCTGCCCGCCAGGCCATGGTGGAGGAGTCAGGCTGCCAGGGTTGAAAGTCTGGGCAGATGCACTCCCCCTGGGCGGACTCTGGGACAGACTCTGAGGCCTGGATAGGAAATCCCCCCCTCCACCTGCAGCCCCAAACCCCACCCCAGGTTGGGAGGAGCAGCCTTGGTCTCTGGATGTTTGTTTTATGAGCATCCTCTTAGATGAAAGACTTCGAGAAAGTTTCCCGAGAGACTCCGGAACCCTCAAAGCCAGCACTGTCCTGGGCTTTCTAAGGACAGGCACCTTGAGATTTCCTGCCTGCCCAGCTGCCTGCAGTCAGAGACTCTAAGAAAGGCCTCAGCCCT
Source organism: Cryptoprocta ferox (assembly GCA_028646485.1). Classification (NCBI taxonomy): domain Eukaryota; kingdom Metazoa; phylum Chordata; class Mammalia; order Carnivora; family Eupleridae; genus Cryptoprocta; species Cryptoprocta ferox. The sequence goes on along the minus strand of CM053560.1, from coordinate 132,226,268 downwards.
TGAGGATGGGAGGCTCTTTCTCAGCTCTGCTTAGGTCTCTTCCCGGCCACTGACTCTTAACCGATAGGTGCTCAGCGTTTGAAAAGGGATGTCGGCAAAACACACAGCAGGTTTTGAAAGAAAATGACTTAGTTTTCACCCCAAAGGAGTAAAAATTATGATACAATCTTTCTGTGGGGGGGCAATTTAACCTTCTAAGTCAAGAGTCTTTAGAATGTGTCCTCGGAGGGCGCCTGGGTGGCTCAGTCGGTTAAGCATCAGACTTCGGCTCAGATCATGATCTCACGGTTCGTAGGTTCGAGCCCCGCATCGGGCTCTGTGCTGACAGCTCAGAGCCTGGAGCCTGCTTCGGATTCTGTGTCTCCCTCTCTCTCTGCCCCTCTGCCGCTTATGCTCTGCCTCTCTCTAACCCCCCCACCAAAAAAATTAAAAACATTAAAAAAATAATAATGTGTCCTTGGCCCAGGGAGGCCCAGGGATTCCCTTCTAGAAAGGGATCCCAAGGAATAATCAAGGCTGTGGGTAAAACTGCCCAAGGATGTTTGCTGCAGCATTCCTTATAAGAGAGAAAAAGGGGAAAGAATGTAAATGGAGGAGGCTGCTTAAATATATTATGGTCCATCTTCTCAAAAGATAGACCTTTAAAGTGAGCTGGAGGGGAAGGGCAGCCTGGAATGTATGGAAATGTGGAATTACTATACTGAATACCTGAAGCTAACACAGCACCATATGTTGACTGTCCGGAATTGAAAATTTAAATAAATAAATAAACAAACAAATAAATAAATAAATAGATAAAGTGACTTGGAAGAGGTTTAACTCAATGAAAATTTTAATCACATATTGTTAAGGAAAAGCAAAAAAAGAAAAAGAAAGAAAGAAAGAAAGAAAGAAAGAAAGCAACATGAAGGTACACACAATATGATCTCATTTTAATTAAAAAATATGTGCTGGGAGGGTATATAATATACTAAAATATTAATAATTATAGAGGGTTTTTGCTTTCTTGTCTTCGCTTGTTTCTATTTCCTAAATTTTCTGCAAAAATCAGAAATCTCTTTGTAACAAGAAAAAAAATCAATAAAATCTATTTTCTAAAAAAACAAAAGGAAGAGATCCAAGAGCCAAGAGACTGCTCATTCCTTGGTCATTCAAACCTGAAGTGGACTTGAAAAAACAAACAAACAAACAAACAAACAAACAAATCCCGAACAGAGACATCTTAAAACCACCTAAGAATATTTTCAACAAGGGGTAGTTTCCAGTGAAGAGGAATGAAGATCTCCAGGAGGCCTGAGTGAGTGCAGGGAGGGTGGGAGTCAGGAGCAGAAAGCCAACTCTCCCAGAAGGGCCAGACTCCACTTTCCAGTCTAGCTCCTTCGAATAATTGTCACCAGGGGAGGAAGAGGACAGCGAGCTGAGGGGCTAAGGTGCGAAAAGGCAAAACAAACATTACTTTTGTCCTTCGTGGAGGACAGGACAGTAGCCATCTCTTGAAACAGTAAATTCAAAAGAGAGAGAGAGAGAGAGAGAGAGAGAGAGAAAGGCTAGTTCCTGAGCTGAGATTTGTTAATCTACCTGGCGCTGGGGGATGAATTTTTACCACCAAGGTACAAAAGCTCTAAGACAGGGGTTTGGAAGAGAAATTCTTACAAGCCTTGTAACCAAAGCAAAAGATCTTAGCTGACGTTCCGTAGAAGTTTTTCTGGAGAATGAGCCAGAACACAGACAGATAATGGACCAGAACGCCAGGGAGAGCAGTAAGACCACAGTGCACCGTTTACAGAAGTTGGCCTTCGTCTAAAGAGAGATGACCTACAGCCCAGGGAAGGAAAATCTCCATGGGACAGACTTAAGTATTCAAGAGTCAGGAGAATCCAAGGAAGAATAATGCAGACGTCTACATTTCTCGAGTCCTCTTTATGATCGAAAGCTTTAAAGTCTACCTCCAGTACCAAAATGTGTCCATTTGAGGAATGTTTACTGGGCGCCTCCTATCTGTTCACGCATTTGGCAAACGGGGTATGAACCTCACATGGGGACAGCTCTGTGACGTTCAAGGTACTTCCACGTCCACCAGCCAGACAAACAAAAATGGACAGCGTGGGTCATTAGGATGCATCCCTCGTAAAGATGCCAAGTAACACAGTGACAGGGGAGCTGGAAGGTCAGCTCAGGCCCCGGGATCCTGAAGCCTTCTTACCCCCACGAGCATTCCTCAGCCCCAAAGGGCCCTGCTTCTTCCTTAAGAAACGATGACTGCAACTCAGAAAATAAATACGACACCACACACCAGGACAGGTGGTGCTGGATGATTTTGTGTCTCTAAAAGACATCAAATTCTCCCCACGGGTGAAGCTGTACCTATAAATTACAGCCTTGTATTATATACGGCCAACATCTTCAGCTTTGTTCTCCTACAGCATTTCTCCTTGACAAAAAGGAAGCAGTCAATACTCTACTTTGAAAAGAGCATAGGAGGTGTTTCTGTGAGACAAAAAAAAAAAAAAGGAATAAAGCAAGCAAGCACTTTCCCTTCCCTTTAATTAAAGGGATGCCATCCAACCGCACCTCTAGATAGAAAAGTTGAGACAGAAATTTGTTTTCTTCCAGAATCTTCTAAGTACCAAGGTGCCTTTAGCCTGAAAAAGTTCTCTGCCATATAACAAAGTGAAGGCACCAGCTTAAGGCACCAGGAAGTGTTCCCTCGGCACCTGGCAGCAGCTGGTACCTACCTGAGGCCAGTTCACAGGCAGTAATAAAAGCTCCCTTGAAATAATGTTAAGGTTCAGACACTCTGATAAAAGCTGGGAACTTCAAAGGTAGGACTGCAAAGCCCATCCCTAATCCTCCTCATTGTGTCTGATGTGGCTGGCTGGGTTCTGGGCTGGCTCCACCACCGACTGCCTGAGCTTTGCCCCATAGGCATTTGTGAGCCAGCAAGCCAGCTGGGGGAGGTGGGACAGAATTGTACATTCACTCCCTCGGGAGGGGTGGGCCTTAGGCCACGGTGTACAGCCACTGATCTTTGACCAATGAGATGGCAGTTCAAAATAAAGGAAGAAAACCAGAAAAAAACAAAAAACAAACAAACAAAAAAAAAACCACTGATCGACAGACAGGAGCCCCATGGTTCTGGAGTGAGAACTGGATTCAATGCCAGTTTCCAAGGCTCTCTCCATGAACTTGGGCAAGTCATTTCGGACTTCCAGCCTTCGGTTTCTTGGTCTATAAAAATGGTAACCTCGCTGGGGGGGGGGGGTTGCTGAGGGGACTAACTATAATAGTCTACGTGAAAATGCAGAGCAAAGGTGAGATTCTTCTTCCCATCCTTCTTTCTTTCTTTAAAAATACATTTTTTTAAGTTTATTTTTGAGAGAGAGAGTGCGCATGTGCGAGTAGGGGAGGGGCAGAGAGCGAGGGACAAGAGGATCCGAAGCAGGCTAGGCGCCGACAGCACAGAACTCACAAACTGGGAGGAGATCGTGACCTGAGCCGATGTCACACACATAACCGACCGAGCCACTCAGGTGCCCCCCGCCCCCAAATACATGTTTTTTAATTAGGGAGGATAGGCACAAGGTACAAAATTCAAAACGTAGAAGAAGCATCCTTGCGAAACTATGACACAGTCAGGCATTCCGTCCTGTACTTTCTCACTTAAGAAACTATCTCATTGCCCACGACCACATGGACCACATGGATACACAGGGAGCTTTCACGTTCTTTTTTACAGCCGCGCAGAATTGCACTGTATGATTGTAGGACACTTTGTTTACCAGGTCCCCACTAGTGGACATTAAGGGCTTTTGGGTGTTTTTTTGTTTTGTTTTTTTTTTTGTTTTTTTGCTTTTTTGCTTTTACAAGCAATGATGCAATGAAATCTCTCGAAAAATGCTCATTTCACATGTTATGCAACATACCTGTGAGAAAAACTCCCAGAACTGGAATTGCTCGTGCACTTTTGAATTTATTTATTTATTTTTCAAGTTTCTTTATTTTGAGAGAATGGCACGCGAATGGGAGAGAGGCAGATAAAGAGGGCGGGAGAGAGAGAGAGAATCTCAAGCAGGGTTCAAACCCATGAACCGGAGAGATCATGACCTGAGCTGAAACCAGAGTAGGTTGCTTAACCGACCGAACCACCCAGGTGCGCCTCATGCACTTCTGATTTTAATAAATATCGTCTCTATACCATAGAGATTTTTTAATAAAAATCCTCTCTATACAATGTGTGCTCTATAACGATTATCAGAGTATCTGTTCCCAGTGTCACTTCTCCATAGTAGACTTCCATTTCTCTAATTAGTAGTGGGCTGAACTTGCTCTTATGTGGTTAAGAACCATTTGTATTTCCTTTTCTGTGAACTGCCCATGTTCTTAGCTTATTTTAAAAATTGAGTTGAGGGGTGCCTGGCTGGCTCACTTGGTGAAGCATGCAACGCCTGATCTCGGGGTCATGATTTCGAGCCCCACATTGTAGAGCTGTAGAGCTACTTAAAAAAACTGAAATAAAATATAATAAAAAATAAATCAACAAAAAATTAAAAAATTGAGTTGATGGTCTTTTCCTTAATGATTTGTAGGAGCTCTTCAGATATTAAGGAAACCAGTTGATATCTATGACCTATGTTGCGAAAATGTTCTCCTAGTTTTGAGAAGTAGGAGACTCTTTTGACTCCATTTATGATGATTTTAGCCACACAGAAATTTTTTACTTGCGTACAAGTACATTGATCTTTTTTCCTTTATGACTTCTGGGTTTTAAGTCACAGTTAGTATTTTCCTGAGTTCTGTTATATTTACCATCTCTAACCCATCTGAAATATATTGTTATAATGTACTCATTTTTTTTAGAAAGCCATCAAGTTGTTGTCCCAAGTCATGAATGTTAAAAAAAATTTTTTAATGCCATCTTTATGTCATATTAATTTACCTTTAATTTACCTCTAAGTCCCGTCTCTTTTTTGTCTTCCAAATCCTGCCCAATTGCCTCAAATCATGCACTTTCTCTCCATAGCCCTCACATGCCTTCATTCCATATGTGAGTCACGGGCTGATCCATGTTATCCTGACTGATAACCATACAAGTGGCGGTGAATTCCAGCATCTTAGAACAAGTAGAGACCTCAGAAGCACCCCTTCATTTCATGGCTATGGACGCTGAGATCCAAAAGGGTGAACTGGACTTGTCCAAGATTACAGGGAGAGTTAGTGCTTGGATTTTTTTTTTTTTAATTACTACCCAAGAAGAAGAGAAGAATTGATTTTGCCATAAGTTCTGCTCAATCAATAGATATCTATTAAGCAACTACTATGACCAACAGCAAACTAGGCATTGGGGCTTCAGAAATAAATAAGAGCTCTGAGTTTTCAAGAAGCTCAGAGTTCAGCACGGGGTCTAAACATACACACCTACAGACTAAGAGGTAAGGCAACAGTGGCCAATAGATGTGGAAGAATAGGTCAGTTCTGTAAGGGATGGCATGGGGAAGGTTCAGAAGATACATAGTTTTTCACTGGGCCTGGCATGACCAGGACTTGTCCAAATGTGAAGTGAAAGTATTTGGCAATAGGGGAACAATGAGACAAAGTGGGGTGTCTGGTGGTATAGAGTCAGGAAGGAAGTAATCTAGCTTAGCGTTAGCTGTGGGTGGACTTTCAAAAAAGTTCCTCTGAGGATTTGTGGTCATTGGCAGGTCCTCAAAACTGCACGCTAAGATTTATAAATAAATAGATCTGGAGGGCCTTAAGGTGTCTGATAGAAGGCAACATAGCCTCTGTGGAAGAATGGACTCTCATCCCATGCCTCGAAGAATTCCCATAGATAGAATTCTAACGAACATAAACTCGCAATCAAAAATCATGAAACACATACAGAAGCAAGCCCTCAAGACTGGGAATCAGCAGAAGCAGTGTACGACAGAACCAACTATCCCTGCAAACACTTCAGGTACTGGAATTACTGGATACAGAATACAAAATAAGCATGTTTAATGTGATTGATAAAATGGGGAATTAAAGACACAACTAAGGAGTAAGAGATTATTTAGAAAACACAGATCACCAAGCATATTAGGAAAAGGATAGAATAGAAACACAGAAATAAAAAATATAATCACTCAGATTAAAAACCAAAAGCCAAGGGGCACCTGGGTGGCTCAGTCGGTTACCTGTCTGACTTTGGCTCAGGCCATGACCTCAGGGTTCATGGGTTTGAGCCTTGCATCGGGCTCCCTGCTGATGGTGCGGAGCCTACTTGGGATTCTTTCTTTCCCTCTCTCTGTCCCTTCTACATGTGTGTGTGCGTGCTCTCTCTCTCTCTCTCTCTCTCAAAATAAAGAAATAAACTCAAAAAAATAAAAACTAAAATCATGAGCATCAAAAATAACTACTACAATGGAAACACATCAAATATATTAAAATTTGTGAGTTCATACTGATACTAAAAATACCTCCGTGGATGGGCTAAACAGAAGATTAGAGATAACTAAAGAGAGAATTAGGAACCTGGAAGACACGATAGTCCCCAGAAAACATTACAAAAAATCCAAAAGATTGCAAATGAAGAAGTTAGGAGACATATAGAAATAAGATCCAACATACATCTAACTGGAGTTCCCAAAAGAGAGACCAGAGAGTGATAATGATGGAGACAATATTCCAAGAGGTAGTGGCTGAAAAGTCACCAGTCTTTGGTTTCAGAAAGCCCAATGAATCCTTGGCCAAATAAAATCAAATCCACTCCTAAGTAAATAATAGTGAACTGCAAAACATACAAATGAGTGCACACACACACCACCACCACCACCACCCCCCCATCACCACCAACAAAAACCAGAGAGAAGAGATTGCCTATGAAGAGCAGTAAGTGTGCTACCAACTTCTCAACATCAACAATGGCCAGAAGACAATGGAAAACTATCTTTAAATACTTAGGGAAAATAACTGGCAAGCTAATGTTTTATACCCTCTAAAACAATAACAATAAGGACGACACAAAATGTTAGCCAAACAGGAACTGAGATGTTTACAATGAAAAGATCTTCACCATATGATGTTCTGATATCAGAAAGTAGGTCTGAGATGCAAGGAGAAATAGAAGTAAACAAAATGGAAAATATGCGGAAAATGAAAGCAAAGGTTAACTGTACAGAACATTAAAAATAAATGCCCAGTTTGTGGAACTGAAAAAAGAAACACGATGCAGCTCAACTACTGGGTAACAACCGCATATGTCACAACAGTGACTTTATAGAAAGCATTCCCAAGGTCCTTGCATTATTTGAGAAAAGATACAGACACCAACTAACCTTAAATCTTATGCAGTCTGCATGCATCAAAAGAATAGAAACAGAGTGTGTAAGCTGCAAAGCAGTGAAGAAAAAAACCAGTGAAGGAAAGAAAGGGGAAAAAAAATCTTTTAATCAATTTAAAAGAATGAACAGCTGGGCTGGCTGAGTCAGTCGGTGGAATGTATGACTCTTGATCCTGGGGCTATGGGTTCGAGCCCCCTGTTGGGTGTAGAGATTGCTTAAAAATAAAATCTTTTTTTTTTTTTTAATGAAAGAATGAACAAAGATTCAGAAAAAGAAGAAAGAGAAAGCACAAAGTAAGATGGTAGAAAGACATCCACTTATATCCAAAACTCTAACCAATGTAGACCCAGCTCTGGACTGTTTAGAGAAGACAAGAAGATAGAGATATAGGACAGGAGTCCGGGCCTTGCAGGCTGAAACCATAGACACGGAAGGGAAAAAAGTAGCAGAGAACCATGGCCAAGGCACCCAAGTGTTGGCAGGAGAGGCGGGAATGGCAGAAAACAGTAGCAGCAGAGAGGTAAGAAAGAGGAGGCCCCAGAGGGACGAGCCAGTATCCGCCATGGACAAGTCAAGCAAGAAGAGGCCACAAAAGGGGCTGCTGGGCACGATCAGGGGCCGGGGCCCTGCACGAGCAGGTCAGAGGTCAAAATACTGTGCTGTTTCGAGGCTGGAGAGGAGGCAGAGGAAGCAGGGACAGAAAGGGTGAACTCTTCTCTGCGAAGTTTTGGGTGGAGTGATACGGGAGGTGGGTTGGGAGAAGCAGGGCCGAAGAAGAGGGAGACAGGTGTGTCTGTAATCTGTAGGTGCGGATCTGGGGTATAGGAGGAGGCGGGGTGCTCAGGCCTACGGGGACAGCCAGGGCCGGACACAGGGATGGGTTTGATGGTAGTAATGTTGCCCCACTGGGTAGGCATAGGTTTCCCAGCTTGGGGCAGGGGTGTTCGAGGAGGTAAGTGCAGTGGGGAGATGGGAAGAGTTCAGAATTTCAGAGGTGACCTGCTTCTGGATAATGGCAAGTCCACAGAGAACTTGTGGTCTGAGGCTAGTGAATGGAGCCCTGATAGGAGAGGAGGCATGTAAACTCGGGGGGGGGGAGGCACAATCAAACATCGCAGGGTGGGGTTGACCTACCAGCACCACCAGCCTCCAAAGGGAACCCGATGCTTTTCAAGAGGCCGGCTTGGATGTGGTCCTTTTGAGGACATTCTGACATGGTGCATAAAACAATCACTGAAGTTTGGCTATTGTTTTTTACCAGACAGGTGCACGACAGCCTTCCCCATCTGGAAGCCCATTCCGTGGCTGCCTCACTGGGAATGGGATGGGGTCACGGATGGCATTCAGGCGTGACCCAGGAGACAAACCACACTTAACCAAGAATCATCACAGAAGGTATAGATTCCCCTGTCAATCTGGAGGGTGGACAGTCCCACTTTTTTTTTTTTAATTTTTAACATTTATCCATTTTTGAGAGTCAGAGAGATAGAGCACAAGTGGGGGAAGGGCAGAGGGAGAGGGAGACGGAATCTGAAGCAGGCTCCAGGTTCTGAGCTGTCAGCACAGAGCCTGACACAGGCCCGAACTCACAAGCTGTGAGATCATGACCTGAGCTGAAGTCAGCTGCTTAACCCACTAAGCCACCCAGCTGCCCCTGGACATTCGCACTTTCTGTGGTGATCCTTCCTACCTGATTTTCATCCCCTATTTATTACACACTGGGGGTGTGGAAGGAGGAAAGGGAAGGTGGGCAGGCTACGATGCGATTCCCTATTCTCAGCTTCTGACTTCATCGAAAATCCTCACGTTTCCAACACGACAGTACTCCCAAAAATACACAATAGAGGATATATATTTAATATCGGAGACACCTTCATGACGACGGTTAGAGAAGACAGAATTAAAACCCCCCTAGAGGTCAACCCACTTCTAATAGTCCTTTACTCCATGGATAAATATATAAATTATAGGGGCGCCTGGGTGGCTCGGTCGGTTAAGCGTCTGACTTCGGCTCAGGTCATGATCTCACAGTGGGTTTGTGGGTTCGAGCCCAGTGTCGGGCTCTGTGCTGACAGCTCAAGAACCTGGAGCCTGCTTCTGATTCTGTCTCTCTCTCTCTCTCTCTCTGACCCTCCTGCTCACATTCTGTGTGTGTCTCTCTCTCAAAAATAAACGTTGAAAAAATTTAAATATACAAATTATAAAGATAATACATACTGATAAAGATTCGAATAGCACAGAAATGAATTAAAGAGAAAACAAAAGGCCTCTGTACTTGGGGGTAAGGCGCTAGGGATGGGGGAAGGATCAGGTCTGTGAGCCACACACATTAATTAGTAAGTACTAAGAACCAGTCATTTTACCTTTTGAAGCTGCTGATTCGACATACATTTTTGGCCCTGCGTTGGCTTCTAATATCCTTTAATCCCCCTTTCAAAATCTGCCCCCATCTCCTGCTACCACCTCACCCCTGATTCGACAGCGCACGTCTTCCAAGCATCTTCTGACCGACTCTAGAATCTTTCATTTAGCTTGCAGTACTGTGGTTGTCTTGTTTCCCAATTCTTTTTTCTCAAGCAAACAAAATAGATCAGGCCCAATAGTGACACAGGCTCTCGTGGGCTAGCCTGGCAACCTGGTGCAGTTCGTAACATATTTCCTTGGGAAAAACCTTTCTGTTTTATGCATGAGCAACTGGGAGGCACTTGTTGTTGTTTTTTAATTTATTTTGAGAGAGATACAGAGAAAAGTGGGAGAGGGGCAGAGAGGAGGAGGGAGAGAGAGAATCCCAAGCAGGCTCCACGCTATCAGTGCAGAGCCCGACGCGAGGCTCGAACTCATGAATCGCGAGCTCATGACCTGAGTTGAAACCAAGAGTCACGGACACTCAACTGACTGAGCCACCCAGGCGCCCCTGGGAGACGCTTACTTGTAAACTAGGGACCTCCATAATCTCAATTTCCATTCTCCCAAAAGTGCTCTCCCCTAGTCCCCCCTGCCCTGTTACGAAGTTAGGCTTCGTGAGCCGGGACTCTGGGGCCCAACCGTCCAGTGGCAGGCCTGGTTCTGACATGCGACCTCGGGAAAGTTATTCATCCTAAATGAGCAGACGTATGGAAAGTGCTCAGGAGAGTGCCTGGCCCATGGTAAGCGCTGTGTAGGAAGGGAGTTGGGTGAGATTAGCTAAGAAAGGCATTTGCCCCTGGTTCGGGGAGGTCGCAGATCCCTCTGAGGCTGGCCAAAGCTCCGATATTTTCTAGAGCAAAGCGCACCCACAACCATATGACGCTCTGCACAGCTGCATGTGCAACTGAGCCCCCCCAGCCCCCCTGCAAGGCTCAAGGACCACTGGCCTTGGCCCTCTGGTCCTCTCCACTCCGGTGTGAGGATCCCAGGCGTGAAACTCTGTGGCAATTCTTAAAGTATCATGTTCACGGGCAAGGAACTATTGAGCAACTCCCTCGTTTTAGGTTCCGCTTTTGGCAGACATGGTATACCTTTCTTCCCCAAAGCCCTCTGACCCTTGCCAGTTTTTCTCTCGATTCAGGCCCAATCCTCCCGGGGTCACCTTAAGACAATCTCTCTGCGTGCAACAAGCTCCATGCGCTCTTTGCGAATTATTCTGATCCTTCCCCAAAGCTCTGTCGGTCAGGCCGCTCTGCAGCATTTATTGAAGTCAGGACCACCGAAGGGACTAGTGCCTGCTGGGGGGGGGGGTGGCCGCCCCCCCAGGGCACCTCAGAGGTGGATACCGTGGACGCCCAGGCCCTCACTCTTAATAAGCTTGGAAACAGCACACACCAGCAAAAGCCAGAGATGACAGAAGCCAGAAGGAACTTTGCGAGATGATCTAACCAGATCATTAACCAGAGAGAAGTGACTTTCCCGTGGTCATCCAACTCAGTCCCGGCCAAGCTGAGAATCCCCCTCCCCCCTGCCCTGCCCGGTCAGAACTTTGATTCTTTTGGCATTTCTCAGACTTTACCATGCAGGTGAGTGGTGTCAGAATGCAGATTCAGCAGGTCTGCTAAGGGCTGGAGATTATGCATTTTCTAACGAGCTCCTGGGCAGAACACTTAGAGTAGCAAGGGTTTACATCAAGGTGAAGGCGACTATCCCACCCGGGCTAAAGCCTCTTCACCCACCCTTTTCCTGTGCCTGTTTGAATGCCCTTTCTTCAGGAAAGCCTCCCTTCCCTCCCCCTCCCTGATTATCAGCTCCCATGGCCTCTGTACTTTTCCCTTTGAAGCGTTTATAACAACTGTAATTAAAGAGTATTGGTGTAATTATTAGTTCAGTGTCTGTCTCCCAGGGAGACTACAAGCTCCTTGAGGTCGGGCCCAGCACAGAGGCCGGTAAATCACACTGTCCATAAAAGGGTAGCTGTTGTGGTCTGGAAGGGAAGGTTTACACGCGTGGAAAACACTTTCTGGAAGCCTCAAGGCCAACAGTGACACTTTCTAGCTTTAAAATTCCCACCAGTTTCAAATACCTGCCAGCCAAAATTTAAGTTGAAAAGCATACTTTAAAAAAGAAAGAAAGAAAGAAAAAGTCTCCTAAATCTTGATCAAGTGCGAAACAGTCCCGATCTGGTACTAGCCACTCTGCTCGGGGGAACAGGGGGACCTCCCAAAGAAGCATTCTCTTCGGGTCTGCGTGAGTGGCCTTCGAGCACCATGCGGGTCCTGGCAAAGGAAGTAGCCTCACTCCACAGTGCAGACCAATAGGTTCTTTTTCAGTTTTTTTCCTGCTGCCATCCTTTTGAGGAACCCCAAAGCTCTGAATGCTCAGCTCCTTGGTGTGAGCAGAGATACCGGACCTCATGGTTACTATAGGGAGACAAAGTCCGAAGGCAGTCAGCCTGGGTTCAGGTATCAGCTCTGTGCCCTGGGGCAAGTTACTCAGCCCTTCTGGGCTCTAGTTTCCCCGTCAGCCAAACGGAAATAACGATTTAGTATCAGCGCCTGCAAGGACTAAGGCACATGATATACAGAGAGCATTTGGACAAGCCCGGCCCAAGATACAGGATTATTATGATTCTCCCTCTCTCCAGTGAAGTTCAAGATGTCTCTATTGTTTTGCACAATCTCCACCCAGTGACGCCACCTAGTCAGGATGGACTCTTCCCAACGGCTCCTGCCCTACCTGTCTGGGGCTTGTTTGAAGCCATGACTCACTGCAAAACTCTGCAGGTCCCATCAGTCACCTCCCTGTCCCCACCTCTGTGTGTCACTCGTGGCTTCCTACTGGGAGGGAGGAGGTCTTTTTCCTAATGCCCAGTCCACTCATTCACCAAATATTATCGAGGGCCCACCACGTGCCAGGCCCTGTTCTGTGCACAGGGGCTTAGCAATGAACACAGACTCACGAGCTGACATTCTAGTAGGAGAGGTAACCCACGAACAGACCTCCGTTCAGGTCTCTGACTCTTCCTTACACCCCCATTCTTCTCCACAGACGAATCCTAAATAAATCACACACGAGAACAGAGCACAAAGAAAGCCACTCCAGATCAAAAAGTGCCAAGCGTGACTTGGGAACATCCCGATAACTGAACGGTGTGCCTCACTGAACTGGAAGACTTTGTCCCTGGTGTCCCCTAGTAGTCACACTGGCCCGTCGAAGCCTCCGGAATAGTATGTGTGTTAACAGACCCGGACGAGAAGGTGCTGTTTCCCTGTCTCTTGCAGGTAGCATACGCCCATGGTTTTGTGTTCTCAGAGCCACACTCTCTGGACAGAGCCCGATTCGGGGCCCCCAGCAAGAACAGAGGCCGAGGCCTTGTGTTTAAGAGCACTGGAAATGGACTCTGAAAGCTCATGTTCACGTACTGGCATTGCCACTTAGAGCGTAGCCCCAGGCATGGAGCTTTCCTCATGCCTCAGTTTCTTTTAGACAATCTACGGGGTCTTCCAGCTTTGAAGTCTAAGGGTTGAGACTACCCATCATTAACACTCGGCGATTCAGAGGTTCCTTAATTCGGCCACATGGGTCCCTGGCCTGGGACCCTGTGGGTGAGCAAGCCGGATGAGGACCCTGTGGGGAGCATCTTCTGGGATGCACTTGATTCCTCCCTTGTTGACTTCCTCCCTCCTACCTTCAAACTCCAGCAAACTCGGATAGAAATATCTCCGGGCCGCGAGGCAAACCTAAAATAGAAGTCGTTCAAAATCTCTGGTGGTCCCATTAGTCTCCCTTCCGTCCACTTGAAAACCATTCCAGACCTTGTCTGCCTCCTGATCTCTAGACAGAGAGCCTAAAATAAGTCTCCCTGGTAGGAAATGCCTGCTTGGAATGGAGGTGACCCGAGTACAGAACAAATGCCCTGCTGGCCGCACACCACAGGACAAGGACTCACCTAGGAATCTGCCCGGAGAAGAGTGAGCATCTGCTCTCACTTCAACTCACTGCATCTCCCTCCACGGGCATGCAGGCAACCAGGCAAGCCTGGAGGAAAGAAAGTGTGCCCCAAATGTCCAACGCACCCCCCCCCATCCCACTCGAAAGAAAGCTGCTCTCTCCCAAGGCCCTCATGTGAGAAAGCCACGTCCTGCAGGTTTCTGGAGCCCTAAGGCAGCTGGAGCTACCAGTGACCAGTTAGGGCTCGAGCAGGTGCTTGGCACAGGGTGACATGTGGCCCACGGGCCAGTTGACAAAACCACCAAGAAGGCTCTAGAAAACAATATTCACTTAAAACAAGAAAGGTACAGTCATACCAGGTCTCAAAAACCAAAACCAGACAGGCCCACGGCTTGAGCACCAACACTAAAAATACATGTTCTGATGTCTAATGGCAATTAGGGCTGCTTTTCTTCCCTCCTCCCACAAGACCCGGCAGGTCCTTTAAAGGCCCCCGGTGAGAGCGCAACAGGAACGCAGGCCCAGCGGCCCTCTACTTGGCAGAAATGAACTTTGACTGTTTTTGCTTACACGTGTACAAAGGCAGGACTCAAAGAGTAGCTTCAAAGTTGGCTGGGGGACCCCCAGGGGTGCAAAGTCCAGCTTTGCACACCTGTGGGGGAATTTCTGTGACTCTCCCAGGCACCCACAGGACCCGGCTACTGTTCCCTCCAGGTCGACACCCGCTAGGACTTTCCGCTTTGCCCAGAAATAAAGACGCTCGGCCGGCAGCGGGAAGGCGGGCCAGCGGGAAGGCGGGCCACCAGGACGGTCATTCACCGGGCCGCTCCGACGGGGAAGGACGGGCACCTGGCAGTGTCCCAGTGAAAACGCACCCAGGCTACGGCTCTGCCTTCGCCCCCAACCAACGCAGAGCTTAGAGCTACGTTAAGGACCGTTTCGGGTTAGTTAAAACCCACGCGAGCACCTCCCTGGCCTCTTAAATCTTCCCAAACTACGGCTCAGACTGGAGGGAAGCAGTTGCTGCGACCATAAAAGTCCTCTTAAAAGGCAAGTTGGAAAAAAACCCGATACGCACTAGTTAGCAAGTCCGCAGTTAGGGGGGCGGTGGCACAAGGGCCGGGTCTGTGGGATCTGCGCGCCTGCAGGGGCTGCCCCGTCGGTACTCGGGTGCCCGCGCCCACCCGGCAGCCCGGGGGCCCCTCGTCTGACGCCGGCGATCCCACTCCACAGCTCCGTCCAATTAGGAGAATGACCGCGAGGGGACGGGGAGGGTGGGCGACGGGGAAAGGGAACTGACACGAGGGAGGCTAGGGACAGGCCGTGGGGACCCGGCCAGCCGGCGAGCACCTTCAACAGGTCCCCGGCCCCCGGGCGCCCCGACGCCGGCCGGACGGGGGTCCCGCAGCGCACGTCGTGCGGCCGCCGGCTGCCCACGGGGGGCACCGCAGCACCCCCCCCCAGTCCGCGGCGGCGCGCTCGGCCCTCCCCCGCCACCACCCCCCCACCCCGGGACGCCGGGGACGCGCAGTAACCGCCCCCCCCACCCGCACCGGAGAATAAAGTTTGTGGGCAGCCGCAGGGGCGGGGCGGCGCGGCGAGGGGGTGAAACTTTGAGTCCCGGGCCGGGTGCGGGGGGAGCGCGTGGGGCGCCGGGACACCCACGTGCGGGCCCGGCAGCCGCCGCCGCCGCCGCCGCCGCCTCCCCGGCCTCCCGCTCCGCCGCCGCCACCGCGGCGCTTTCCTTTCATTTCTGCTTCTCTCTCTCTCCCTCTCTCTCTCTCTCTCTCTCTCTCTCTCTCTCTCTCTCTCCCTCTCTCTCTCGGTCTCATTCGCGCGCTCTCCTCGCTCTCGCCCTCTTTCGCTCGCTCCCTCCCCTCCCCCTCACCCCCCCCCCCAGACGCCATCTCTCCCTCTTTCCCCGGCTCTCCCTCTCTCCTTCCAGCTCCCCGGCATGAGGGAATGTGGAAGTGAAAGGAAAAGACGACATGTTTGCAGCGCGGCGCGGGCCTGCGCGCGGCCGTCCCCGGGGAGAGGCGGGGGGCGGGTCGGCCGCCGCCGCCTCGACCCACCCCCGCGCCCCCCGCGCCCCCGCCCGGGGCCGCGCGGCGCCGGGGGCCGGGGGGCGGCGCGGGACACTCACCCTGGTCCGGGCGCGGCTCCTGCGCTGGGGGGCCCTCGGCGGGCCGGGGCCGGGGCCGGGGCCGGGGCCGGGCCGGGGGCTCCTGGCTGCCCACCGCCCGGGCTGCTGCTGCGCGCCCGCCGCCCGCCTCCACGCGCGCCCGCCGCCTGCTCCTGCCGCCCTCCCTCCGGCTCCTCTCTTTCTCTCTCTCCCTCTCTCTCTCCCTCTCCCCCCCTCCTCTCTCGCTCTCCTCTCTCGCTCTCTCCCTCCTGCTCGCTCCCTCGCTCGCTCGCTCGCTCTCCCTCCCTGGAAGAAGGGAATGAGGCAGGGCTGACGTGAAGGGATGCAAAACAGCTCCTCCTAACCCAGCTCGCAGAGGAAGAGAGACAGAAAAGCAGCCCTTTTATCTCTCTTTTGTTTTCTCACTTCCTTCCACCCCCCCCAGCACCCCCCTCCTGTCAGCCCAAGTTTTCTTTTCTCTTTCTACCGCAGAGAGGATTTTTCTCCCTTTCTTTCTCTTTCTTTCGGTTCAACTCTCCCACTCAAATTGAAAGCCTGGAGGGTTTTCTTTCTCCTTTTTTTTTTCTTCCCTCTTTTCTTCCTTCTTCCTCCTTTCTTATTTCTCTAAAAGGGTTTTGTTTGCTGTGGGAGTTTCGTTTGAAAATCAAGTCACGCCTTTTTTCCTCCTTTTCTTTCTCTCTCTTTTTTTTTCTCCTCTCAGCAGAAAAGGGGAACAAAGATTAACTGAAGCGGGGGAGAGGGGGAGCGTCAGAACCTCGCATGGAAATGGGGGGCCCGGCCCTGCCCCGCACAAAGGGGGCCCGGGGGCTGCGCGCCCCCTCCCCCCTGGGAAGCCCGGGGCGCCCTCCCGAGAGGAGGGTCGGCGGGGGCGGCGGCGGCGGCGGCGGCGGCTGGGTGCCGGCTCCTTCCGAAGTGCGGGCGGGGGCCGCCGAGCCCGCCCCTCCCCAGCCAGGGGTGGAAGGCTGGGTGTGTTCTTTACTTATATATTTTTAAAGTAGGCAGATGGGCTTGGAACAAACATCCCCGCAGAGCACTGAACTGTAAAAGAGCCTTTAAACAGCTGTTTGCAGAGCCCTGGACGGCCAGACTCGAGGGAGCGGCGCGGGCTGCGAGCGCCGGGGCCGGGGTGTGGGAAGGGGCTCGGAGGAGGCGCTGGGATCGCTTCCCCCCACCCCCCCCCCCGCCCCGCTCCCCGCCCCCCGCCCCCGAGGGCTCTGATCCCCGGGCCTGGGCCGCGCCCTCCACCCCCACCCCGGGAGCGAGGCTGGAGGAGGGGGGGGCGCCGAGGCGTGGCCGTTCGCGGCGCCGGGGGGTCAGGCCCCAGGCGCCTCCCCGCAGGGCCGCCGGCTTTGGCACTGCCTGGCCTTCCCACCCCCCCCACGGCGCCCCCCAGACCCTGCTCCCGGGGCAGGCCCGGGACCATCGGCTCCCAACCTCCCGAACGGCCGTCACTCGGAGCCGCTTCTCGACTCCGACGCCGGGTCGGTCTGGAGTCCTCGGACGGAGCCGGGCCCAGCCGCCAGGAAGGGTCAATTATTCATGGGGCGCCTGGGCGTGCTCCCAAGACCTGCTGTGCCCTCCGCTTCTCCGGAGGAGTGGGGAGAAGGCAAGGGAAAAGTTCCCTGAGCAAAGTTGGCCACATTTCTCGTGTTCCCAAGTAAGTGTTGAGCACCTGCTGGATGCCTGACCCAGGGACGGGGGCTGCTGCCAAGGGGCTGGGGAGGAACGTGAGGTCTTCGTGGGCCCCGAGAGTTTCCGCAGGAAACAATGCCCGAGCGGGCTGCAGCCCGGGACCGGGTCGTCGAGAGGAAGGAAAGCCTGAATCCTCACCCCTCCCTCTTCTCTTCCTTCCCCTTCTCTTCCTTCCTCCCGGCTGCTTCTCCTTGGCTCCACCCCTTCTCCTCATCAATTCCTCCCACACTTCCCTGCTCTCCCTGGCTTTTCACTGGAGGGTCCCTTCTCCCAGCGAGGAGCAGATGCTGAGCCCCATTGTCTCTCCCCCGGTGACTGCAGCCTCCCGGGGACAGGACCTGCCACTCTTCACCCCTCCCCCCAGCCCCGAGGCCTGGGCCTTTACCGCCTGGAGCCCCAAGGCCACTGCCCCTCGCCCCACCCTAAACCAGCTCCTGGTGTAGTGAGCAGTGACTCCAGTCGCTCAGAACGTGGTTGGTTTCCGACTGGGAGTGGGAAGACAGTAGCCGGAGACTTAGCTTTAGCAAGGAGGACGCCGTGGTTTTCACATCAGGGCACTGAGCCGGGGATGACCCCAGACCATTGGTCCACTATGCCCTCTAAATGGGATAGACGGGGAAGCCGCGTTGCTGTCATTTTATATACTCCCACTCAGCGCACCTAAGCTGTGTTCTCCAAACAAAGCAAAACGCAGCTCTGCTAATCAGACATTCACCTAACAAATGCTTACCGAGTACCTACTCTGTGCCTGCTCCTGGGCTGCATGTTGGGGACCAGGCTGTCGGCACACAGGGCCCTCACTTAGGCTGTGTAGACCCGCAGGGGAGGGGAAGAAGCCAGAAGACGGGCAACCGCAATGCCATGTGACACATGCCAGAATGAACCAAGGAGGCACCAAAGAGGGTTCTTGGACTGGGGTGGTCAGGGATGGCTTCCTGCAGGAGGTGACATCTAACAGTAGGCCTGTGCCAGGCAAACGCATGGGAAGGTACAGCCTGTCCAAAGGCCCCAGGGCACGAGAGCACATTCTCACAGATTCTTGGAATCGCCACAAGTATTTGCTGCAGTGTGGAGTACCGTGGGGGAGTGGGGAGCAAGGACAGTCAGGGCACACAAGTCAGGGAGGGGCGAGTGGGGACTGTGTCCGGGCTCGAGTCAGGGAGCGGGGCCCTATCAGCGAGATGTTCAAATTTTAGCTTCTCCCACTTGCTAACTTCAAGAACTTGGGTGAAGAACAGACTCAGTGAGTAACTTAGACTCGGTTTCCTCACTCATAAAATGGGGTCAAGAAGACCTGTTCGGCGCAGAGGCAGGGTCTTGTGTTTCAAGGGCCCAGGCTCGCTTGCTGCATACCCCTGGGCAAGTCGATGTAAGTTTTCTCATCTGTAAAATGGGGATGAAAACACCTGACTCACAGGGTTGTCGTGAGGCTTAGCTGAGCCCATGCCTAACACGGCGTCTGGTCCAGAAGCACCAATCCGTGGTGACTTTTATTCATTGTTATTATAAGTCAGGGAGTGACTGCCAGGGAGGTGCCCTCACAACCTGGAGATGACATTACGTTTCGGGCTGAAACCCAATGACTCACCCTGTCAGAAACGTGATGAGCTGTCTGTGGAGGAAGCATTCCCTCCAAGATGCCCTGCGTCCCAGGGGGCTCACTGGGATTGGGGAACACCCACCGCCCGGTCGGGGCCATCCCTGGAAATGTGACGACTGCACTTAACAGACGCCTGGCCTGCTCAGTGGAGTCGCAGCCTGTCTGGAGAACAAGCAGGAAGAGAGGAGGCCTCGGAACATCCAGGAGGGCCCCTCCGAGCGAGCGGGCACCTGGCTGTGTTTGCTCAGTGGAGAGAAGCAGGCACAGAAGTTCACGCTGAGGCGGGGCGAGGGAGAGAAAGAGATGATCGACTCCTCCGGCGCCCGAATTAAATCTCTCAAAACCTCTCAGGCCTTTGCTTGGTTCCTCATTCCCCAGGCAACCTGCCCTGGTTGGGGGCAGACCCCACACCAGCGTTCCCGTTCCTGCATCGTAAACATGTGGTACTTGTATTATTTCTTTGTGACCCAAGTTCATCGTGAAGGATTCTGAAAATCAGCTAAGCCAAACTGAAAAAGAACCCCCCCCCCCGTAGAAACATTGTATTTTGGTGCCTGTCCTTGGATATTTTATACCCACAGAGCCACATGTAAATGCACATCATAACAGAACTCCAAAGTCGATCTCGTTAAACAGGTGAATGATTATACGTGTAAATATGTTCCTTTTACAAAATTAACAAAAATGGCATAACCCTATACCTACCGAATTACAACCACTTCTACCCAATGATGGGCCACAAATCTCTCTCCTCATGAGAGATGTCACTCTCATTGTCTCATGGTCACTCCTAACGAATGGTGTGATTCCATACATACATGTATGCATGTCGCTTAATTTGTTTAAACAAATTGTTGCATTGTACGATGTTTCCAGTTTTCCACTTTTATGGACCTGCTATGATAAACAAATTTCTGCAGTCGCCTCTATGCCAGGTGGATGTCGTATTCTGGTCATCCTTTTGCATACGAGGAGACTGACGTACAAAAATGTTAAAAAAAAAAAACCCCAACTTCTCAAGGCCACAGCTATGGAGTGACTGAATCAGACTTTGTAGCCAGAGTTTCCAGTTGGGATTTCCTTTTCAGCATGTCTGTTTTCTCCTTTTCTTCTTCTTTTTTTAAAGTTTATTTTGAAAGGCGGGGGAGGGGCAGAGAGAGAGGGAGAGAGAGAGACTCCCAAGCAGGCACCGCACTGCCAGTGTAGAGCCCGACGTGGGGCTCGAACCCACCAACTGTAACATCACGACCTGAGCCGAAATCAGTGAAACACTTAACCGGCTGAGCCCCCCGGGCGCCCCTGTTTTCTCCCTTTCTTTTACAGTAACTGTCCTCTCCACCTCCCTCCCTGATACCTTTTTCTCTCACAGACTGCTGGTGAGAACCGGTCTCGGCAGGTGACCCACTTCCTTCTCTGACACCTTTTTAATTTCATTAGTGTCCACGTCTGGGGGTAGTTGGGAGGCCCGAAAGCAGGTAATATGTGAAATGGGACCCGTGCTACTGTATTTCATAAGTTGTAAAGCCTTCGTGAATGTCAGGAGCCACCGGCAAGGGCCTAGATGCGGAGTCAGACGCCACCACTGTTCAGTCAAGTCATCTCTTCTTCCCCAACCAAGGAAGGAAGCCAGATTCCCACGAGAGAGGAAGAAATCAGCTGTTGTGATGCAGACTCAGTAAACGGAGGCCTCTCCTGGGCATGCCAGAGTTGCCCGCCTAGAGCTGAAATGGGAAGGAAGGTTTGTTATTAGAAGGTTTACTAATCCTCATGATTTCCCTGAGGGAGGATGCGTTCATGCCACAGGCCTTCCAGAATGTTCATATCCATCTCTGAAAATCTGAGGAATCTTGTAAGCTGAGAAGAGGGATGAAATACAGCTCTTCGGTGTCTCAACTGATGTGTTCGCCAGAGTAACTGCTTGGAGATTAGCAGGTGAATATTAAAATCTGTTTCTTTCATTGACAGGACCAAACAGACGTTAAAAAAATAGATCAGTCGCTTTGCAATATTTAATATCCGGATTTTTAGTATCAAACCTCCCAACTGGAACCCAGCCAATGGAAGGCATAGGACCCCAGGGGTGAATTAAAAGGGGCTTCGGGAAGTGGAGGTGGATTGACAGGCTGGATGGAGAGTCACTGAGGACGGGGTTAGGGACCAGGGTGCCACAGAACATGGGCACCCACACAAAGTCCTCAGAAGTATAGTAATAATTTAGGAATAATCAAGGTTTGCGGGGCAAACCCAAAGAAAAGCGAAAGTCTGTGTGGACAGGTGGGACAAACATCTGACATTTGCAAATTATTTTCCCAGGAGGAAGGACAGAGTGCCATCAAATAATCCAGCCCCTCTGACCCCTTCCTTGTGATCGATGGTGCACATTTGTGGGAGTTAATTCCCATCATCATTTGGATCCATAACTTAACTGGCCTTATTTGCAAAAATATAAGAATAAAAATATTCCCAAAGAAACATAGGCCATTGACCATAAACAGGTAACTGCCCGCTTCACCGAGCAGTTAAAAACAAATAGGTAGGGGCACCTGGGTGGCTCAGTCAGTTAAGTCTCCGGTCATGATCTCGTGGTTCATGAGTTCAAGCCCCGCATCGGGCTCTGTAGCCAGAGCCTGCTTCAAATTCTCTCTTTCTCTCTGCCCCTCCCCCATTCACTCTCTTTCTCAAAAATAAAAATAAACACTAAAAAAACTTTAAAACATAAAAATAAAAATAAAAAATATGTAAAAGCCACAATGATGACATGTATGGCTATGAGAGGGCTAATGGGCACAAAGGCTGGAAAATAGGTTGATACTGGAGATTAAGGGAAGTTTCAAAGCTGCTTTAATTCAGTAACTTTCATTCTAGAAATCTGAGCAAAATGGGCGCCTGGGTGTCTTAGTCTTGTTAAGCATCTGGCTGTTGATCTCCGTTCGGGTCTTGATCTCAGGGTTGTGAGTTCAAGTCCCAAGTTGGGCTCCATGCTGGGTGTGGAGCCTTCTTAAAAAAACAAAACAAAACAAAACAGGACCCTGGTGTCTAGAAATCTGAAAGAAAGAATCAGCAAGGTGGGGGCAGGCCTGACTGGCTCAGTCACAACTGCATGTGACTTGAGTTTGAGCCCCACATTGGGTGTAGAGATTACTTAAAAGTAAATAAATGAACTTAGGGAAAAAAAAGAATCAGCAAGGTGGACAAAAATGGATGTTAAGGATGTTTATCAAAGTATTATTTATGTTGGCAAAACTTACAAACAAAAAAATAAGAAGGAAGGAAGGAAATAACCTAAGTATTCAACAACGAGGAAATGTTTGAGGAGCCTATGGCATGCACATTTGATGTAGTACTTTTTAGCTATTAAAAACCATGTTTTTGAAGAATACTTAATGATGTGGGAAATGTTTGTAATCTACTGAGCGAGAGACAAAATTGCATATGCCTCAGAATTATATTTTTATACAGCTTTGTAGATACATATAGATTTATCCCAAAAAAACACATATAAAATACTGGGAAGGAAACACAAACAAATTTAGAAAGTTATTTCTATTTGTGGGAATGACAGGTGATTTTTTATTTTCTTCTTTGACTCTTAGTACATTTCTCAAATTTCTATACTGATAATATTATTATTCTTTTTAATGCTTATTTGGTTTTTGAGAGAGAGAGAGAGAGAGAGAGGAAGACAAAGGATCGGAAGCGGCCTCTGTGCTGTCAGGGCAGAGCCTGACAGGGGGCTCGAACTCGCAAACTGAGATCGTGAAATTGTGACCTGAGCCGAAGTCAAGGTTTAACTGACTGAGCCACCCCACCTGATGACATATATTTGGAGAACAAGACCTAGGCTTCTTCTCCCCTCCCCAGGCGACAGGGAAAAGACCCAGGCCAGGCCCTCAGGGGGCTCCCAGTTTTCAGGCACAACAGCCAAGCAAACAGGAAGTTAATTCTACAGGACGCAATTCTTTCTCCTCCCTTGGAAATGTTTGAAGACCTAGCTGTAAAGAGGAACCCGCGTTTTGGTTGCTGATTTGGGCTCCGGGTTGAATAGACTATCTATTGTGAAAGTGTATTGTGCAAAAGGAGAATGGGGCTTTTTATGAAGGGAGATAAAGAGGGTGCTGGGTGGTAACTGCTAGGCTCCGGGAGGAGGAGGCAGGCCTGGAAGTGGTGGGTGGACCGTGGGCAGGGCTGCCCTGAAGGCCCTTCCAAGTGGTCCTCCCCCGCCTACTTGCGGGTGACAGTGTCCAGGGCCTGCTGTGTTCATCAACAGGGGCTCGGCTAATGTTTACTGCCCATGAGAACAGATGGATGGATAAGCGTGTAACATCAGGGATCACGCACATGCATTTCCTTTAAGGCATTAATTAAACATGTTGTCTGGAAAAGAAAGACTCCATTGTGAAGCCATGATGATGAGCGAGATAGGAGGCGAATTTATAGTCTTCACCAAGGCGGCAAGGTGTATGTGTGTGTGCGCGCGCACGCGTGCGCGCGTGTGCACTTTAACATCAGGAGAGACCTGAGTTCAAGTCTGAATGCGGCAAGGACTTGAGTCTGAGGAGCTCTTGGCTGTGGCAACTTGCCAGCTCTGTGACCTTGGTCGGACTCCGTCTCTGAAAGCTTCACTGCCTAGAAAATGGGTTTAGGGCAACCTAGGTTCAAGGAGAACCTTGATGAGCTAATGCCTGCAAGATAATGCTGTGTAGACAGCAAAGCACTCTGCAAGTGGAAGGAGCTTTTAATGTTAGGATGATTACCTAGAACGCCCCCAGGCATCACCTGCTTGGCAGGGACGGGGGAGGGGTACCTCAGGGCGATGCTTTGCTGTGTGGAATCTTTAGGAATCTTCACTCTTTAGGAATCTTCAGACGTGAATTCTCTTTTTGGTCTCCTTCTTTTGCCTTTAATCTTCGCTTCATCCACAAACATTGACTGAGAAGCTACAGTGTGCTGGCCACCCTCAAGGGTCTCCCAGGCAACCAAGGGTGACACGTGTAAGACTAGTGATGACTTACACAAGAACAGAAGAGGAGAGCCCAGCTCTTAGCTTTGGGAAGACTTCTTGGAAGTGGTGACATTTAAAACGAGTCTTGAAAGAAAAGCGGGAATCTGCTAAGCAAAACAAGGGAACAGTTGGAGCAGGGAACAGATTTTAGGAAGTTCCTTACCCTCCAGTTTCCTGCTCGGAAGCATCCTACCTCACTGCTGAAGGAGACATGCGTGCAAAGGGCCTTTCGCAGAGGCTGGCCTCCAGTGGCTACTGAAAAAAGCCAGTTCTTTGTCCTCTTGGCATCAAAATCACTTCCCCTTTGAAGCTTACTTCCTGTTCACATTTTGCTCTTTTCTCCCAGTTCCTGGAGGTACTGACTGTTAATAGGCTGTAAAGCTACTCAGCCTATTTTCCAGGATCCACAAAATCATTTTAAAAGTGGAATTTTTGGGGCGCCTGGGTGGCTCGGTTGGTTGAGCGTCAACTCTTGATTTCAGCTCAGGTCATGATCTCTCGGTTGGTGGGATCGAGCCCCAGGTCTGCACTATCAGCACAGAGCCTGCTTGGGATTCTCTCTCTCTCCCTCTCTGCTCCTCCCCCAGCTTATGACTCTCTCTCTCTCAAAATAAATAAATAAACTTTAAAAAATGGAATTCTTTTTTATTTAAAAAAATGTTTATTTAGGGGCACCTGGGTGGCTCAGTTGGTTAATCATCTGACTTCGGCTCAGGTCATGATCTCATGGTTCATGAGTTCTAGCCCCACATTGGGCCCTGTGCTGACAGCTCAGAGCCTGGAGCCTGCTTCAGATTCTGTGTCTCCGTCTCTCTCTGCCCCTCTCCCACTTTCTCTCTCTCTCAAAAATAAATAAACACTAAAAATTAAAAAAAATGTTTATTTATATTGAGAGATCACAAGTGGGGGAGGGGCAGAGAGAGAGAGAGAGAGAGAGAGAGAGTACCGCGGGGGAGAGGGGCAGGAGGAGAGGGAGGGAGGGAGAGAGAGACAGAGAGAGAGAGAGAGAGAATCTTAAGCAGGCTCCATGCTCAGCACGGGGCCTGACGTGGGTCTCGATCCCATGACCCTGGGATCATGACCTACTGAAAGGTCATGAGAGCTGAAATCAAGAGTCAGAAGCTCAACTGACTGAACCACCCAGGTGCCCCCTTCAGTAAATTTGAAATAGAGACATCATATGGACCATATCCCTTGTTTACAATACGCTAAAGGTAGAAATAAATGTTAATTGACAATTAAAAATTCTCCAAAATAGCTCTTAGATAAAGGAGAAAATGAAGAATAAAGTGTTCGTTTGGAAAATAACCCGAAGAACCAAGTCTACGAAAACCAATGGTGTATGTGCAAAACTTTATTCAAAAAATTATTTAGCTTTTAAGATGATTTTACTATTAAACTCAGAAGAAGTTAAACAAACATAATACTCATCACACGATTTAGAAATACTCCAAAAAAAGATAAGGAAGAGATCAGGAAAAAAGCCAAAAAGGACAGGAAAACGAAAAACAGTCTCAATGATGCATGTGTCCTTGAGTTGGTTCTTTTTGTAAAAACGAGGTCTGAATAATACAATGGACAAACGTCAAGAAGAAGAAAAAGAAACAAACACAAGGTGAAATGGTGGGAATAACAGATTTTAAAAATAAAAAAATAAAAGGATATTATGAAATTGCTGACAAATTTGAAAATTCCAGCGAAATAGGTAATTTTCTTTCTTTTTTTAAAGGTTTTTTGTTTCGTATTGATTTTTGAGAGAGAGAGAGAGAGAGCATGAGCAGGCGATGGGCAGAGAGAGAGGCAAAGAGAGAGAATCCCAAGCAGGCTCCAAGCTTTCAGCACGGAGCCCAAGGTCGGGCTCGAACACACCAACCTGGAGACCATGACCTAAGCCGAGATTAAGAGTTGGACCAATCCAAGCGCTTAACCGATGGAGCCACTCAGGCGCCCGGAATAGGTAATGTTCTGGGGAAAAGAAAAAATAGAGAAGTTTTTCTGTTTGACGGAATCAAAAGTAGAAAATCGAACGTACCTCCTTCAGTTTCTGTTCAGAAGCCTGGACAGAGAGACGTCCCCAGCCAACTTTCCGAAGCCCCGCGCCCGCACCTCCTTGTGTTTCCATTTTCCCCACAGCGCTTCACACCATCTGATATGACATATGCCTAATTGCTTACTTGTTTCCCTTCCTCTCTCCCCACTGGAATATGAGCTTCCTGAGAAGAGAGAATTTTTTTTTAATTAAACTTTTTATTTTGACATAATTGTGTTTTTTTAATTAAACGTTTTATTTTGAGATGATTGTTAAGAAGACCGTGTGGCTTGATGCTATGTACCTACTGCACAGAACCTGGACCTGGCACACAGCAGGCATCAGAAATAAATACTAGTCTAATGAATAAATGAATTGAGGAAGAATGTAAGAAAGATCTCAAGACCACTTTCCCCCAAAGTTCTCAGTCCGGAGGGTTTCATTGGGGCGGAGGTGGGTGTCTTTCATGGTTTTAGGCATGGGTAACCCCCTGTTATAAGTCAAACCAAAATACAGCATTGTCTATACGAAAAAAACTGCTTTTTTTTCTCCTAAGAGAAGACTTGAATAGGGAGAGAGAGGTACCCCCCACCTGAAATAAAGGTTGAATAATGTGCAGATAGAAAGGTCAAGTGAATTTACAAGCTTAGTGCAAATCTGACTGTGATTCTCTTTCAAACTTTTACGAAAGGATTATAAAATTCATTGAGCAATATAAACAGGTAGAATTTCAAAGAAAACGTTGTAAAAATGCAAGTAAGGATGGAGGGAACAGATCTCTATATAAAACATATTAGAAAATTACAATATTTAAAATTGGGTGGTAGTAGGGCAAAGATGTAGTTATTTTATTATTTTTTGGTTTCAAGTTTTTATTGAAATGATGTACCATTATTTTAATAGATTAAACTAGGTAGCTCCTTCAAAAGACAATGATCCACATACTAATTTAATATGTCATCAAGTACTGTCATTGGGAAAAGAGAGCTGTTTTTATTTTTACTTGTTAAAAATTTTTTTGTAACGTTTATTTATTTTTGAGAGAGAGAGACACACACCGAGTGTGAGCGGGGGAGGGTCAGAGAGAGAGGGAGACACAGAATCAAAAGCAGGCTCCAGGCTCTGAGCGGCCAGCACAGAGCCTGACAAGGCTCGAACCCACAAACCGTGAGATCATGACCTGAGCTGAAGTTGGCCGCTTAACCGACTGAGCTACCCAGGCACTCCATTTACTTTTACTTTTTAAAGTTTATTTCTTTATTTGGAGAGAGAGAGAGAGAGAGAATCCCAAGCAGGCTTTGCACTGTCAGCACAGAGCCCGACTCGGGGCTGGAACTCATGAACTGTGAGATCATGACCTGAGCTGAAAACAAGAGTCAGATGCCTAATGGACTGAGCCACCCAGGTGCCCCTAAATTAGGTTATTTTAAAAATCATTTTGGGATGGGGCGCCTGAGTGGCTCAGTTGGTTAAGCGTCTGATTTTGGTTCAGGTCATGATCTCATGGTTCGTGGGTTCGAGCCCCGAGTCAGGCTCTGTGCTGACAGCTGGGAGCCTGGACCCTACTTCGGATTCTGTCTCCCACTTTCTCCGCCCCTCCCCCCGCCCCGGACCTGAGTGTGCTTGGTCTTTCTCTCTCTCAAAAACAAATAAACATTAAAAAAAAAACAAAAAAATTATTTTGGGCTAACTGCTAGCAATTGGGGGGGAGGGGATTCTATTCTTACCTTACATAATAATACAGCAAATAGGTTCTATTCGGACTTAATTATAATAAGAGTAATAATAATCATAACAATAATAAATCAAACCATTAAAACATTAAAGACACTTTCAAACAGCTGGAAAAGGAATGACTTTTTAAGCTTAGACTCAATGGAGGAAGTCAACAGAGAAAAGAACATTTTTGGTGATGTAAATAAGTCAAACTTTACCATGCTAAGAAAACAAAAATTTTTTCTAAGATCTAGTAAGTGAAGAAATCAAGTTACACTTAGTATAATGTTCACAGAAGGAAGAAAAGTGCACATAAAACAAAGCTATATATTTTTGTGCGACTATACCGTGTGTATAAGTGTCTAGCACATGGTGAGAACCGAGGTACACAAACTGATAGCATTTGGGGCGTGGAGTGGATTGGAGAAGAGGGTGGGCCAAGGAGACATCCGCTTTATTTAAAAAAAAAAACAAACTTTTTTTTAACATTTGTTTTTGAGAGAGAGCACGAGCAGGGGAGGGGCAGAGAGAGAGGGAGACACAGAATCCGAAGCAGGCTCCAGGCTCTGAACCGTCAGCAGAGCCCGACGCGGGGCTCGAACCCAGAAATCTCAAGATCATGACCTGAGTCGAAGTCGGACCCTTAACCGACTGAGCCACCCAGGCCCCCCTGCTTGTGTAATTTTAAAAGGTAAAGTGAGGACAAAAACAAAAAGGTAGATCGTGTTAGATATTTCTGAATATTTTAAAAGCCATCTCTAAAAATTATATAAAGAGATTGTCTAAATGATTTTTTAAATTAAAAACTTCTTTAAATGTTTATTTTTGAGAGAGAGAGAGAGAGAGAGAGAGAGGGAGAGGGAGAGGGCAGAGAGAGAGGGAGACACAGAATCTAAAGCAGACTCCAGGCTCCAAGCTGTCAGCACAGAGCCAGATGTGGGGCTCGAACTCACAAGCATGAGATCATGACCTGAAGTCAGAAGCTCAACCACTGAGCCACCCAGGTGCCCCATTTTTTTTAAACTGTAAAATCCCAATAGATACATGATCAAAAGATACCATAAGTCAGGTCACTCAAGAGAAAATACCAGAAGACAGCACTACAGGAAAATGTTCACACTCACAGTTGTTTAAATAAATCCAAACTAAAGGCTAGCACGGAAGGTTCTGGTTCCGGCTTCCCTTCTGGGCCCCAGGGCCAGCTCCCTTTTGGGAAGTGGGCTCTTTGGGGGGGGGGGGGAGCTGCAGCAGAGGGAGGGAAGGGGGCAGTGCCAGAAGGGGGCCCCTGCCCAAATCCTCCCCGCTGGAGATTTTGCCAGAGTTGGCCACACGTTGCCGTCCTAGGCAGGGGGCGGCCCTGTCCTGCCTCCGCGTGGCCCCCCTGCCTTTTCTGCGCCCAGTCCAGTGTGGGGAGCAGATCTGGTGGGCCGGCCAGGCTCGGCCAAAACGGAGTTCTTTGCTGAGGGCCGAGCACCTGAGAACGGAGAAAGGTTGGCTTTGGGGTCTCCCAGAGCCGGGAGGAAACCGGGGGACAGGTGCGCAGCCTGAAGCGGACAAAGGCATTTGAAGTTTTTTGTTTTGACACACAGTGCGCATGCGTGCGTGGGGGAGGGGCAGAGAGCGAGGAAGGGAGAGAATCTTAAGCGGAGTCGCCTTTTCAGCTCAGAGCCCCCACGTGGGGCTCGAACTCAGAAGCTGTGAGGTCGTGACCTGAGCCAGAGTTGGATGCTTACGTGACTGAGCCACCCAGGCGCCCCGAGACAAAGAGGTTTTAAAGCTCTGAGAGCAGAGTGGAAACTCTGGGGCGCAGAGACCTTCTCTTTTGGGGTCTAGAACCCCAAGCCTGCGGCGAGTGGGCCCGCGGGGTGGAGACGCTGTGTGACCGCGGACGGCTCACCCCTCTGGATCTGCACGACTGGGGTTTAAATCCCAGCTCTTCCTACTACTGCCCGCCTGACGCAAGGAATCTTCCTGAACTCGTTTTTTCCCTCGCTAGGTTGAGCGTAAGAACAGAAGCCCCTCCGAGGACTGCGGGGAGGGTCCAGTGGGGGAGCCGTGACAGTGCCGGGCACCGGGTCAGGCGCAGTAAAGGGCCTGCCGCAGGTGGTGGCCGACTTCGTCTCCCAAGGCCTGGCCTCTCGTCGGTGTGGAACGGTTCATGGAGGTGAACTTGTGTGTCTTGTGGCCATGGGCCATCTCCCCTTGCATGGTCACTCGTCCAAAACAGAGCCCCTCATCCCCTTCCGGTCTTCATGCCAAACCTGTCCCCACACTGGGCACCACCGTCTGTCCAGGGTCACCCAGAAACCTGCCACTGCCTCGCTTTCACCCCCAATGCCCATCAATCCCCGAGGTGGGTGATTGCACCGTGGAACCGCTTCTCCGGCCTCATCGGCCTCCTCTCCCACGGGCCTGCGCCAGCTGCCCTGTGACAGCCTTCTGACCACTGTCTCTGTGTCCACTCTGGAGCCCTCTGACCCGTCTTTAAAAAATATCCCCTTAATGACTTAAACCCTTTTAATGGATGTCTGTTGCTCTTAGGATAAATCAAAATAAAAAGCGACATTTACGAAGCAACTCCTGTGTGCCAGGCACTGTGCCTTATCTCCTCCAGCTCTTGCAACCCTGTTAGGTAGATACCATTAGTTCCCCCTGGCTGGGCCACCGTGGACAAATCCATTTATTGACTCAGTTTTATCACCTGCTAAGTGGGGATAATACCTTATCTTATGGGGTTATTGTGAGGATCAAACTAGTTGCATCACGGAAAGTGCTTAGAACGTGCCCAGCA
Source organism: Cryptoprocta ferox (assembly GCA_028646485.1). NCBI lineage: Eukaryota > Metazoa > Chordata > Mammalia > Carnivora > Eupleridae > Cryptoprocta > Cryptoprocta ferox. The sequence goes on along the minus strand of CM053560.1, from coordinate 132,195,616 downwards.
AGTCGCAAGTGCTTGTTAAATTTAGCCAGGCGTTCGAGAAGCTGCCTCGAATGGCAGATGCCCTATCTGCCATTTTGCAGATAGGGAAACGGAAACAGAGAGGTTAAGAAACTTGTCCAAGCCCCCCTCCCCTCCCCCAGTTGCTGACTGACCCATTCAGGATTCACACCGAAGCCTGCCGGCTCCTTCACTGTGCTGGGTCTTCAAGGCGGGTCCAGGGGCCCTGCCTGTCACTCACCAGCCCCCCCTCCAAAGCCCCCGGGGCATGCTGTGCTTGCTGCAGCGCCTAAATGCACCTCAACCCTCCCACCTCTGCCCTTCCCATCTCCTCTGGTCCTGTCCCATCTCCTGTGGGCCTTTGTCTCCTCCAGGAAGCCCTCCCTGGACCTCCAGACCAGATTAAAGCCCTGGTAAGTTCCTCCCAGAGGTCCAACCCCCCTCCCCCCCACTTCTTGGCAGTACTTGTGCACTAGCAATGATGGAATTGTATCCTGTCTCCCCCACGCTGTGGCTCTGTGAATGTAGGGACCATGTCTTAAAGCCTCCAGTGCTCAGTCAGTGGAGTGAGTGAGTGGAGTGAGTGATTACATGAATGGATGAACCTGGGGTTTCGATCATCCTTGTCAACTAGATGCTGCGAAGCTCTTCTCAGAGGGAAGGAGGCGGTGAGGGGGAACTTGATTGGAGACCCAAGCCAGGCAGAGGAGGTCTAGGATGACCATGAGGAGAGAGGGCTTGATTGGTATGGGGGGCGGTGGCGGCCAGGTGAAGGGGTCATGGAGACACAGAAGGCAACGTATTCATGGCCAGCATCTTGCCCGAGCTCTGAAGCTCGGGAGCCTGAGAGCAGAACACTGAATCGAGAGGGCCGGGCACATAGTAAATGCTCAGTAAACGTTGGTCATTCATAGTAACAGAATAATCTGTGGAATGGAGTTTCTGCAAAAAGGCTGTTTTACTTGGGAAAAGGGAAGGAAGGGGGAAGAACATGTACAGAAATACAGAGAAATTGAAAACACAAAGCGTTTGTGTGTGTGTGTGTGTGTGTGTGTGTGTGGTCTGTATGGGGGTGGCCAGGGTGCATCTGTGGAAGGACTCTGGGCGGCAAAGCTGGGAGAAGGGGTTGTGGCCCGAACGGAAAGGTCTTGGGTGCTGTGTTAGGCTATCTGGGCTTTATCTTTTAAGCGGGTGATTCCCAGAATGTGTTGGTTAAACGATAACGCATAAGAAGGGCTTTGGTGTCAAATAAGGCGAAGGATTGGTGGAATAAAAAAAAATATCAAAACAGGGCCTTTACGGAAAGACTGCTTGGAGCCCTTAACTTGTCATTTTGTGTTGGGATTCTCTAAGAATGCATGTGGTATAAAAGGTTTCATAAGGGGCGCCCCGGGGGGCTCAGTCGGTGAAGCGTCCTGCTCAGGTCATGATCTCACAGTCCGTGGGTTCGAGCTCCGCGTCGGGCTCTGTGCTGACAGCTCGGAGCCTGGAGCCTGCTTCGGATTCTGGGTCTCCCTCTCTCTCTCTGCCCCTCCCCCGCTTGCTCTCTGTCTCTCTCAAAATAAAATAAAGACATAAAAAATTAAAAAAATAAATAAAGGATTCCTTAAACTCGTTTGACCCAAGAGTGAGGGTTCTAAGGAACATTATGGAGGTTATAAGAAATGCTGCCGGAGGCCCTGGGCGACCCTGAAAGGTTTTGGGCGGTTGCAAATGATGGAATCAGATTTGTGTTTTTGGCAGAGAAATTCTGTGGCGTGGTCGCCGCTGGTGGGGCGGGGAGAGGGAGGGAGGGATGTAATCGGTTGCTCCTGGGAAACAGAAACAGCACAGAGAATCGCCCTCCCTGGCCAGTGGGTGGGCGGCGTGGCCTAGGCTCAGCTGGGGTGCCGTCAGAGAGAAGGGAAAGGTCCCTCTCCTGCCCAGCCCCTCGCCACCTCTCGCCCAGGTTTGTAGATCCACCTCCTGGATTGTGGGCCCATCTCCTCCCTTGGATTCCACTTGTGGGCCCCAAATGACCGGAATCATGGTGGTGTTACAAAGACTCACGTCTGCCATGCGCATCTGTGAAAAGAAGATGGAAGACAAATGTTCTCCTTGATGCACCAATGTCAAGGGAAAGGAGAGCCATGACAGAGAGCCCTGCTGTCGACCTCCGGAGCCCTTGGGAGGTTGAGAAGCCCCTTCAGCCTCACTGGAGTCTCCATCTTCTAGCTCATTCTCATGCATTAGTGTGCTTTTTCTCAGGCATCAGCACTCATAGCAAATAAAGACAAGGTTTCAGATCCAAAATCTTTTTTATTTATCTTCCACCGTTGTAAGTTTGGCTCTCTGTTTTTCATTACAAATATCCAAGCACGTCTACTGTATTATGGGTTACATTTAAAAATGTTAGGCTAGTTTGGGAAGTTTACAAGAAAAAATTCCCCCTCCCTTCTCCCCACGGGGGTAAAAATGTGCTGAGCTCAAAACTGATTTACAAATGGATTTTTGGAGCATAATTTGTCTGGAAGCTATCTGGCATATCTCTGTAGCTACAGAATTGTGGGTCTGTTCATGAATTCGTTCACCCCAAGTAGACTTTTGCCTTCTTTTTCTTTCTTCCTCTTTCCCTTTCCTTCCTTTCCTCCCTTTCCTTCCTTCTCACCCTTTCCTTCCTTCCTTCTTTCCTTCTTTCCTTCCTTCCTTCCTTCCTTCCTTCTTCCTTCCTCTCTCTGTTTCTCTCATATTTTCTGACATCCAAGACCCATCCCCATCTTGCTTCTCATGATGCATCCCATTATCGCTTAGAGGGCACACCCCTCTAAGTCCATGCCTGGGTGGGTGTTGACCCCACCCCAAGGGTGGCATGTGCCCAGCCAACCAACACACCGTGTTTCCCCTGTGTCAGTGTTGAGCCAAGTCAGGCCAGCTAGAGCCAGTGAGACTCAATTAGTTGTTTAACTTGTTGGACTACCTTTGCCCTACTCCTGAGAGCTGTGGCCGCCATCTTTCCATGACAGGAAAGTGAAGCTAATATGGAGGAGAACAGAGCGGAGGAGCTGGGATTGGACTCAGACTTTGATCCTCTCATAGGTTGCACTGGAGTCCCTGCCTACAGTGGGGATTTTGCTCTATTAGCCCATAAACCCAGTTTGCTTAAGCCAGTTTGGGTTGGGTTTTCTGCCACTTGGCAACCCAGAGAGCCCTCACTGGCTCCCTCTCTCTCTGGCATCCATTCGCCTCTTCTGCATTAGGCTCATGGCAGTGTCGCCGATCCCCCGCCGCTGATGGAAACGCACTGCTCTTCTCTCTCTCCGTGCAGGATGAGCAGGGCATGCGCGGCTTGCTGAAAAAGGAACTGGTTTTAAACAGCCTGAGCTCCGGTCTCCTCTGTACCTGCAGGTTGGCAAGTCACACACATTCCCGGGGCTCCAGCAGACACGAGCTGTGCTCTGGCACCCGGCCTGAAGCCCGGAGCCGTTCTCCCACAGGGAAAGGCAGGCAGCCTGAGGCAGAAGCCAGGAGACATGAACTCAGGGCGTTCTGAGTCTCCTGGTGGCCAAACTGACCAGACTTGCCTCTCCTGCCCCTTCTCTGGAGGTGGAGGGAATTCGCGCCATGTTTGGAAAACTAGTAAACCTGGCTTTTAGAGGGGGAGGAAGGTGTGGTTAGGGATCTGCCAGGTCTGGGTCCAAATCGTCATCTCACTGCTCACAAGCTGTGTGCCAGGGGTAAATTACTGAGACTCAGTTATCCCATCTGTAAAATGGGGATAGCGGTCTCCACTTCACAGAGCATTTGTGGGGACTGAATGACCTAATGGGGCAAAGCACAAGGCCTGAAGCAAGCGGTCAGTATTTAGGGGAAAAACAATGATTCTTATTATCATTAGGTATCTCCAAGCCTGGCCTCACCTATGAGCGTGTTGGAGCATCCTTTTAACTGGAGAGGTTCTAGAGATGGAGAAGTCAAACACTGGCTAATGGTTTGGCTACTCCTCAGCGGGAACTACGGGGTAAAGAACATGGACTTCAGCTTTAAGGTAAACTTAGGTTCAAGTCTGGTTCAGTCACTTATGAGTTGTGTGACCTTGAATAAGCTCTAAGTGACTTTTCTTTTTTTATTATTTAAAAAACATTTTTTAATGTTTATTTATTTATTTCTTAGAGATGCAGAGCGTGAACAGGGGACGGGCAGAAAGAGAGGGAGATACAGAATCCAAAGCAGGCTCCAGGCTCTGAGTTGTCAGCACAGAACCCGATGTGGGGCTTGAACTCACCAACCGCGAGATCATGACCTCAGCCGAAGTCGGACGCTTAACTGACTGAGCCACCCTGGCACCCCTCTGAGTGCTTTTCTGAGCCTCCATTGCCCCATCTGCAAAATGGGCAAGTGGAAACCTATCTCCGAGACGTGTGAGGATGCAAGGAGCTAATGCGTGCACCTGCCTGGCACGTTGTTCAAAGCTCAGTAAGTAGTGGGGTCCACCTCGAGCGTGTCCCTAGCTGGCTATGCAAGTGATGGTCCGTAGTTATGTGAGCACAGGAACGAGGCTGCTGTTATCTTTCTTTAAGCGGAATTAATTATTCCTCAGACAAGGGATGTAATTTACGGTGAGAGACAAGGAAGGGAAGCAAGAGGAGGAGGAATAATGAGAAAACAGCACGTGCTAGGCAGGAAGAGCCACGCGAAATGACGCTGTCTGGAGACCTTCACACAGACGGCTGCTCTCTGCCACCCGATGCCAGGAGCACAGGCCCAGGTGTCGGAGAGCTGGGTACCCAGCCTGCAGCCCTTCCTCCGGAAACTCACGTCCCTTTAGTTCTGGCTGAGATGCTTTCCTTGAGTGTGTGACCTTGCATGGGTCACAGCTTCTCTGAGCCTTGTGTTATTATCAGTACAGTGAGAGCGCTGACACTTGTCTCTTGCAACAGGATGGATGTGGGGATTGGAATGTGGAATGTGGAAACACTTTTAAAATTCCCTAGAATCCCAATATGGTCCCAGATGGCCTAAATATTCTATGGTTTGGGTCCTGCCATTTTCCAATGCACATTAAACGTTTTTAACATACTTTTTCTACATCTGTTTCCTGCCCCGGAGGATGGGTATGGTGGGGACGGGGTGGGGAGGGCCGCAGCACAGAATCTGGCTTGGGCTGGGCTCCTTGCTGGAGGAGGTGGTTGGGGTGGGGGCTGTTAAATGGGGCAGGGGCTGAAGTGGTAGCAAGGAGGCAGGCTAGCCACTTAGGTGTCAGACAGTCCTGAACCGGAATCCTGGCCTCCCTCTGGGAGACTTTGGGCAGATCACCTACGAACTTTCCAGCCTCCCTTTATTCATGGTCATGAGAATGTGTGTAAAACACGTAGCGTGGTTCCTGGCACCTTTTCAGTCTCCCTGAGTTTTGTTTTGTTACCGAAAGAGGAAAAACAAATCAGAAACTCAGGAACCCCCGAGCCCAGCCTGGGCTAATTCAGAAATGAACACTCGAGCCTCCAAGGGCGAGTCTGATTTTCAAATGTACTTGTCTTCCTTCATTGAATACTACTTGATCGGCTTAGAATGGCAGAGTGCGGACTCCCACGGTTGGAAGGGATGTTAGCCAGGGCCCGTAGCCGTGGCCTCAGGAATCCTGGGCCCTGCAGGATTGCATCAGTGCCAGGAAGGCCCAGTCGGCAGGGATCCAGGGCTGGCTGTTGGAGGCGGTTTGCAAACCCCAGGGCTCCGTGCAAGAGTCCGTTACGGGGCTCCTCCTGTGATGCGAGGCCCTTCTCCGAAGAATCCTGCAGCGGTGGGGGTGCCCGGGGGGCTCAGTCCCTTAAACCTCTGACTTTGGCTCAGGTCATGATCTCACGTTCCTGGGTTTGAGCCCCGCGTCGGGCTCTGTGCTGACAGCTCAGAGCCTGGAGCCTGCTTCCGATTCTGTGTCTCCTCTTCTCTGCCCCTCCCCCTCTCGTGCTCTGTCTCTCTCTGTCTCAAAAATAAATAAAACGTGAAAAAAATAAAAAAAAATCCTGCAACGGTAGACTTCAGTACCTGTCTTTACTGGAGCAGGAATCTATTGTCCTGTCATGGTCATCTGTGGCCAATTTCATTTTATTTTTTCAAGTTTCAGGTATTTATTTATTTATTTAAAGTTTGTTTATTTTGAGAGAGAGTGCACGCACAATTGGGGGAGGGGCAGAGACAGAGGGAAAGAGAGAATCCCAAGTAGACCGTGCACGGTCAGAACAGAGCCCGACGCGTGGCTTGATCCCATGAACCGTGAGATCATGACTTGAGCCGCAATCAAGAGTCAGATGCTTAACTGCCTGAGCCACCCAGGAGCCCCAAGTTTCAGATATGTATTAATGAGTGTAAACCCCAACACACTCCTGTGTGATTTTGTGCATTTAGAAGGGACATATTTTCTGTATATGTGGAAAACTATGTGGATGGTTTCTGAAAGGACTATATTCTTTTTTTTTTATGTTTATTTAATTTTTTAAGCGAGAGAGACAGAGCATGAGAGGGGGAGGGGCAGAGAGACAGGGAGACACAGAATCAGAAGCAGGCTCCAGGCTCTGAGCTGTCAGCACAGAGCCCGACACAGGGCTCGAACCCACAAACCGCGAGATCATGACCCGAGCTGAAGTTGGAAGCTTAAGGGACTGAGCCACCCAGGCGCCCCTGGAAGAACTTTATTCTAAGCAGCTTTATCGTGAAACATTTTATTTAGAGGTCTGGACCTTCCTTCTTCAGTTTGCTGTAATCTACATTCACTGAATAAAACGCGTAGTGATCATTGAAAGCCAATTTGTTCCACGGTTCTGGGTTATTTTTCTTCTCCTAACTAACGTCTGGATTGCACAATGCCAGGCACGAGACATCCAGTACTGCCCCAGTACCTCCAGCCCCAAAAAAGACAAAGAGGGAGGTCAAGTTCACATGTTTCTCGGCCTGACGGAGGATCTGGCGTAATATGGTTTCAGCAGAGGCCTCCGGTCCAGAAGGAGAAAAGATCAAATCTGCAAGGCCAGGCACTAAGTCATCTCTACACCCTGTGTCCAATTTTAGATAGATTTCTAGAATTCTCCATTGCTAAGGAGCAGGCTCCGGCATCACCTAACAGGAGCCCCAGGATTCTGCCTGATAGGTCCTCCTGAGGATGAGCTGGGGGGAGCTGAAAGCTCAGGCTGAACAGCAGAAGGAGAGATTCCGGAATCCTTGAGAGGTCAATCCTTTTGGCAGGGGCGTGGAGCAGGGCTGTCTGGGCGACAGTGGATTCCAGAGGCCAATGGAACAAAGAACACTGTCCTGAAACCTTAGGCTGTAAGTAATATCACTGAGGCTCCAAAAGACATCCCATCGTTCTTATAAAAAATGAAAGCCCAAGAGGCTCAGTGCCCAGACCTGCCTGCAAACACTTGCCAGGCCAGGCGCCTCCAGCAGAGGGCGCGCTCAGGGATGGGCGGTGCCCCCAAGCCCTGTCCCTTCGGATCCCGCTCAGCCAGAGCAGGGCAGGTCCCAGGAGACCCGCTGCTCAGGGGCTAGGAATCATTCAAAGGAGAGGCCTGGGAGTGTCGGGGTGGCGGGAGGTAGAGAAGGGGGCGCTTGCTTCAGGGGTTGACCCTAACTTTGCACATCTGTTTGTTACTCATTTGTCCCTCATTTTGCACCGATTGCCGTTCCCCTCCGTGCAGAGGGCAGCCGGGTCTTTTCCGCACACAGCTTCCGGATTCGCCTGCGGAAGACGCCACTGCGAATCCCACGCTCCCGCTCCAGGGCCTGTAATGACTCCCACGTCCACGGTATCATGTGATGGCTCTGCCTGGTGTCAAGGCCTTTGATGACCTGGCTTCTCTCTTCCAGTCTATGTCATCTCTATGTGCACCGTTTCCCGCAGACGCACTGGGGCCCTCACTTTTCTTCCCAAACTGCCACCCGCCTTCTCTTCCATGAATGGCCCCGGCAGTACCCTCACCGCCACCCCCGTCGCTGTCGAATGGACTCCAGGAGAGCACATGAGTGAACCACATGCCTGGCACACAAGAGGCATTTATAATAAACGATCGTGCTGATGATAACGATACTGCTGCTGAACTAATTCCTTCCGTTTTTAACATCCCCCCCCCCTCCGAAGAGCCCAACCCAACCGTTTCTGCCCTGCGCAGCCCGGCTCACAGCTACCCTTCTTTCCAGACGCAGTGCAGGGTCACTTTGGGTCAGTAGTTTGCAAATCTGGGGGGCTGGGACTCACCTGACAAAGCCTATTTTTCTTTGGCATGGCTTACATTTTTATCCTTTGGTGGTAGAAACACATGACGTAAAATTTACCACTTTAACCATCTCTAAGGGCGCAGTGCAGTAGTGTTAAGTACCTTTACGTTATTGTGCAACAGATCTTTCGAACCTTTTAAAAAATTTTTTTTAATGTTTTTATTTATTTTTGAGAGACAGAGAGAGACAGCACGAGCAGCGGAGGGTCAGAGACAGAGGGAGACACAGAATCCCAAGCAGACTCCAGGATCCAAGCTGTCAGCACAGAGCCCAGCGCGGGGCTTGAACCCACGAACTGTGAGATCATGACCTGAGTTGAAGTTGGTCGCTCAACCACTGAGCCACCCAGGCGCCCCTCTTTTGAACCTTTTTACTTGCAAAAATGGCACTGTATACATTAAACAAACACTCCCCATCTCCCGCTAGCCCCAGCTCCTGGCAATCACCCTTTAATTTTTGGGTCTCTATGAATTTGACTACATCGGATACCTCATGTAAGTGGAATCATACAGTATTTTTTTTGTGTGACTGGCTTAGATCTCTTAGCATGATGCCCTCGAGGTTCATCCATGGTTAGCGTGTAACAGGATGTCCTTCCTTTTTAAGGCTGAACGACGTTCTACCATATAGTGTATATACATGCATACATACATACACATATTTGTAAACCACATTTTGTGTATTCATTTATCCATTGATGGACATTTGGGTTGCTTCCATCTTCTGGCTCTTGTGAATAATGCTGTCATTAACATGAGTGTGCAAATATCTGTTTGAGTCCTTGCTTTCAATTCTTTTGAGTCTTTACCCTGAAGTGGGATTGCTGGACCGAATGGTGCTTCTGTTTGATTTTCTGAGGAACGGCCGTACTGTCCTCTTTGACTGTTGCACCATTTTGCAACCCCACCAACAGCACACAGGGCTCCGATTCCTCCACGTCCTGTGATTTTCTCCTTTTTAAATGGGTGTGTGGTGATCATCTCATTTGTCTGCTTTTGCTTTTGTTTTTGTAGTTTTGGTGTCGGATCCAAAAATTCATTGCAAAATTGAATGTCATGAAGCTTTTCCCTGATGTTTTCTTCAAGGGGATTTATCGTTTGGGGTCTTTAATCCATTTTGAATTTTTTTAATGTTTGTTTATTTTTGAGGGGTAGAAACAGAGTGCGAGTGGGGGAGGGGCAGAGAGCGAGGGACACACAGAATCTGAAGCAGGCTCCAGGCTCTGAGCTATCAGCACAGAGCCTGATGTGGGGCTCGAACTCACAGACCATGAGATGGTGACCTGAGCCAAAGTCAGACGTTCAACTGACTGATCCACCCAGGCACCCCTGAATTAATTTTTGTATGTGGAATAAAGTGAGGATCCCCCTTTATTTTTTGATATGTAGATATCCACTTTTCCTAGCACCATTCATTGAAGACACGATCCTTTTCCCACTGAGTGGTCTTGGCATGTGATCATACATGGCTATCCAGTGTTGCTAGAGATCCGAAGTGAATTTTAGGATGGAATTTTTTTTTAATTTCTGCACACACAAAAACAGTCATTGGGATTTTGAGGGGGATCGTGTTGATCTGAAGATCACTTTGGGTAATAATGACATGTTAACAATATGCAGTTTTCTTTTTCTTTAAAAAAAGTTTTTATGTTTATTCATGTTGAGAGAGAGAGAAAAAGCACAAGCAGGGGAGGGACAGAGAGAGGGAGAGACAGAATCCCAAGCAGGCTCCAGTAGAGCAGAGCCTGACATGGGGCTTGAACTCACAAACTTCAAGATCGTGAGCTGAGCCAAGATTGAGTCAGACGTCCAACTGACTGTGCCACCCAGGTGCCCCTCTTTTTCTTTTTTCTTTTTAAATGCTTATTTGTGTATTTATTTTGAGAAGAGAGTAAGCACAAGCAGGGTAGGGGCAAAGAGAAAAAGGGAGAGAGAGAATCCCAAGCAGGCTGTGCACTGTCAGCCCAGAGCCTGACGTGGGGTTCGATCTCAGGAACCATGAGACCATGACCTGAGCCAAAATCAAGAGTCGGAAGCTTAACCAACGGAGCCACCCAGGCGCCCCTTTTGAGTTCTTCATATATTTTTATATTAACCCCTTATCAGATATGTCATTTGCAAATATCTTCTCCCATTCAGTAGCTTGTCTTTTAGTTTTGTTGATTTTTTTCCTTCACCGTGCAGAAACTTTTTGCTTTGATATAATCATACTAGTTTTTATTTCTCTGCTTCTACTCTAATTTTGATTATTTCCTTCCTTCTGCTGGTGTTACATTTTGTTTGTTCTTCTTTCCCTAGCTTCCTTAAGTGTAAGTTTAGGTTATTTACTGGAGATTTTTCTAGTTTCTTGATGTAGAACTGTATTGCTATAAACTTGCCTCTTAGAACCCCTTTTGCCGCATTCCAAAAATTTTGGACGATTGTGTTTTCGTTTTCATTTGTCTCTATGTAAATCTGATTTCTTATTTGAGTTCTTGTTTGATAGCATGTTATTTAACCTCCAAGTAATTGTGGTCCTTCCAGATTTGTGTGTGTGTGTGTGTGTGTGTGTGTGTGTCTGTGTGTGTGATTGATTTCTAGTTTTATGGCATTGTGGGTCAGAAAAGATACATGGTGTGACTTCAATCACTGTGAACTTGTTGAGACTGTTTTTGTGGCCTAATATGTGATCTATTCTGGAGGATGTTCCGTGTGCCCTTGAAAAGTTGTCTTCTGTTGTAGGGTGGAATTTTCTGAATATATCTGTCAAATACATCTGGTCCAGTGTGTCCTTCAAAGCCACTATTTCCTTGTTGATTTTCTGTTTAGAAGATCTGTCCATTGATGTGAGGTGTTAAAGTCCCCTGCCAATGTTCTATTGCTATTGATTAGTTCCTTTATGTTTGTTATTAACTGCTTTACATATTTGGGTCCTTCCGCGTTGAGGGCGTAAATATTTACAATTGTTTTATCCTCTTATTGACTTGTCCCCTTTATGATTATATAGTGTCCCTCTTTGTCTCTTGTTAAAGTCTTTGTTTTAAAGTCTATTTTGTTCTATGTAAGTATTGCTAAACCATCCATTTCTTTTGACATCCATTTTGCATGATAAATGTTCCTCCATCTCCTCACTTTCAATCTGCAGGTGTCTTTCAGTCTAAAATGAGCCTCTTGTAGGCAGGATATAGATGGGTCTTTTTTTTTGTGTGTGTGCACTCTCTCACCCTATGTCTTTTTAATGGAGCATTTAGTGCATTTACAAAGTAATTATTGATAAATATGTATTTATTGATTTTATTACTTGTTTTTTGGTTGTGTTTGTAGATTTTCTCTGATCCTTTCTTCTCTGTCTTTTATGGTTGGCTGGTTTTCTTTAGTGATATACTTGGACACCTTTCTCTTTATTCTTTGCATATCTATTACTGGTTTTCGATTTGTGGTCACCATTAGGTTTGTAGATAAACTCTTCTACATGTAACAGTCTATATTAAGTTGATGATCACTTAGTTTGAACCTATTCTTTACTCCTCCCCTCCCCTCCTAGTTTTAGGTATGTGGTATTTCATATCCTTTTATTTTGTGAGTCTTTTAACTTATTTTTACAGATATACTTACTTATTTTTACTGCTTTTGTGCTCCCAACATTTTTACTCTCACTTACGGTTTTTCTTTCCATTCAAAGAGCCCCCTTTGATATTTCTTGTAGGGCTGGTTTAGTGGTGATGAACTTCTTTAGTTTTTGTTTCTCGAGACACTCCTTACCTCTTCCTCTACTCTGAAAGATAGACCTGCTGGATAGAATTTTCTTGGCTGCAGAGTTTTCCCTTTCAGCACGGTGAATGTATCATGTCACTCCTTCTGGCCTGCAAAGTTTCTGCTGAAAAATCCACCGAGGGCCTGATGGGGTTTTCCTTGTAAGTAACTGTTTTCTTTTCTCTTGCTGCTTCTAAAATTTTTTTTTTAGCATTACTTTTTGTCATTTTAATTACTATGTGTCTTGGTGTGGACCTCCTTGTGTTGATTTTGTTGGGGGTCCTCTGTGCCTCCTGGACCTGGCTATCTGTTTCTCTCTTCAGATCAAGGAAGTTTTCAGCTATTGTTTCTTCAAATAAATGTTCTGCCCCCATTTCTTTCTCTTCCTCTTGGATCCCTATAATGCAAATGTTATCATACTTGATGGATCACTGAGTTCCCTAAGTCTATCCTTGTTTTGCATAATTCTTTTTCCTCTCACTTGCTCAGCTTGATTACTTTCCATTACTCTGTCTTCCAGGTCATTAATTTGTCCCTCTACTTCCTGCTACTTATACCATCAAGGGCATTTTTAATTTCAATTATTGTGTTCTTCAACTCTGATTGGTTCTTTTATTTCATTTATTTCTTTGTTAAGGGTCTCCCTCATGTCCTTCACTCTTTTCTCAAATCCAGGGAGTGTTTTTATGATCATTACTTTAAATTCTCTTTCAGGCATATTACTTGTCTGTTTTGCTTAGGTCTCTTGCTGTGGTTTTTGTACGGTTCTTTCATTTAGGACAGATTGCTGTGTCTTCTCATTTTACCTAACTCTCTGTGTCTGTTTCTGTTCTTAGGAAAGTCACCTACATCTCTTGCTCTTATAGTAGTAGTAGTGGGCGGGGCATCCATTTTTAACAAGAGGGTGCTGGTCCTCTTCCAGGGATGCGCAGCCACTGCAGTGACTGAGGTGGCCCTCGCTGCTCCTCGAAGAGGAGGTGGGGGGTGGGGCAGCTTTAACAAGGTGCAGGTGTCCTCCTCAGAGGTTGGGAGATGCGGTGTTGGCAAGGTTTGCACCTGTGTTTTGGGGGACGGGACCTGCAGACCTGGGACTGAGGCAGGTCTGGTGGAAGGGGGCAGTACACAATGGAAGCCAGTTAGTTAGTGAATGGCAGGGTGCCGCACTGGTTCCTGCGAGAGGCTGTGTGTTGATGCTGGGAGGCAGAGGAGGGAAATGGCACCTGCCAACTCCTTTATTCCCGGAGAAGTCCCTCAGGGAACTCTGAGATTAGTAATGAGCTCTCCCTCCTCTATGCTCCAGGTGGTTTTTCAAACTGCTGCCTCTTTGCTGGATCTCTGCAGGCTTTTTGTTGTGCTGTCTCTCTAAGGGTGGGGACTCAGCTTCCTGTTGCCCTCAGGGCTCCCCCAGAGCTCCCTGCTTTTTAAAGTTTCTGGCTTTATGTCCAGCTGGCTGTAAGAACTCATGAAATTTGGCCCCTCTGATGTTCAGTGCCAAATGCTATGTGGATTCGTCTTTCCTGTGCAGGCTCCTGGATGTGATGGTCTGTTTCTCACCCTCTCTGGCCCGTGGTTCCCCATCTCTGCTGGCCAGACCCATAGGGCTTAGCTCTCCGCTCCGTGCCTGCCCTTCCTGTCCTCTACACTGTGGCCTCTTTTCTACATATAATTGTGGAGTTTGTTCTGCCAGTCTTTGGGTCATTTTCTGGGTTGTTTGCACTGATGTGAGTGTAATGTAGTTATATCCATGGGACGAGTTGAGTTTAGGGTCCTACTACTTTGATGTCTTCCTAGAAGTGACTCTTGCTTTTTTTTCTTTCTTTTTTTAATCCATTCCGTTGCTCTACATGTTTTTATTGGAGTGTTTAGTCCATTTACATTCCAAGTAATTATCAATAGGTGTGTACTTATTGCCATTTTGTTACTTGTTTTGTCGTTTTTGTAGTTCTTCTCTTGCTCTCTTCTCTCATGCTTTGCTGGCTTTCTTTAGTGACATACTTGGATTCCTTTCTCTTTATGTTTTGCATGTCTATTACCAGTTTTTGATTTGTGGTTACCATTAAGTTTGTACCTAACATCTTCTGTATCATCTTCTATGTTAAGTTGATGGTTGCTTCAGCTTGAACCCATTCTAAAAGCACTAAAGTTTTACTCCTCTCCCTCCACATTTTAGGTATATGGTGTGATAGTTTACATCCTTTTATTCAAGAGATTCACAATCTCTTGACTCATTTTTATAGATACACTTACTTTTATTGCTTTTGTGCTTCCTACTTTTCATACTCCTGTTTATGGTCTTTCCAATCAAAGAGTCCCCTTTAACATTTCTTATAAAGCTGGTTTAGCGGTGAAGAATTCCTTTAACTTTTGTTTGTCTAGGAAACTTCTTACTCTCTTTTTTATCTGAATGATAGCCTTGCTGGATAGAGTATTCTTGGTTGCAGGTTTTTTCTTTCAGCACTTTGAATATATCATGCCACTCCCTTCTGGCTCTGCAACATTTCTGGTGAAAAATTAGCTGATAACCTTATGGGATTTCCCTTGTATATAAATGTTTTCTATTCTTTTGCTCAATTTTATTTTATTAAATTTTTTTTTTATGTTTTTAAATTTATTTTTTGAGAGACAGAGAGAGACAGCACGAGCAGGGGGAGGGTCAGAGAGAGAGGGAGACACAGAATCTGAAGCAGGCTCCAGGCTCTGAGCTGGCTGTCAGCACAGAGCCTGACGCGGGGCTCAAACCCACGAACCGTGAGATCATGACCTGAGCCGAAGCTGGACGCTCAACCGACGAGCCACCCAGGCGCCCCTCTTTTGCTCAATTTTAAAATTCTCTCTTTATCACTGCTTTTTGCCATCTTTTTAAAAAAAATTTTAATGTTTTTATTTATTTATTTAAAAAATTTTTAATGTGTATTTCCTTTTGAGAGAGAGAGAGACAGAGTGCAAGCAAGGGAGACAGAGAGAGAGGGAGATACAAAATCTGAAGCAGGCTCCAGGCTCCGAGCTGTCAGCAGAGCCTGACATAGGGCTTGAACCCATGAACTGTCAGATCATGACCTGAGCCAAAGTCAGATGTTCAACCAACTGAGTCACCCAGGTGCCTCTACATTTTGCCATCTTAATTGCTATGTGTCTCGGTGTGGATTTCCTTGGGTTGATTTTGTTGGGAAGGGGTCTCTTTGCCTCCTGGATCTAGATTTCTGTTTCCTTTTCTAGTTCAGGAAGTTTTCAGCTATTATTTCTTCAAATAAATTTTACTATACCCTTTTTTCTCTCTTCCTCTCTTGTCCTTCTGGAATCCTTAAAGTGCGAATATTATTACAACTGTTGGTACTGTGGAGTTCCCTAAATCTATTCTCCTTTTTTATTAGTCTTTTTTCTTTTTGCTGCTCAGCTGGATTGCTTTCCATTCCTCTGTCCTCCAGGTCACTGATCCATTCTTCTTCCTCTAGTCTAATATTTATTCCATCTAGTGTGTTTTTAATTTCAGTTATCAAGTTCTTCATCCTCTGATTGGTTCTTTTTTATGTCTTCTATCTCTTTGTTCAGGGTCTCACTGGAATCCCTCACTGTTTTCTCAAGTCCAGTGAGTATCTTTATGACCATTACTTAAAATTCTCTATGAGCATATTACTTATCTCTGTTTCACTCACCGCTCTTGCTGTGGTCTTGTTCAGTTTTTTCATTTGGGACATAGTCCTCTCTCCTCTTATTTTTTCTAACTCTCGGTATCTGTTTCTCTGTGTTAGGAAAGTCAGCTACATCTCTTGGTCTTGAAAGTGGTGGTCTTATGAGGAAGAGGTCCTATAGTGTCCTGCAGTGGCTTGTCCCCTATGTGTATTCCATGCACCCTACTCTTGTGGCTGAGCTACATTTGCCTTTAGTCTAGTCACCTGCAGTGGCTCTCTTTGCCTATTTTAGCAGAGTTTGGTCCTCATGTTGTTACTGAGCCAGGCTGGGGCTGCCTTGGTCTTGAGTTGGGTCAGACCAGGCATTTGCCAGAGCTGCATTGTGCCAAACTGCAGGGCGCTCTCCCTGTGTTGTCCCCTGAGAAGCTTTCATTGGTGGGTGGGGCCTGCAGTCAGACTAGCCGTTCATGATCAAGTGCTGATAGGTGTGATTTTAAGGAATTTATCCATTTCCTCTAGGTTACCTTATCGGTTGATATACAGTTGTTTACAACATTCTTATGATAGTTTTGATGTTTGTAAAATCAGTTGTAAGGTCTCCTCTTCCATTTCTGATTTTAGTTATTTGAGTCGTCTCTCTTTTTTTTTAGTTAATCCAGCTAAGGGTTTGTCAATTTTGTTGATCTTTTCAAAAACCAACTTTTCATTTTGTTGATGCTTTTCTATTGTTTTCTGTTTTCTATTTTGTTTATCTCTGCTCTAATCTTTTATTATTTCTTTCCTCTGCTAGCTTGGGTTTAGTTCATTTTTCTTTTTCTGGTTCCCTGAGGTATGAAGTTAGACTGTTGATTTGAGATCTTTCTTCTTTTTTCATGTAAGCATCTACAGTTAGAAGTTTCCCTCTTAGCATTGCTTTCACTGCATCTCATAAGATTTGGTATGTTCTTTTTTGTGTTCATTTGTCTCGAGGTATTTTCTAATTTCCCTTGTAATTTATTCTTTGACCCATTGGTGATTTAACAGTGTGTTGTTTAATTTCCAGGAATTTGTGGATTTTCCACTTTTCCTTCTGCTACTGATTTCTTCTTTCCTTCCATTGTTATTGAAAAAAGATATCTCCTATTTTGAACTTTTACAATTTGTTAAGATTTGTTTTGTGGCCTACCATGTGGTTTATCTTGGAGAATGTTCTGAGTGTATTTGAGAAGAATGTACATTCTGTTGTTGGGTGTTCTGTATATGTGTGTTAGGTCAGTTAGTCTACAGTATCATTCAGGTTCTGCATTTACTTATTGATCTTCTGTCTGGTTATTCTATTTCTTTCCTTTAAAAAAATTTGTGCTATGTTGAAAGGTAATACATTCAGAATTTTAATTCTGAATTTTAATTTCCACTTTTGTCTCCTAGTTTTCCTCCCCAGAGGCACGCAGTGTCATCAATTTCTTGGCTCTTATGGAGGAGCTTAAAACAAAATATATATTTCTGGGCCCTTCCCCGAGTTTTTGATATTGTAGATCTGGGTAGGGGTCTGGAAAACTATACTTTGAATAAGCCTTTAAATAAGGTGATTCTGTCACTCCTGATTTGAGGATTACTGCTCTAATCATCTCTCAAATAAGTGAACATAAGGCTCAGGCATTTAATTGAAAAGGACTAAGGCCCTGAGCAGGATGGGATACTCAGGGTAGATAACTGAGCAGCAGATATTTTCAAAGAATAAGAGGCCATCAAAAAGAACATTTTGCCTCTGGACAGTGGTGTGGAGTGATGGGGAAAATCCCAGGCTGGAATTAGGAGCCCTGAGCTCTCATCCAGTTGCTGGGGATGTTGGACCCCAGTCAGCACCCTTCTCGTCCTAGGTTTCCTGCCCATGAAGTGAAGAGATTGGACAAGAGTCTCCAAGAGCTCCCTTTCCTCCAGCTCTCTCATTAGGGAGATTCTAAGCCTCTGCTTTCCCATAGCGCATCCATATGCTTGTCGCTGTGTTTCAGAACGCTTGCATCCATATTCATTGTCCCCCCTCCCCCTTCCCCAGACGTGTACTGAGCTTGAAGAGAGAGTGTATTTTCTACATAGAGCATTTGGGAAGGGGATCCCAGGCAGAGGTGTTAGTGTGTGCATGAAAACATGGTGGCAAGAAAGAGCATGGCTTCTCTTTGGAGGCCAGGGGCTGCAACACACTCAGCATAAGCGGGATGGGAGGGTCAGGGAGTGTGGTCTGGGAACCTGATGGACAGGTAGGAGCATCCAGGCATTAAGGGCTTTGTGAGCCAGGCTAAGGAGTTAGGGCTCTGTGCTAGAGGCATTAAGGAGGCATTGAAGGGGCGCCTGGGTGGCTCAGACAGTTAAGCGTCCAACTTTGGCCCAGGCCATGATGCCACAGTTTGTGAGGTCAAGCCCCTGAATCGGGCTCTCTGCTCTCCGTGCAGACTCTGCTTCGGATCCTCTGTCTACCCTGCCCCCCCCCCCCCGCCCCTTCCCTGCTTGTGCTTTCTCTTTCTCAAAAAATAAACATAAATAAATAAACAAATAGGAGTTGTTGAAAATTTTATATGGGAGAGTGATTCCTTCTAATTTAATTTTTAGGAAGAACACTCTGGCAGAAATATGGAAGGTAAACTGGAGAGAGGCAGTCCAAGCATAAGGGAGACCAGGCAGAAGGCTGTGGCCTAAATCTGGGCAAGAAATGCCGACAACGTGAATTTAAATAGTCGAACCTGAGAGAGTAGATGTATTCAAGAGATACTAAGAAGAAAGGATTGATGGGATTGGTAGCCAAATGGGCAAGAAGATGAAAGAGATTTTAGTGATGCTTACCTTCTGAGTCTTTATGCTAGTGAAATCTTCCTAACTATTAAAAAGGTTTTATGCAAAAAAAAAAAAAAGATGCTATTTTTGACAGAAGATTGGAAACATTGTGAGCTGCTTTTGAGATGTGTCTCCCCCTCGTTGTGAAGCCTGTGAGATTGACTTCGCTTGGAGGAGCAGTGACACACAAAGGAGGACCCCCATTGCCAACCTTTAAGAGGGAAGAGAGCCTGAGGAAGAGTTTGGGGGCCAGGAACATGCCCTCCAAGGTCACATGACATAATAAAATGCACCTGCACCCACAGTGAACTATAACATATCTAATTACGTAAGAGTAGCATTGCACTTGCCAGTTTGACAAATGTTACGTCTTGCAGGCAAACATTTATTAGCTGTGATGGTGCTATTTTTAGTCTCTGAAGGCAATCTTTTCTGTTTGCTTGTCCGTCTCTTTTTGGGTTGCCAACGTTGTGCTCAGCCTCGGCACCGTGTGAGGGGACATGGGGCGTGCCGAGGCCAGCTGGTAGCAGTTTCGGGGAGCCTGGCTGCATCAACAGAAGGAGCTTTCTACCCACGAGAGAGCTGCTCCCTCAGAAGAGGTTCCTGTTCCTGGCAATGATTTTATTTCAGGCCAACTAACACGCATTCAGCACCTGCTGCAAGCCAGGCACTGTCCCGCCATCAGACATGCTGCAGGAAGGATTTCTGGCCTTAATGGGAAGCAGGAAAGCATGTCTCTGGAGTCCCTTCGTGTTTAACGATTTCATGGGCATGAAGGCCCTGTCTAGCAGGCTGCCATTCAAAGTGTGATTCCTGAACCGGCAATACTGGGGGGGAGCTTGTTAGAAATGCGGATCTTGGCTCCCCCCCCACCCCCACCTCCATCCCTAGGAATCAGAATTTGCATTCTCACGGGATCCCAGGTGATTCGCGTCCACAGTTCCGCTCCAGAAGCACTGCCCTTGTCCCCTGACAGCCTCTGTCGCTCTCACCAGCAGTGGCCTGTCCGGGGCTGACCACAGCTATCAGCTTCCGAGCTGATTTGTCACTTAGGGGCATCAGTAGCTGATGATCACAAATGCACCCTCAGCCAGCAGCTCTGGGCCCCAGTGGGGGTGGCTGCAGGCCATGGGTTGTGCGGAAGCTCATGGGGTCCGCTCAGGTTGGGGGTGGGTCACGGTTTGGGGTCTGGGTGAGGAGTGGGTCTGTTGCCTCACTGCCAGTCTCGGGGCACCCTCCTGTACCCGAAGAAGCTGATTCTGTCTTGCACAGTGAGTCTCCTTGGCCGGCCTGGGGGCAGTGTGGGGCAGCTTGGGGCAGCTTGGGGCTTCTCTGATGGACAGATCAAGGATGCTGCCATGAGGGATATCTCTGGGGAGGGCAGAGCCGCACCGACGCGGACCCTGGGCAGAGCTGGAATTCTGATTTTCTGTCCTACAAGTTGGGAGTGAGGAGGCCATGCAGTCACTTACCCCTAAGCATTTATTTGCTAGCCACCCCTTGTGTGCCAGGCACTTTGCAAACATCTGACTGATCTGTGCTCCAGTATCTCCAAGGAGTGTGTTGGGGGCCTGGGGTCAGCCTTGTGAGGTGGTGGCTGGCCCAAGCTGCCCAGTGGGCTGCATTGCAGGCCTGTCCTGAGAAGGCCAAGGTGTGGGACCTGGCAGGCTGGACAAGTGACAGGAGAGTTAGGGGTCTAGTAGGGACTGAAGCCGGGGGAGCCCATCACTGGCGCTCACGGGGTTCGCAGTCCTGGGAGGGGGTAGACAAATGCACACACTATGCTGAGGTCAGGTGGAGGAGCCCCGAGGGCGAAGCCCAGGCTGCTGGGTGGCCTCAGTGTTGCCAAAGGTCCTGTCATCTCCTCCCAGGGAGCCCTTGTCAAGCCCTGAACTCAAGAGGATGCTATTGGACCTCAGCTGGGGTAGGGGTGGGGGGCGTCTCCCACCTGTTGGACCTGCTTGGTGACTCGCCACGGCGCTGCTTTCTAGTGGTCTCTCTGGCCCCAGATTTCTTTTCTTTTCTTTTCTTTTTAAAGAACATTTCTTTTATTTTTTTTATTTTTTTAAATGTTTTATTTATTCTCGAGAGAGAGAGAGAGAGAGAGAGCGAGCGAGAGAGTGAGCGTGCACAGGAGAAGGGCAGAGAGAGAAAGAGACACAGAATCTGAAGCAGGCTCCAGGCTCCGAGCTGTCAGCGCAGAGCCCGATGCGGGGCTTGAACTCATGAACTGTGAGATCATGACCTGAGCCGAAGTGGGACGCTTAACCAACTGAGCCACTCAGGTGCCCCTCTGGCCCCTGATTTCTAATAGCTTATTCTTTTTTATTATTTTAGTGTATATATTTCATCACTCTGACTTGCATTGTTCCCAATTATTTTTCCTTTTTAAATGGTCTCATTTTACCTTCTATCCTTTCAAGTGTTTTAAGCCTTCTGGTTTCCTTTCCCATCTTCTCTTTAATTATCTGTTTTTATGGTTATATTTCCCTTCAATTTAAAAAATCATATTTTTCTGACTCGAAAGTGTAATGCATTTTTATTGCTAAATGTTTGGAAAATATAGGAAAAGGGTATAAAGAAGAAAATTAAACTATCCCATTAAGCTCTCCTCTCAGGGGATAAGCTCTGTTGTTTTATTCTGGTCTCTTCCAACTACTTTTTCTCTCCATAAACACTCACAGGGTAGCCCTTTACTATAACCCTTTGTCTGCTGCTTCTGTTGTGACTGTTTTCCCACGATAGGAGGTTTGTTGAAAAACATCTTTCTTTTCTCTTTTTAAAATTTTTTAAATGTTTATTTATTTTTGAGAGAGAGAGTGAAAGCATGAGTGGGAGAAAGACAGAGAAGGAGGGAGACACAGAATCCAAAGCAGGCTCCAGGCTCCAAGCTGTCAGTGCAGAGCCAGACATGAGGCTCGAACTCAAGCACAGTGAGATCATGACCTAAGCCGAAGTCGGATGCTTAACCACTGAGCCACCCAGGCGCCCCTAACATCTTTATTTTCTAATCGCAAAAGTTACATATGCCTGCGGACATCCAGCAATATTGATGGTCTGTGGCCAACAGTGCACCTGCCCCTTCCTCCATGCCCACACCCACCCCTGCACCTAGAAAGACCAACCCAACGTAATCGCTAGGCACTGTTCGACTTACATCCCTCTAGAATCTGAAAACGCATTTTCACATATGTTTTAAATAAGAATTAGGCCCATTGTTCTGCCTTTTGCTTTCGCACCCAACAACACGAGGGGTGTCTTTCCATGTCCTTCAGCCCCGAGTCGGGTGGGGGTGGGGTCGTGGCCTGGAGCTGGAAGGCCGAGCTCACGATCCATCAACGGAGAGGTTCCCCAAGGGAGCTCGTGTATGTGAGGATCAAAGTGTCATTCATGTCGTTATTAGCTTGAGCAAATGCCTGCCACCGGAGAGGCCTGGGTTTGGAAACCGGCACAGACGGTGCACCCGGGCACTCCTGGGGCAGGGCTAGTTTTCGGCAATGAGTGCACAGAAGGCCAGGTAGCAACCTTGCTAGGTGGCGGCAGGAGGGGGTGCGGAGGGAGGTGGCTTCTCCCGCTTCCTGGTTCCCTCTCGGAAGAGGTGCTAGGGTAGCCAGCTGTCCGGAGTAATCTCTGCCCGCGTGGGCGTCTTCTGAGTCTCTGGAATTCCACAGTAACAATGATAGCAACTCGCACATAGTTACTCTGTGCAGGGCGCGGTTCTAAGCATGCTTCCCTGATACTAACCCTTAATCCTCATAAAAGCTCCGACAGGTAAATACTATATAATACTATTTTAGGAGAATAATGTTTTACAGAGAAAAAACCCTGAGGAACAGAGTAGTTAAGTAACCTGTCAACGGTCCCACAGATGGTAGAATCTGGATTTGAACGCAGACAGCCTAAAATCTGTGTTCTTTATTTTTTATTGTTAAAGTTTATTTATTTTTTTTTGAGAAAGAGCAAGCGGGGGAGGGGCAGAGACAGAGAGAGAGAGAGGGAGGGAGAGAGAATCCCAAGCAGGCTCCTCACTGTCAGCACGGAGCCCAAGGTGGGGTTCGATCCCAGGAACCGTGAGATCATGACCTGCGCTGAAACCAAGAGTTTGACGCTTAACTGACTGAGTCACCAGGCGCCCCTAAAATCTGTATTAAAAAATTTTTTTAATGTTTATTTATCTTTGAGAGAGACAGAGTGTGAGTGGGGGAGGGGCGAGAGTAAGGAAGACACAGAATCCAAAGCAGGCTCCAGGCTCTGAGTGTCCGTCCAGAGCCCCCAGGCAGGACTTGAACTCAGGAACTCAGGAACTGCGAGATCATGACCTGAGCTGAAGTCTGATGCTTAACCGACTGAGCCACCCAGGTGCCCCTAGAATCCGTATTCTTACCTGCTGAGCTTTTCGGCCCCCCTAGTGAGTTTATAATGGCTCTGGTCATCTGGGTGCACGGGTCATAAAGTGATGAGTTGACACTGACACAGTCCCATGCATCCTCATTTATCTCCTGGGTCAGGTGGCCGTGGCCGGTCTGAACAAGCAGCCGCACCTCTCCGGCTGCCGCAGCCCTGCACAGGTAGAAGGTGCCAGGCTGAGTCTGGGAATCCTGCCAGCCCCAAGGTAAAGGAACCCGAAGGAGATCGCCAGAGCCCAGTGCGAGGCACAGCCAGGCGCCTCCAAGGCAGTCTGGAAGCTACCAGACCGCCAGGGTGATTATGGAGGGCAGCGTAGGGAAGAGCAGGCATGGGCATGTCCATTTAACACAGCAACCTCACCCCTGCTTAACAACTCCTCCTCCAGGCCTGGAAGTGTGTGGCGAGGAAGTGGCCGAGCTTTCTTCCCCGCACGGAAAAGTGCATGAAGAACCGACCCGTTCTTTTCAGCCACTGCACGTCACTCGTCAAAGGGATCCAGCTCTTCACCAACACGTAGGCCCGCGCGCTCTCTAAATGTAAGCAAAGCCCAGTGAATAAATCCCACTCCTTCTCCTGAGCTCTCGGGCTTCTTTTATGTCCTCCAGTCAAGTTAAATAGTGTTTGTCGTGTAGGATTGCCACATTTCTTGGTAAACTTATTCCTAGGCATTTTTACAGCTGTTATCATTTTGAACGTACGGCGTTTTAAAGTGTATACATCTATACAGCGCTCGTATATTTTTATATCGTCAAATCCGTCCACCTTTCCCTTCATCCCTGCCAGCTTTGATACTAGATTAGAAAGGTCTTCTCCACTCCAAGGTGAGGAAGCCATCTGCTTAGACTTTCTTCTGAAATGTTCATGTTTTCACTTCGTATGATCAAAAGTGTTTGGTTTGCACTTACGTAACGCAGGGGTTTATTCAGCACCCGGTGTGAGGCAGAACTCAACTTTACCTTCCGGAGCGTTAGTCAGTTGAACCAGTGCGATGCAGTGAGTTACCCATCTTTTCCCTCTTGATTCAAAATCATAGCTTTATCACACATCAAATTCTTACATCTATTGAATCTCTTCACTTTTCTATTCTGTTCTATTGATCTGTTAGTTTATTCCAGGGCCAATATTACAAAATGACTTTATTTCTTATTAGAAAAGCAATAAAGGCTTATTACAGAAAGATCAGAAAATACACAGGCACAAACAAATAAAAAACACGCGTGGTCTCATCCCGGGATAACTACCATTTTATTTTGGTGTCTGTCACTCCAGATCATTTAATTTATATAAACATGTGTAAATATATATTCATAGAGTAAAATTAAAATGATGTCACATAGTTTTGTAACCTTTTTTTTCACTGTCTGATACTTTAAGCATATGTTTCCTCGCTAATAAACACTCTTTTTAGGGGCACCTGGTTGGCTCAGTTGGTTAAGCGTCTGACTTGATTTCAGCTCAGGTCACAATCTCACGGTTTGTGAGATTGAGCCCCACATCAGGCTCTGTACTGAGAGTGAAGAGCCTGCTGGGGATTCACTCTCTCCCTCTCTCTCTGCCCCTCCCCCGCTCACATGAGCACACGCTCTCTCTCACTCTCACAATAAATAAACTTAAAAAATATATTATGCTTTTAAAAAAATACATACTCTTTTAAAATCATTTTTACTGAAAAGTATGGCACACATACAGAAAAGTGCGCAAAACACACATATTTAACTGAGTTGTCACAAAGTGAACACCCATGAAACCACCACTCAGGCAGGAAAATACCGAATGTCAGTACCCCAGAAGCCCAACCTACATGCACTGCCAGTGTAGAGCCCGACGTGGGGCTCAAACCCAGGAAGCCGTGAGATCACGACCTGAGCCGAAACCAAGAATCGGACGCTTCACGAACTGAGCCCCCCAGGCGCCCCAACCACCTAAGCTCTTATCTCTAAACATCATAGATCAGTCTTGCCTGAGTTTTGAACTCTGTAGAAACGGGAATACATGCTCTATGAGTCCTTTTTTTAATTTTTAAAATTGTTTTGTTTTTTTTGAGAGAGAGAGAGAGAGAGAGGGAGACAGATGATCCAACGCAGGCTGCGTGCTGTCACCACAGGGCCCGCTGTGGACTTGAACTCATGAACCGTGAGATCATGACCTGAGCCAAAGTCAGACACTTAACCAACTGAGCCACCCAGGTGCCCCTCTATGAATTTTTTTGTGACTGGCTCTATCACTCAGCATTATATTTACAGCAACCCTCCATGTTGGTTGTTGTTGGTTGGTTTATGGCTGTGCACTGCTCCATTCGAAGACTATTCCACTATTTCTTTCTTTCTTTCTTTATGGGTGATCATTTCCTTGAAGAAGTGACTTGTTTTAACATTTATTTTCAGTGAGAGAGAGAGAAAGCATGCATGAGCAGGGGAGGGGCAGAGAGAGAGGGAGGATCCCAAGCAGGTTCTGCGTCGTCAGCTTGGAGCCCAACACAGGGCTCAATCTCACAGACTGTGAGATCGAGCCACCCAGGCGCCCTAAGATTTATTTTAAAGATTTTATTTGTTTAACGAAACTCTACGCCCAGTGTGGGGCTCAGACTCACTACCTGGAGACCAAGAGTTGCCTGCTCTATGGACTGAGCCAACCAGGCACGCCCGGATTGTTTTCGGTTTGGAACTATTATGAGTAGAGCTACTATAAATGTTCTTGTGTGTATCTGTTGGTGTGTCTATGCACGTGTTTCTGTTAGTTGTATTCCTAAGAGCAGAATAGCAGGGTCATAGCCTTGGCATGTGTTTGGCTTTCATGGATACTGAAATCGTTTTCCCAATGATTGTGCTCTCCTGCCTGCTGCACATGAACATTTTAGTTGCTTCCTGACCTTGTGAATTCACTTACTTTTGTTTTAAGGTTATTTATTTATTTTGAGAGGGAGAGAGAAAGAGTGAGCAGGGGAGGGGCAGAGAGAAAGGGAGAGAGAGTCCCAAGCAGGCTCTGTGCTGTCAGCACAGAGCCCAATGCAGGGCTCGATCTTAGGAACCGTGAGATCATGAGCTGAGCCGAAATCAAGAGTCAGATGCTTAACTGACTGAGCCACCCAGGTGCCCCAGTTCATTTATTTTTAAATTTAAAATCCTTTTCAGCTTTATTGATGTATGACTGACAAATAAAAAATGTATACATTTCAGGGGTACAATTTGATGTGCTGATGTATATATATGTGTGTATACACACACACACACACATTGTGACGTGATCATCACAATCAAATTAATTTACTTATCTATCACCTCACATAGTTACCTTTTGGGGGAGGTGTGTTGTTGAGAATATTTAAGATTTACTCTGTTAGCAAATTTCAAGTATACGATACAGCATGGTTAATGATAGCCACCATCTGCAACTTATTTGTGTGGCATTACAAACTTTGGACCTTTCGACCAACATGTCCCCATTTCCTCCACTCCCCAGGTCCTGGCAAACCACCATTCTACATTCTGCTTCTATTAATTTGACTATTTTAGATTCCACAAATAAGTGAGATCATGCGGTATTTCTCTTTCTGTGTCTGGCTTCACGTAGCATAATGTCCTCCAAGTTCATTCATATTGTTGCAAATGGCAGATTTCCTTCTTTTTTTGAGACTGAATAATATCGTAATATAGCATATTCTAATATGTCACATTTTCCTTATCCATTAATCTGTTGATAGACATGAAGATTGTTTCCATGTCTTGGCTATTGTGAATATTGCTTCAGAGAACATGGGAGTGAAGATACCTTCTTGAGATACTGATTTCATTTCCTTTGGCTATACACCCAGAAGAGGGATTGCTGAATCATTTTTAATTTTTTAAGAAACCTCCATGCTGTTTTCCAGAGTGGCGATACCAATTTACATTCCCACCCACAGTTTATAAGAGTCCCCTTTTCTCCACATCTTTGCCAACACATCTTTTGTCTTTTTGATACAAGGCACTCTAACAGGTCTGTGGTGATATCTCATTGTGGTTTTGATGTGCCTTTCATTGATGATTTGTGACATTGAGAAGCTGTATGTACACCTGTTGGCTGATTAATTTGCTAGTATTTTATTTAAAAAAAACTTAGGGGCTCTTAGGTGGCTCAGTTGCTGAAGCATCCAACTCTTGGTCTCAGCTCAGGTCATGATCTCTGCTTTCATGAGATTGAGCCCGGAAGTGGGGCTCTGTGCTGACAGTGCAGAGCCTGCTTGGGATTCTCTCTCTCTGCCCCTCCCCTGTTAGCGCACGCACACACACACACACACACACACACACACTCTCTCTCTCTCTCTCTCTCTCTCTCAAAATAAATAAAAAAAATATTTTTAAAAACTTAGAATTTTGCATTTATAATCATGAGTGAGATTTATCTATAATTTTTCTTTCTGGTAATGTCCTTTTGGTATCAAGGTTATATAGACCCCATAAAGGGAGTTATAAATTATTCCTTTTTTTTCTATCCTCTGAGTTTGTATAAGATTAGAATTATTTTTTTCAATAAGTATTTGGAAGCATGTAACATCAGATTCAATTCCTAGTTTGTTCTAAGACTGTTCAGATCTTCTATTTCTTCTTATATCTGTTTTTGGTAAAATGTTTTTTCTAGGAATTAGTAGGTTTTGGATTTGCTGGCATAGTTTTTCATAGTTTCCCCTTACTATCTTCTTCAAGTCTGTTGATTCTGTAATGATATTCTCTTTCCAATTCCTGATATTGATTATTTGTGTTCTCCCTCTCTCTGGACGAAGCTCATAGATTTTACTAGTTTTTACAAAGAAAACAAAGTTTGTCTTTTATTTTATTAATTTCTCCTCTTTATCTTTTTTTAATGTTTTTTTTTTTTAATTTTGGAGAGAGAGAGAGACAGAGCGTGAGCAGGGGAGGACCAGAGAGAGAGGGAGACACAGAATCCGAAGCAGGCTCCAAGCTCTGAGCTGTCAGCACAGAGCCCGAAGCAGGGCTAGAACTCATGAACTCTGGGTCATGACCTGAGCCAAAGTCGGATGCTTAACTGACTGAGCCACCCAGGCGCCCCAAAGCCCTTTTCTTTTGTTTTGTCACTACTCTGTAATTATTGCTCTTTTGTAAAGATGCTACAGAAGCCCAAGTTCTTTTTTTTTTTTTTAATGTTTATCTATTTTTGAGAGAGAGAGAGAGAGAGAGAGAGATGGAGCGTGAGCAGGGGAGGGGCACAGAGAGAGGGAGACAGAGAATCTGAAGCAGGCTCCAGGATCCGAGCTGTCAGCACAGAGCCTGACGCGGGACTCGAACTCACAAACCGCGAGATCGTGACCTGAGCCGAAGTCAGATGCTCAGCTGACTGAGCCCCCCAGGCGTCCCCAGAAGCCCAAGTTCTAACCAGCCCTTCGAGCTACTCATTGTAAAGACCTGTGTGTATGAGTGGTGCAGGTGTTAATCAGCTTCTATTTTCCTCTTGTTAATCTGTCGTTTTCCAGTCTAATTTGCAGGCCCCAACCAATGAAGCTAAGATGGGCAGAGGAAAAACGCTCTTTCCCTCTCCACCAATGTTGGCGTCTATGAAGGGACGGTAGAAGCCTGGGATGGCCTCCTAGTTCTGGAACCTGCAGATGAAATCCTGGAACAAGGGATAAAACTGGTGAGAAGTAAGAATTCTGCTTGTCAGGTCAGCCTCCTGGATGTCTGTATGTGGTAAGAATTTCTTCTTGTCCTTCCCCCCTACCCCCACCCCCAGTCTAGTGAGATAACGTTTGCGTGAGATAGTTCTCTGGGTTTCTGCCACTTTGGCTATTTGATATTGATCCGATTCTCTCCCAAGGGCAGACATAATTTTTCTTTGTCTTAGTCTTTTGTGTCACCTGTCATAGCGGGGAGAATCGTAAGATAAAACATAAGCATAGGTCCCATAAGCCTCTTGTCTGAGTTGGCCTCACAGGTTGGTGAGTTTACGTCTCACTGGACTGACATCTATTTGGACAAATTATGCTGGGGCGTCACCAATAAAAAAGACTAGATGAAGTTCTCCTCTGTCTCACTTTGTGTCTTGAGAGTTTGGCCTGGATCCCACGAGAGTCCACTTTCCTTGTTTTTTCTGCTACCTCAGGACTGCAGGTTATTGGGACCTGCATCCATACATGGCAAGCCATCGGGCTGGGAACCGGAGACACTTCCTGGCCAACTGTGCCAGCCGTCAGGGGCATTTGTCTGGATAAGGGATCACAGCTCATAAGAAGCCTTTGTAGTCTTTACCCCTTGACTGTCTTGTCAGTGCTGGGACAATCCCAGCCTAGCACTGCCTCCCTGGTAGTGCAGATTAGTGGGTCTGCAATGAAAGACGTCTGACTTTTGTCAGACACTCGAATTTCTTTATTGCGTGTGACAACAAAGGTCTTTCCTTTCTTTGACAATCTCTGGGAGAGAGCTTTTTGGATCACGGGGACTACATCATCCGCACCTGGTCTGGGGACACATATTGAGTCCGTGGTAAAGATTCACTCTAAGCCTGAAAAGTTGCTTCTGGGTCTTCCCTTACCAAGGCTTTCTGGGGTGCGTGGCTGGCTCTGTTGGTGGTACATGCAACTCTTGATCTCAGGGTTATAAGTTCGAATCCCACAGTGGGTGTACAGATTCCTTTAAAATAAGATATTAAAAAATTTTTTAATGTCTTTTTATTTTTGAGAGAGAGAAAGAGAGAGAGAGAAACAGTGTGAATGGGGGAGGGGCAGAAAGAAAGGGAGACACAGCATCCAAAGCAGGCTCCAGGCTATGAGCTGTCAGCGCAGAGCCTGACACAGGGTTCAAACTCATGGACCATGAGACCATGACCTGAGCCAAAGTCGGACGCCTTTAAAAAAGGTTTTCTTCTGGTTTGTGCTGCATTTGGAATGAGTATACCTTTGGAAGGACCTGTCTATTGATGGCCAGGTAATAGATCTGTGGATTTGAAAACATTTTATATGTAAATGGATTCTAAACAAATATGTTGGTATCTACAGACAGATCACATTGTAAGGAGGACGCATGACAGAAGGCATCACAATTAGCCTAAGGGACTCCCTTAAATTAAAAGGCAAAAGCCAAACATTTACAGTCAAAGAGAAAGAGAGACTTTGGAAATCAGCAGGAGGAAAGTGACCTGTCATGTACAAGAGAGCCCCCCCGTAAGTCACAGTACACATGATACGTGGTGTGTTTATATCAACAAAATAGAAATGGAGAGTCCATAAACATACCCACATAAATATAGTCAACTAATCTTTGACAAAGGAGCAGAGGAGCAAAGACAGTCTCTTCAACAAACGGTGCAGGGACAAGTGGATATGTACGCGCAAAAAAGTGAATATAGACCCAGTCCTTCCACCGTTCCTAAAAATTCACTCAAAATTGATCACAGACCTAAGCGTAAAACGCAAAAACTATAAAACTACTCTGTGAAAGATAATGTCAAGGGAACGAGAAGACAAGCCACAGCCTGGGAGACAATATTTGCAAAAGACATCTGAGAAAGGACTGTCATCCAAAATATACAAGGAGCTCTTAAAACTCAATGATAAGGAAACACACAACCCAACTTAAAAATAGGCCAAAACCCTTGGGGCGCCAGGGTGGCTCAGTCGGTCGAACGTCCGACTTCAGCTCAGGTCATGATCTCACAGTTTGTGAGTTTGAGCCCCATGTCGGGCTCTTAGCTGTCAGCGCAGAGCCTACTTCGGATTCTCTGTCCCCCTCTCTCTCTGCCCCTCCCCTGCTCATGCTCTCTCTCTCTCTATCAAAAATAAAACATTTTTAAAAAAGTAAAAAAATAAAAATAGGCCAAAACCTTAATAGACACTTCACCAAAGAAGATATACACCGATGGTAAATAAGCACATGAAAGGATTCTCCTCATCCTATGTCAACCATGAGATGTCACTACACAGGTCTGTTACAATGGCCCAAACCCATGACACTGACAACACTACGTGCTGGGGGGCAACAGGAACTCTCAGTCGCTGCTGGCGGGAATGCAATATGGCGCACTCACTTTGGAAGGCAGTTGGCCATTTCTTACCAAAATAAAAATACTCTTATCATACTATCCAGTAATTGTGCTCCTTGATCTTTACCCAAAAGGGCTGAAAACTTATCTCCACAAAATTCATGGCAGCTTTATTCCTGATGGCCCAAACCTGGAAGCAGCCAAGACGTCCCTCATTCGGTGAGTGGATGATTAACCTGCGATCTATCCAGATGACGGGCTATGACTCAGCACGAAGAAGAAATGAGCTGTCCAGCAACTCAAAGTCCTGGAAGAAACTTAAATGTGATGGGGTTTGGGGTACGCTACCTCAAAATATGGCACCTTGGGATGGTAAGTATTGTAAGCTGAAGGAATTTAAGAAAAATGGCAGGAAAAGGGAGGTCTCTGTGACCTCCACCTTCCCTGCTCTCCTTCCTTGAAACACATCATAAAACAGTCACGTGAGAGGTGCCCTCCCTATATTGCAGGAACGGAGCATCCTTTATCTCTGAGGATGAGGAATTCCAAGAAGTATCCTAACAAGCAGGACTGGCGAAATTTCCCCAGATCACTTAGCTTGCCCCTCCTAACCTAGCACACTTCACTGCTACCTTCTTTTCTTTTCTTTATTTTTCTATATTTTTTAATGTTTATTTACTTTTGTGTGTGAGAGAGAGAGAGCAAGCGGGGAAGGGGCAGAGAGAGACACACACAGAATCCGAAGCAGGCTCCAGGCTCTGAGCTGTCAGCACAGAGCCCGACGCGGGGCTTGAACCCACGAACTGTGAGATCGTGACCTGAGCCGAAGTCGGACGCTTAACCATCTGAGCCCCCCAGGCGTCCCACTGCTGACTACTTTTCATCAAACCTAGCATAAAAACACACAAGTTTTCATCTCCTCAGGAAGGCTCGTGTGTCTCGTAAAACTCACGTTAAATAAATTTGTATGCCTTTCTCCTGTTAATCTGTCAGCTTAATTGTCAGACCCAGTCAGGGACCTTAAAGGGGTCCAGCACTAACTTTTTCCTCCCCTACAAATGCACACTACTAAGTGAAAGAAGTCCATCGGAAAAGGCTATCTATTGTATGATTCCAACCATATGACATTCTGGAAAAGGCAAAACTATGGAGACAGTGAAAACAAATCAGTGGTTACCAGGGGCGTGGAGGCAGGGAGAGTAAATAACGAGTGGTACAGAGGATTTTTAGGGGAGTGAAGCTATTCTGTAGGATACCATAACGGGCGACGCAAGACGTTATTTATACATTTGTCCAAACCCGCAGAATGTGCGCCACCAAAGGCAACTCTAGTGTAAATTGTGGACTTTGGGTGATTCTGATGTGTCAGTGAAGGTCCATTCATTGAAACAAATGTACCCTCTGGCAGGGGTAGGCTGTGCATGTGTGAGGACAAGGGCTGCCTGAGAAAGCTCCGTACCTTCCTGAATTTTGCTGTGACTCTGAAACTATCCTAAAAAATAAAGTGTATCATGGGGCGCCTGGGTGGCTTTGTTGGTCAAGTGTCCGACTCTTGATTTCAGCTCAGGTCGTGATCCCAGGGTTCGTGGGTTCAAGCCCCACCTCGGGCTCTGTGTTGACAGTGCAGAGCCTGCTTGCGAGATTCTCTCTCCCCCTCTCTCTGCCCCTCCCCCCTCTCTAAATAAATAAACATTAAAAAAATAATTTTTTTTCAAATGACTCAAAGCCTCATCACCAACCAGACCTTTCTTATTTAGCTCAGGACACTATAGACACTGTAAAAAGCCAAGACACCAGAAAACCCATTGTCCTACTTGTAAGAATAAAAGGGAGGGGGAATTAGGTAGTAATTGCCCTAGATTTCTGATAATGGATGAATGAGCCCCCAGAACTCCTTCTTAGAGAAAATCAACATCTTTTCTCTGTCCCTTTGAGATGTAAATCTTACTTATCTTTGAAATAGGAACATCCAAGGAGAGAACTCTTGGCTATGCAGTCACCTGAGACGGAAGGAAATAAAAAGGGGAGAAAGAACCTTCTGGGAAATCAACTGCCACTTGGTGTTTCCAAGAGCTCTGTGTTGGAAAGGTAGTCCACACTCCGGAATACTGCATTTCAGGGCAAATGAGAATCCTAAAATTCTCTGCAGGTATTAGGAAAATGCTTTAGCCCTCACTGAGCAAATAACCTTAACTTGTTCCATCTGCCAGAAACATAATTCCAATAAAAACAAAAATAAGGCAAGGATGAGAATCAACTCATAAAAATGAGTGACATTCATGTTTCTGTTTTTGTATGTAATTCATAGCTAAAATTTAGAATTAAAATCTGTACGATCTCTGCATATTTATGTATTTATGTTGTATACATGCAATATTATTCTAGGTCTGGATGGTATTGCCCAAATTTATTTGTAAGAAAGCTCTATTAATTGACTTTTAAAAAAAAATTTATTTTAAGTTAGCTCCACACCCAACGTGGGACTTGAACTCATGACCCTGAGATCCAGAGTCACATGCTCTATTATCTGAATCAGCCAGATGTTCCTATTAATTGACTTTAGAAAGTAAGTGATTAGAGATCCTGGGTAGCTAGTTGGTTAAGCATCCGACTGTTGGTTTTGGCTCGGGTCGTGATCTGACAGTTGGTGGGTTCAAGCCCTACATCGGGTTCTACCCTGTGAGTGTGGAGCCTGCTTGGGATTCCCTGTCTCCCTCTCTTCCCCTCCCCACTCACACCATCTCCGTGTCTCTCAAAATAAATAAATAAGCTTTAAAAAGAAAGAAAGAAAGAAAGAAAGAAAGAAAGAAAGAAAGAAAGAAAGAAAGTGATTGGGGGGGCACCTGGGTAGCTCAGTCACTTAAGTGTCAGACTCTTGATTTTGGCTCAGGTCATGGTTGTGGGATCAAGCCCCTCAATGGGCTCTGTGCTGAGCATGGAGCCTGTTTAAAGGTTCTCTCTCTCTTTCTCTAAAAAAAAGAAAGAGTGAGAGCTGGAGCAAGAGCAAGAAAGTAAGAAAGGATGGAAGGAAGGAAGGAAAGAAGGAAAGAAGAGAGGGAGGAAGGGAGGGAGGAAGGAAGGAAGGAAGGAAGGAAGGAAGGAAGGAAGTGATGGGGATGCTTGACTAGCTTAGTTGGTGGAGCCTGTGACTCTTGATCTTGGGGTTGTGAGTTCAAGCCCCAGGTTGGATGTAGAGATTACTTAAAAATTAAAAAAAATTTTTTTTAAGTAAGTACTTACATAAATTGAGTCTTTCTAACACTTTAAAAGAAAATTAAAACTAACCTCACTGTTTTTCAAGTTCACGTGATGTTGGATAACCTTTGGTAAATAAGGTTAGTTTAAGATTGTTGGTTAAATGAGAATCAGCGTGTCTTCAGAGTTGCTGACACGAGACAGGACGCAGACACATGCCGCTACTGTGCTGCGTTCACTAGTCAGATGGGTTCATGCTCTCTCTCCAAGATGTTTAAGATGATAAAACTATAAATTCAACTTAAGAATAAAATATACAATAAAGGTGAATGGCTTGATGTGTGCCAAGCAATTTTAGGTGGCAGTAAAAATAAAAACAGGGGAGAAGAAAGAGACATATGTTTCATGTTTAGGTTTTTTGCTCCTGTGACTTTTTTTTTGACACTTGCCTGATTTGTCAACAATAAAAAAAACCAGGACGATGGCTAGATTTATTGGATGTCCCATGACGTTTTCATGAGCAACCTACATAATCGTTAAGGCAAGTGAATTCAATAAATATAAGTGGAATAAATGTTTATACATAAACTTTTAAAAAATAATTATGTTTTATAGTATGTGTACTTAAAAAATAGTTTCCAAAGTCTTCTTGGTAACTTAAAACCTTTAAGTTATGTTACGTTTAGTTAAATGATAGATATTCATTGACCATCTAGATCATTTCCAAAATAGATAAAATACTGAAATATTAATTGCTAAATGTACATATAAGTTTTATCTACTTTGGCTTCTTAATTTTTACAGAGGGGCAGAGGATACTTGGATTTGTTAATAAGCATGTCTTTTTTTACCACACGGAGAAAATGTATTACGGAAAAAGTCTGTAGACATTATAAAATGGTGTATGAATACATTTATTAATCTGATGAATGCTGATATATGACAGTTCACAGTTGCCTGCTCCCCAGTTTTCACTGGAAATTAAGGTCAGTAGGATTTAAGAATTCTTTTTTTTTTTTTTTAAGATTTAAGAATTCTAATCAACATGTGAATGAGCTGTCAGAATACTGTGGGTAAAGAAACAAGCTCTATCTGCAGAGTATGCAAGGAAAGTTAGATAGGTTTTTAAAAAAAACGTTTATTTCTTTTTGTGAGAGAGTGAGTGGGGGAGGAGCAGCGAGAAGCGAGGAGAGAGAATCCCACGCAGGCTCTGTGCCGCGGTCATGGCAGAGCCCCACGTGGGGCTCGAACTCACGAACCCGTGAGATCATGACCTGAGCCGAAATCAAGAGTCAGACGCTTAACCAACCGAACCACCCAGGTGCCCCAGTAAGATAGGCTTTTAGGGAAAAAATGTAAGGTATGATGGGTGCTTTTTTTTTTTTTTTTAAGATTTTATTTTTAAGGAATCTCTGCACCTCAAGAGCTGTGTGCTCTACCGACTGAGCCAGCCAGGCGCCCCGTGATGGGTGCATTTTTGTTCAGGGAAAAGAAAAGTAATTTTGTCCTCACTTAGAGATTATTTAGGGTTGTTTCAGAATGACAAGGAAGAAAATAAAGGCCAAAATCATAAATGGATATAGAAAGTTAACAAAAAGAGAGAGAGACTATCCTACCTTATGGTGTCAAGCTGGCTAAAATTGCATGGATTTATTATAATGGTGTAAAGAAGTTTTAATATCAATAGAATACCAATGCAAAAGTAGAATTTGATTTTCTTTCTCTGTTAAAAAGATAGTTTTCTGGGATTATTGGTATGTTCTTTTTTATAAATTAAAAAAAATTTTAATGTTTATATTTGAGAGAGAGAGAGAGTGTGCGAGCACCAGTGGGGGAGGGGCGGGGGGGGGGGAGAGAGAGAGAGAGGGAGACACAGAATCTGAAGCAGGCTCCAGGCTCTGAGCTGTCAGCACCGAGCCCGATGCGGGGCTCGAACTCACAAACCGAGGTCGGAGGCTTAACCGACTGAGCCACCTAGGCGCTCCTGGTTTGTTTCTAATAAAAAATTGTAAAAGGTGTTCGTTTTGTTTTTCAATCGACTAAGTAATATGGCTAGGAAACAAAGATTGTTTTATCAAAATAATTTCCTGTGCTTTATGTTATTTCTAGCAAGTCTTTGATTAGTTACGAAAACCAAGGCTTCTCAATATTAAAACAGCTCAGGTTTTTTTTTTGTTTTTGCCTTTTTCCCTCAGGTATGTTACTTCCCACGATTGTCTTTGAAATGTTTTATCGTCACTTCGGTAAGTGAGCAAGTAAGTATGGCTTCACAGTGAGCTGCGATCCTAAATCCTTAATTTACTATGGGGTTACGTCCCGATAAATCTACTGTAAACTGAAAATCGTAAGTTGAAAATGTCTCTAATGCATCTAACCTGTCGGACTTCATAGCTTAGCCCCGCCTCCCGAAACTGTGCTCAGAACCCTGATATCAGCCGACAGCTGGGGACAATCACCTAACACAAAGCCTGTTTGACAATAAAGTGCTGAATGTCTCATACAACTGATTCAATCCTGCACCGAAAGTGAGAATCAGAACCGCTGTCTGGACAGAGAATGGTTGTCCCGGTGTGTCAGTTGTTCGCATTTGTGATCAAGCGGCTGAGTAGGAGCTGTGGCTTCCTGCCTGTCCCCAGCGTCACCAGAGATTACTGTACTGCATCGCTAGCCTGGGAAGAGATCAGAATGCATGATTTGAAGTATAGTTTCTACTGAATGAGGATTGCTTCTGCACCAGTGCGAAGTTGAAAAATCCTAAATGAAACCATCGTAAGTAACGTCTGCAATCAAGTGTTCAAAACTTCTGTCAATTTCTACAAACTTTACAAATCAAATTCTAAATAGTGTTTTTGATTTCGAACTAACTTTGAGGGGTTTTTGTTTTGTTTTCTTGTTGTTTCTGTTTTTGGAGGGAAATCTCCAAGAATCTGTTCTCTCACCTGCTAAAAACAGAGATGTTAAACTGATTGGGTTTCTTTTATATGTTAATTACACGGGAAGCGTTGTCAAATCAAAAGTGGTTTAACCTTCTTTAGGTTGTAATTATACGGGTATGTGTTATTAATATACGTGTTTTAGCAATTGCATGAAATTCCGAGCAATGTGGTAATGTTCTTACCATCGATGTAATTTCAATTAAAATCTTGTATGTCACACAAGTTACAAAATATCCTTGTCAACTGCACTGTAATGAACTCTCATCAGACATTTAACTGTGGAATTTTAAGTCTTTTGTCATTCATAGACAATTATTGTTTTACTCAGACGCTTTCCTGAAATCTTTTATAATCGGCTACAATCCGAAACCTACAATCCAAAGAGGTTCATGGAGAAACCTCTGACAAATACTCTGGAGTATAATTTTCTGATAACTTTGAAATTATACCACTGGACTGGGTAAAAATGTCCAGAATTCCAGTAAAGAAACTGAAGTCTAACTCAAGTTCAGGCAGAACAACATTATTTACAATAGTCAAGATATGGAAGCAGCCCAAGGGTCCCTTGGTAGATGAATGGATAGGGGCGCCTGGGCGGCTCAGTCAGTTAAGCATCTGACTTTGGCTCAGGCCATGATCTCATGGTCTGTGAGTTTGAGTCCCGCCCTGGGTGAACTTGAGCCCCATACTGGGTGAGCCCCGCTTCTTTCTCTCCCCCCACCTTCTCCCTCTCTGCCCCTCATGGGGTTCTCTCCTTTCCACCCTCGCTCACTTGCACCCTCTCTCTGTCTCTCAAAAAAAAAAAAAAATAGATGAGTGGATAAAGAAGACATGGTGTATAAGTATATACAATGGAATATTATTCAAGCCATAAAAAAAGAATGTAATCTTGCCATTTGCAATGATATGGGTGGAGCTAGAGAGTATTATGCTAAACGAAATAAGTCATACGTGGAATTTAAGAAACAAAAGGAAAGAGCAAAGGAAAAAAGAGAGAGACAAACTAAGAAACAGACTTAACTATAGAGAACAAATTGCTGGTTACTGGAAGGGAGGTGGGCAGGGGATGGGGGAACTAGTGATGGGGACTAAGGTGCACACTTGTGACGCGCGCCGGCTGATGGATGGAAGTGTTGAATCACTATATTATGCACCTGAAACTAATATAACACTGTTAACTGGCATTAAAATAAAAACTTAAAAAAGATCATACAGATCAAGAATTGTTTACATAGGGCTAAATAAATTGATGAACACGGTTATACATTTTTAATGGCCTTTTTGTTTAAAGTTTTGCTGGCTCATGGGGCACCTGGGTGGCTCAGGTCACGATCTCACGGTTCGTGAATTTGAGCCCCGCGTCGGGCTCTGTGCTGACAGCTCAGAGCCTGGAGCTGCTTCGGATTCTGTGTCTCCCTCTCTCTCTGCCCCTCCCCTGCTCACGCTGTCTCTTTCTCTCTCAAAAATTAAAAAAAAAAAGAAAACATTAAAGTTTTGCTGGCTCTTTAACGTTCTACTTTCTGGATATAGGGAACACTTTTTCTCTTTTCTCATAAGCTATTAACAACCTACAGCAATGCATAAATTAATTTTAACAAAACATTAATTAATCAATTAAAGCATTATATTTTTTCCCAACCCGAGAGACTGAGATTCGCAATGTGCTGGTGTTTACAGGTGGGTCTTTGGGAGGGGATCAGGCCGTGAGGGTAGAGCCGTCACAAATGGAACTAGTGCCCTTCTGAAAGACCCCACAGAGCTCCCTCACTTCGACCACGAGAAGGCACAATGAGAAGAGCCAGCCATGAACTAGGAAGTGGGTTCTCACCAGACCCTGAATCTGCTGGCAACTCACCCTTGGACTTCCCAGCTTTCAGACGTGTGAGACGTCTGACGTGTCAGGATCTCAACGTGGTTTTTTTTTCCCCCTCAGAGTTTATCTATTTGAGAGGGAGAGAGAGTGCGCGTGCAAATGCATGTGCACACGCGACTTGGGGAGGGGCAGAGAGAGAGGGCGAGAGCGGATCCCAAGCAGGCTCCATGCTGTCAGTACAGAGCCCGATGCGGGGCTCTATCTCATGAATCGTGAGATCATGCCCTGAGCCGGAATCAAAAGTCAGATCCTTAACTGACAGAGCCACCTCCTGCAGGGCCCCCCCTATTTTTTTAATCACTAAGTTTCAGGCTAGTTTGTTATGCAGCAGTTGCTAGCTGGAACAATATTAATACATGTCAAATACCTTCATTCTATTTTCTTATTTTATTTCAAGTGCACAAATTTTAGATTTTCTTCCTCTTTGGTCTATGCAAATTCTCTTTTATTTTATGATCTTTTTCTTCTATTCTTCTGTAGGGATTTAATATAGGGATTTAACATATACTCTCTCAATCTACCACCTATGTTTATTTAGATATATGTCTCTTCTTTTTTAATTTTTATTTATTTTTGAGAGACAGAGAGAGAGTGTGAGCAGGGGAGGGTCAGAGAGAGAGGGAGACATAGAACCTGAAGCAGCTCCAGGCTCTGAGCTGTTAGCACAGAGCCCCATGCTAGGCTCAAACCCCGGAACCTCAATATCATGACCCGAGCCGAAGTCGGACACTTAACCAACTAAGCTACCCAGGCTCCCTGATATGTGTCTCTTCTTAAAAACAGAGGAAGTCCCATCTTTTGGTACCTACCTTTAAAGTTACATAATTGGTCTTGTGCTATAAATCATGGTCTGCTTAGTACATTTTTGCGTTCAATTTGTAAGTTTCTGAGATCTCACAATATCGTTTCACGGAATCCAGGCGGTTCTTCCTGACTGCTGCCTCGCATTCCACTGAAAACATACTCCATCTTTCCCTCATCCATCCTGACGGTATGGGAACCAGCAACTCGTCATGACACACATTGTGTTGTTGCAAAGTTTACAGACTTTTGCAAGAAGGTGTTTCGAGAAGGAGGGGAGAGACTGCCCGGTTGTAGACAGAGTGTGGTGTTTATTGCACCAAGTACTCTCATATTGCTTTACAGCCAGACCAGTAACACCCGAGGGGCTTTTGTTCCCCATCTTCTCCAGAACTTGATAACATCTCACTTCCTGATTTGAGTGTATCTGTTCTGATTTGCATTGTTCTCATGACTTGTAAGATCAAATGCCTACCGGCCCAGTGCGTTCCCCCCTCAGTGAATTATCTATCAAATCCTTAGCCCATGTAAAACCTTGGGTTTCTTATCTTTTTCTTGCTGATCGGCAGTTCTTGAATGTTCTAGCTATGACTCCGTTCTTGGCTTTGTACAGAGTTCTCTCAGGCTGTCATTAGTCTGCTCACCTTGTCCGTGGGGCACTCTCTTGAACTCAAATCTTTAAGTGGTCAAGTCCATTGATTTTTTTTTACTTTATGCAATTTAAAAATCTTGTTTCAAAGATCCTGCCTCCCTCCCCACCCAAGGTGATAAAGCTGTTTTTCTGCTTTCCCCTGATAGATTTTACCCCTGAACCTGCCCCCATACCATCGGGGACTCAGGGGCTCTCACCAGCAAACGCCCCTGCATTCTTCAACCTTTTCTCTGAACGATCCCTCCACCCTCGCCTCCTTGCTCTGGTCATGGGCTCGACTGTAGAGTGCTTTAGGGTAAGTTAGAAAAATGCACCCCCTCTGGGTGCTGGAGCCCCCAGGCACAGGGGTGGTGAAGGGAGTGAGGACCAGGCCTCCTCTCCTGCTGGCCCCCTACTCTACACACCCCTGCAGGGCACACTTCTGGCTGAAGTGTGGTTTTATCCTTGCCCTCATCATCTTTCACCTCTAAACGCTCAATTCTTAGGGCATCTGGCTGGTTCAGTCATTAGAGGATGTGACTCTTGGTCTCGGGTTTGTGAGTTCGAGTCCCATGTTGGGTACAGAGGTTACTTAAAAATAAAATAAAATCTTGGGGGGAAAAGCTCAATTAAAAATATATTTATTTATTTAGAGAGAAAGAGAGCATGAACACGAGTGGGGGTGAGGCAGAGAGAAAGGGAGAGAGAATCCCAAGCAGGTTCTGTGCTGTCAGTGCAGAGCCCAACGTGGGGCTCAATCTCACCAACAATGAGATCATGACCCGAGCCAAAATCAAGAATTGGACGCTCAACTGACAGATCCACCTAGATGCCCCAAGAAACTCAATTTTTAAGCATTGTCCTCTCTGACCACCTCCTCCCATACTTCCTGTTCCATCAATGCCCCAAGTCCATGGGAACCTCTAGTACACTGAAGACCATTTTCTCAGTGTGTACGCACCATTCCTTCTCAGGGCCCCTCTCTCCTGACTACCCAGCCACACAGCTGAGCTCCCACCAACGTCATCATAACCATGCCCTTGCACCTCCAACTTACCCGGCCAAATTCTGCCCCAACTAACCTCCAACCTTCCACTAACTCTGCAGTGACACATGAACTAACCCCTGGAAATTCGCGATCACGCTGAACCATCTCAGTTGTAATTTATGACCAAACATCTCCGAGTCCTTCTGACCGTTCCTTCCACAAGCAATGGTCTTCCACCAGGGATCGAACGGGCCACTCCATTATTTAACTTCGGTCTCTGCTCAGATCACCTCTTCGGAAAGGCCCTTAGCACACGGTATAGAACTCCACTCCCCCAGCCCTATCTGACACGGCTTTATTTTTCTTCCGAGCATATGTCATCTCCTAACATAATATTTAATTATGTGCTTGCTGTATTTATCTTGCCCTTTCCACACCGGAATGGAGGCTCAGTAAAAGTTACTTGCCAACTCTGTTCCGTGCTGTACCCCCCCCACCCTGAAACCCACAGGAGGCATTTAATGAATATTTTTGCAATACACGAATGACTGGCTCCAGGACGGATGTCCCCAAGTGTTTATTTTTTTATTTAAAAAAAATTTTTTTTAACATTTATTTATTTTTGAGAGAGAGAGAGACACAGAGTGTGAGCAGGGGAGGGTCAGAGAGAGAGGGAGACACAGAATCCGAAGTAGGCTCCAGGCTCTGAGCTGTCAGCACAGAGCCCAACGCGGGGCTTGAACCCACAAACCGTGAGATCATGACCTGAGCCAAAGTCGGACGCCCAACCAACTAAGCCACCCAGGCGCCCCTGGGTAGAGTTTTTAAAGTATAAAATTTCTCTAGCTCTTATTGACAGTAATTTAACATATTATGCTTATATTCACTGAATTTTATACTTTGACAATCTTATACTTTGGGAATTTCAGACAAAAACAATACTGACCGTAAAATTATCTCAGCGTGGGCCACCTGGCTGGCTCAGTCAGGGGAGCGTGTGCCTCTCGATCTTGAGGTTGTGAGTTCGAGGCTCACATTGGGCACAGAGATTACTAAAAATAAATTCTTTAGGGGCACCTGGGCGGCTCAGTTGGTTAAGCGTCAGACTTCGGCTCAGACTTCGGCTCAGGTCATGATCTCACAGCTCATGGGTTTGAGCCCCACATCAGGCTCTGTGCTGACAGCTCAGAGCCTGGAGCCTGCTTCCGATTCTGTGTCTCCCTCTCTCTCTGCCCCTCCCCTGCTTGCGCTCTGTCTCTCTGTAAAAAATGAATAAACATTTAAAAAAATTTAAAA
Source organism: Cryptoprocta ferox (assembly GCA_028646485.1). NCBI lineage: Eukaryota > Metazoa > Chordata > Mammalia > Carnivora > Eupleridae > Cryptoprocta > Cryptoprocta ferox. The sequence continues at coordinate 132,153,115 of CM053560.1, read as the reverse complement.
AAAGTTTTAGTTAAGACTTACTTCTTTATAAAAGGAAAAGTGTAACAAACTGAAACGACAAAAGACGTTTGAAAGATCCCATCCCCCAGTCACAATGTATTTGTTCACTGACAGTATCAAGATCACAAAATTTATTGGCCACATTATGAAGGAATCTGCCTCCCCTGGATTCAGCAGGAACTTTGGAATACAATATAGGATTTAAAAACATAAACAGGACAAATTTTGCACAGAAACCTAATTCAGATGGCCAGATGCTTTCTTCACTCTATAGTCAACAAAAAGATGGAATTCTCCCTCTGCAGAGTCGGGCTAAGGCCCCTTTGATATTCTCTGCACATATTTATCAAGTGTAACCGTATATATTGATCTATTGAACACGCTCTTGCATGTGTTTTTGAACACACTAAAAGGGTTTGATTATGTTTGAACACGACTATACTCACAAGAACCTTAAACCACCCCATGAGAGCCCCCATCTGAGAAACATAACATTCTTTAAACCGATGCTACAAATATATTCCCTCTGCATGTATTTGCCTGGGCCAAAACATCAATAGACGAGTCACAAAATAAATAAAATGATTACCTAGAGGAGAGGAAGGAAACAGGGTGAAAGGGACAGGGACAGACAACACACTTCTCTGAATTGACCTTGTTTTGTAGATTTGACTCTCAAATTATGTGAATATTTGGCATAAGAGTAAAACAAACTTAAATCAAAACGTATTGGCAATTTGTGTCTTCCTTTCTTTTGTCTTGATCAGTCTGTCTCGAGGTTGATCAATTTTATTGACCTTTTCAGAGAACCAGCTTTTGGCCTCATTGATTTTCTCTAATGTTCTCTAATGTATTGATTTTTGCTCTTATCTTATTTCCTTCCCTCTGCTTACTTTGAGTTTAATTTGCTCTTCTTCTAGAAATTTCTTCTTTTTTAATACATCCTTGCAGAGCTATAAATTTCCCTCCAAGAATGCTGCGCGTGTGTGTGTATGTGAGAAGATTTTGTTTTTAAATTACAAATCCAATATCTTTAATACATACGAGGATATTCAGATTGTCTATTTCTCCTTATTCTGATTTTTGCCGTTTGTGCTTTTCTTGGTAACTTAAAAAAATTTTTTTAACGTTTATTCATTTTTGAGAGACAGAGAAAGACAGAGTGTGAGCCGGGGAGAGGCAGAGAGAGAGGGAGCCACAGAGTGTGAAGCAGCCTCCAGCTCTGAGCTGTCAGCACAGAGCCTGATGTGGGGCTTGAACCCACAAACCCTGAGATCATGGGCCAAGCTAAAGTCAGAAGCTTAACCGACTGAGCCACCCAGGCGTCCCTCGGTGGCTTTTTAAGGAATACCCTGGGTCTTCAGCAAGGCCCCTCCACTCAGGCTCGCTGGAACTCAAACATCTCTGAGCCCCGAATGGCTGTGGGAATTGTTTAGCTTACAGCTCTCTGACACTTGTCCCTTGCCTGCCCTGCAGATATGGACGATAAGTGTGTGTGTGTGTGTGTGTGTGTGGCTTTCGGGGTGTCGCTTCTCCCAGGCTCTCTCAGCAGACAGAACTGGGGACTATCTATAAGTATCTATATACGAACATACCTGTCTCTATTTCTTCATCTACTTATATCAAAAACCGTGAGTTCACGTGATACCTCCAATTCCAATCCAACCCCAGAGTGCACCGTAGCGCCCTCCCTGTGCGGGTTCGGAACTCCCTTCTCTGAAACTTGGCTCCCGTGGTCTTTGCTATATAAAATTACATAATTAATCCCCTTGAATTGCTGCTACCATTTCCCCCGATGAATGCCCCCCTCACCCTCTTGGGCTCTGTCTCCCCCATAAGGGTCACTTCCCCCAGATGAAACCCTTCTCACCCCTCACCTCCATGACCCTCCAACCCTGTTCAGACTCCGATGCCCTCTGTGGGAACACCCCCCTTACCCTGCCTGTGCTCCCCCTTCTCATAGACACACTCTTACCCCACGTGGCCTCCCATACCCCCAAGCCAAGCTGCCCATCCATGTGAACTTTGTTCTGCCCATCCAAGCTTTAGTACTGAAGTTTTCAGGGTACGGAAGGCTGCCCTATAATGTTTGATACCACTGGAAATAAGATTTCATCTTGTTATATCTTCCAATTAGTTATTTCCAAACAGTAGTAACCTTTATATTTGGATTAATCATTATCTTCGGTTCATAACACATTCTCCAAGCAGGACCTTCCTTTATATACTTAGGGTTTGTTTGTTTTTTTACATTTTTTTATGTCTTTATTTTATTTAGAGAGAGAGAGAGAGACAGAGAGCGAGCAGAGGAGGGGCAGAGAGAGAGGGAGACACAGAATCTGAAGCAGGTTCCAGGTTCCGAGCTGTCAGCGCAGAGCCCGAGGCAGGGCCCGAACCCATGGACTGCAAGATCATGACCTGAGCCGAAGTTGGATGCTCAACCGACTGAGCCACCCAGGCGCCCCTCTATACTTAGTTTTAATAAAATAGTAAGTATTCATTAACCCATCACCCAAGATAAAAGCTAGAACCGTGACAATATTTTATATCTAACATTTGTCCTCACTGTACCTCTTTTCCAGATCTCTCCACCCAGGATGAGTATTATCTGTCCGACTGCAGTTCATTCTTCTGACTCCTATCGATATTTGATTGAATGACTTTACCATAGTTAATTCATCTACTCTCCTATTAACGGGCATCTAGGTTATTTCCAGGTTTTGTTTGTTCGCTCTACAATTTTTCTCTTTTTCTTGGAATTTGGAAGTTCCTTCAGGATGTGACGGTGTGTGAATCTTTTCTCAGAAGTTGTCCCAGCACCTGGAGGATTCTTTCAAACTCGACCCCTTTTATCTTTTTCAGTGTGCGGATCCTGTCATGATTATTTCCAAGTTTTTGTTATTTTCTTTTTTTTTCTTTTTTTCTTTTTTTAAATGTTTATTATTTTTGAGAGAGAGAGAGAGAGCGCGCAGGAGTGGGGAAGGAGCAGAGAGAGAGGGAGACACAGAATCCAAAGCAGGCTCCAGGCTCTGAGCTGTTAGCAAAGAGCTGGATGTGGGGCTCAAACCCACAAACCGCGAGATCATCACCTGAGCCAAAGTCGGACACTCAACTGACAGAGCCACCCAGGCGCCCCTTGATATTTTCAATACCGCTGCTATAAACTTTGTTTATGTGTGTCTCTGGGTGTGCATGTGTAAGATTTTCCCTTGGACATATATGGAAGAGTAGACTTAGTCATAATAACTTTGTTGTTTTCTAAAGTGATTGCATCAGAGGCGCTGAGTGGCTCAGTATGTTGAGTGTTGGACTCTTAATTTCTGCTCAGGTCATGATCCCAGGGTCGTGGGATCAAGCCCTGCATTGGGCTCCATGCTGAGTGTGGAGCCTGCTTGGGATTAATTTACATTCCCACCAGCAATGTTTAAGAGATATTAAAAATTCACATCCTTTCTAATGCTTGATGGTATCAAACTTTCATATTTTTGCCAATCCGATATATGTAAGATAGTATCCCTTTGTGGTCTTGAATTGCATTTACCAGATCCTTTTTGAATATCTCTTCATAAGTTTATTTATATATATGGTTCCCTTTCTATAAAATGCCTGTTTACATCTTTTGCCTATTTTTCTATCAGGCTGATTATCCTTGTTATATTAACTAATGAATGTTCTTTATCCATTTTGAAGCTGAATTCTTTGTCAGTGTGTGCCTTTTGTTTTTTGTTTTTTTTTTTTTTTTACATTTACTTATTTTTGAGAGACAGAGAAAGACAGAGCGTGAGCAGGGGAGGGGCAGAGAGAAAAAGAGACACAGAATCCGAAGCAGCCTCCAGGCTCTGAGCTAGCGGTCAGCACAGAGCCTGATCTAGGGCTCGAACCCACGAACCGTGAGATCATGACCTGAGCCGAAGTCAGATGCTCAACCGACGGAGCCACCCAGGCTCCCCGCATTTTGTTTTCGAGATAAAAAAAATCTTCTTTTTTAAAAAAAATTCTCAATATTTATTTATTTTAGAGAGAAAGAGGAAAGACAGGGTGTGAGCGGTAGAAGGACAGAGAGAGAAGGAGACACAGAATCCGAAGCAGGCTCCAGGCTCCGAGCGGTCAGCCCAAGGCGGCGCTCAAACTCATGAACCATGAGATCATGACCTGAGCCGAAGTCAAACACTCAACCTCAACCGACTGAGCCCCCCAGGCGCCCCTTTAGCAGTATGTTTTAAAGTTTCCAAATATGGAGGGACTTTTTACTTACCTTTCCATAATTAACTTCTGTGAGATGATACAAAATATTGGTCCCCGCCCCCAGTTCCTGGCACAGATCTCCTAAAACTTGTAATTTCCTAAGTGATAACACTAGGAGCATCTCTTGTTCTAAGATTGGTCTTTGACCTCTGCTCCTGACACAGGGCTCTTGGCACTTTTGTAATTTCCTGGGTCATAGGAGTGTCTTAGTCTATAAATTTCTCTTCTAATGTTTATGTATTTTCGAGAGAGAGACAGAGACAGAGAGAGACAGAGTGCAAGCCAGCAAGGGGCAGAGAGAGAGGGAGACACAGAATCTGAAGCAGGCTCCAGGCTCTGAGCTGTGAAGACAAAGCCCATGCGGGGCTCAAACCCATAAACTGCGAGATCATGACCTGACCTGAAGTTGGACGCTTAACTGACTGAGCCACCCAGGCGTCCCAGGAGTGTCTTATTCTAATGAGGTGACTCTGGTTGGGCTCCTGGATGGGGGCCAGTCATCAGAAAGACCAAGCCATGACCACGATCTTTTCTTGGGAAGGGAGAAGGGCTGAAAATGGAGCTAATGATCCGTCATGACCGGGAGGTGAAACCCCAATAAAATCCAAAGTTATGGGGTTGGAGAACTTCCAAGTAGGAGAACACAGCAGGTGCTAGGAGAGGGGTGCAGGCCATGGAAACTGTGCACCCCTCCCCTCTACGTCGCCCTGCACGTCTCTTGCACCTGATGCTCAGCTGCATCCCTTATCATATCCTTTTAGAATAAACTGTAAACCTAAGTAATCATTTCCCTGAGTTCTGAGCCGCTCTAGCAAATCGATCGAACCCAAGGAGGGGTCGTTGGAACCTCTGATCAATGCTGGTTGTTCAGAAGCATAGGTGACAGCCTGGGTGTGCAACTGGCATCTGGATGGTGTGCATGGCGAGGGAGGAGGGCCGCCTTGGGAACTGAGGCGTCAACCTGCGGGATGTGACACTGCTTCCAGCTAGACAGTGCCAGAATTGAGTCAAACGGTAGGACTTTCGCCTTGTGTCCCAGAGAATTGTTCCGTGTGGGGAAAACCACGCCCGTTTGGTGACCAGAAGTATCAGAAGCGTGAGTGGTAAAGGGCACTCACAAGGAAGAAAGACGCAGAAGGGAAGGACTGTTTGCTTCCCAGCATCCTCCTCCCAGGACGTGGAAAGCAGAGTTCTCCCTTTTTAACTTCTAAGTTATCAGAGTTTTGCTCAGAGATTATGATCTGTGTAATATCTAGGCGTCGGCAAATATATTGAGGTTTTCTTGATCAGTTTTTGCTAGTGTTCCATGTGTGATTGCAAAACAAGAAGTGCATTCTCTCCTTGTGGGATGCAAAACTCTCTCTAGACTCACTAGATCAAATCTGTTCATTGTGTTGTTCAGACTTTTAATATCTTCGCTGAATAGTTTTCTGCTTGACCTATCAATAGTCAAGAGAGATGTGATGAAGTGTCCCGCTTTGATGGAGGTACATGTAAGGTTTCCTCTCTAAATCTCTATCGGTGTTCGCTTTATGTACTTTACTAGGTGCATATACATTTTAAATTGCTACGACTCCTTGGAAGATTGTCGTTTATCCCGACACAGTGACCTTCTCCACCTCTGATAATGCTCTTTGTCTTAAAGACTATTTTACCTCGGGCACCTGGGTGGCTTGGTCAGTTAAACATCGGACTCTTGAATTTTTTTTTGTTTATTCGTTTCCTGAGAGAGACAGAGAGACAGAGTGTGAGCAGGGAAGGGGCAGAGAAAGAGGGAGAGAGGGACACAGAATCTGAAGCAGGCTCCAGGCTCTGAGCTGTCAGCACGGAGGCTGACATGGGGCTCGAACCCACGAACCGCGAGATCATGACCTGAGCTGAAGTCAGCTACTTAACTGACTGACCACCCAGGCGCCCCTGAGCATTGGACTCTTAAGCATCTCAGCTCTTGATCTCTCAGTTGTGAGTTCAAGCCCTGTATTGGGCTTTCTGCTGGGTGTGAAGCCTACTTAAAAAAAAACATAAAAAAAAAGAATATTTCATCTAATATTAATATGATTACTGCTACCTTTTAGTTTCCATTTGCCTGATAAGCCTTTTCCCATCCTTTATCTGCAATGTTTGTGAGTCCTTATGTCTCAGGTGGCATTTTATATAAACAGCATTTTGGGTTTTAAAAATCCAATATTTCCTGCTTTATCTTTTTTTTTAAATGTTTATTTTTGAGACAGAGAGACAGAGAGAGAGAGACAGAGCACAAGTAGGGGAGGGGCAAAGAGAGGGGGAGACACAGAATCGGAAGCAGGCTCCAGGCTCCGACCTGTCAGCACAGAGCCTGACTGGGGGCTTGAACCTACAAACCGTGAGATCATGACCTGAGCCAAAGTCAGACGCCTAACTGACTGAGCTGCCCAGGCACCCTTTTGTCTTTTTAAAAAATGTTTTAAAATTTATTTTGAGAGGGAGAGAGAGAGCAAGCAGGGAAGGGAAGGAGAGAGAGACGGAGAAAGAGAGAAGCCCAAGCAAGCTCTGCACAGTCAGTGCAGAGCCCTACATCGGGCTCGATCTCATGAACTGTGAGATCCTGACCTGAGCCCAAACCAAGAGTTGGTTGCTTAACCGACTGAGCCACCCAGGTGCCCTCCCTCTTTACCTTTTACGATTATTTTAATTATTAATATAATTGGATGTGATCCTGCCAACTTAAGATTATTTCAATTTTGTTTCCTTTTATTTCCTTCTTGTTTTTTTTTTTTTATAAAAATTGATGTCTATATGTCCTCCCCATCCCCCCTCACCCCCTGCACCATAAGACAACAGCCTCATCATGTTAATATTATGGTTGGGTTTACCTTTAATTTCATCTTAAAAAGCCTTTTGAACTTTTATTTTGAACTTTATTTTTGTGCGCGCGCGCGTGCGCGCACACACACACACACACACACACACACACACAGAGTCAGGGAGGGGCAGAGACGGAGAGAGAATCCCAAGCAGTCTCTTCACCATGAACCGTGAGATCATGACCTGACCTGGAATCAAGAGTTGGACACTCAACTGACTGAGCCACCCAGGCGTCCCTTAAAAATTTTTTATTACAAGTTTGGTCACTTTCAATTCTTATATCTCTTGCAGCGTCTGTTAGATTTGTGTCTCCTATATAAATACTTTATGCAAAAGTATTTCTAGCGTGACACGTTCTGTGCTAAATCATCTCGGGCCTGGTGTACCTCATGATATTTTTTTATCATGCCCATCTATTTGAATGAAAGTTTGACTGGATGTAAAATTTTATGTCTCTAAATCTTTTTCCCTCAACAGTTTGAAAAGAAGGCTCTTTTGCCATTTTGCCTCCAGTACGGGTATTGAAAAGTTGATGTAATTGGGGCGCCTGGGTGGCTCAGTCGGTCAATGTCCAACTCTTGATTTCAGCTCAAGATCTCACAGTTCATGGGTTTGAGCCCCACCTCGGGCTCTGTGCTGACAGCATGAAACCTGCCTGGGATCCTCTCTCCCTCCCTCTCTGCCCCTCCGCCTGCTCTCTCTCAAAAATAACTAATAAAACTTAAAAAAAAAAGTGGATGTAACTCAGGTCTTGGTTCCTTTGAGAAAATCTGTTCTTTTTCCTATAAAATTTCAAGTTTCTCTTTGTCCTTGATGTTCTCAAATCTCACTATTATTTCTCTACGTGTGGGTTTTCCTTCTCTCTCTTCTGTGGGCCTCACGGCCCACTTCGATCTGAAATCTTTCTACTTAGTGTAATTCCAGTGAATTTGTCTCTATTATTCTTTTTTGAGTTATTTCCTCCTCTCTCTGTTTTCCCCCTTTTCTAGAGTTTCATCGATTTTTTTTTTTTTTCTGTTTCTGTTTTCTGTGGGCTGTACTTTTCTGCAGTGGGCTGAATCATGTCCTCCCAAAGACAGCCACCTCCTAATCCCCAGAGCCTGTGACTATATTACATTACTCGGCAGAGGGGAGGGAAGGCTGCAGATGGACTTCAGGTTGCTAATCAGCTGATCTTAAAATAGGGAGATTATCCTGGATTATCCAGGTGGGGCCAACACAATAATGGGGGCCCCTAAATGTGAAAGAGGCAAGCAGGAGAGGCGTGTTGGAGTGATGAGGCGTGAGACAGACTCAGCTCTGCTGCCTCGCAGAGGAGGGAGGGCCAGGAGCCCAGGAAAGGGGGCTGGAAAAGACAAGAAAATGGATTCTACCCTAGAGGCTTCAGGGGGGAATGCAGCTCTGCCCGCATCTTGATTGTAGCCCAGTGAGACCCAGTTTGGACTTTGAACGTTCTGGAACTGTAAGCTAACAAATTTGTGTGTTTGAAGCCACTAGGTTTGCGGTAATTTGTCATAGCCACAATAGGAAACTAATATGCTTTAAAAAACAACAACAACCAAACTAATACACTTAAGAAATTGCTTTTCTTGTTTCTTTTTCTTTCTTAGGGGAATTTATTCTATTTAAATTTATTATATATCTTTTTTATTTTTTTCAGTAAGCTCTATACCTTATGTGGGGTTTGAACTCACGACCATGAGATCAAGAGTCTCAAGCTCTACCTGCTGAGCCAGCCAGCTGCATCTCTTGCTCTTGCCCCTCTTTTTCTACCATTTGTTGGCTTGATCGCATTTTATTTATTCCTTTTTTTTTTTTTTTTTTTTTTTTACTGATGGTGCGCAGGATCCATATCCCATTTTTTGTAATTCTGGCGTTTAACCTTAACGTGTTCACCTTTCCGCAACGTCGTATATGTGCTTAGTGTTAGCGTTCAATCACTGTATGAGTCTTGTTATGAAAAATAGCAGGCTCCCCCTTCCTCCCCCCTACCGTTTCCTCCTAGCTGGCGGAAACCACTTTCACTCCTGTAGCTGGTTCTTCTCATATTCACTTCTTTATCTCTAAATAATATGCATGTACCGCTCCTTTGTGATTTTTCAGTTTTGGTCATCATCTGTTGACTTTCCACCGGAGAGGATAAAGATTGAACTCCTCCATCAACACACGCATGCACACACACACACACACACACACACACACACACACACACCTCTTCCCAGTCCTCCCAAGCTGGTAGGAGGTAGAAGAACGAAAGAATAAACTTGGGTATGTTCTCATAGCCACGGAAATGAATGAACTCTAGCTCCAGGCAATGACGGACATGGAACTCGACAGCCTAATGCTTAGTAGAAAAGCACGTCTCAGATGGCTACACCGAGTGACAATATTTTTTATATAAGATTCTAAACTAAGTAAAACAAAACCATCCGTTGTTCAGGCACCCACGTATGTGATAAAACCATTTTTTTAAAGATTATTTATTTGAGAGAGACCGAGACAGTGTGAGTGGAGGAGGGGCAGAGAGAGAGGGAGAGAGAAAATCCCAAGCAGGCTCCAAACTGATGCGGGGCTCCAACTCACCAAATCATGAGCTCCTGACCTGAGCTGAAACCAAGAGTCGGACGCTTAACTGACTGAGCCACCCAGGTGCCCCAATGATAAAATCATTTTTTTAAGTTTATTTATTTATTTTGAGAAAGAAAGAGAGAAAGCATGAGCAGAGGAGGGGCAGAGAGAAGGGCCGAGAGGGAGAAGAATCCCAAGCAGGAGCTTGGAACTGTCAGCACGAAGCCAACGTGGGGCCCTAAACTTACGAACTGTGAGATCGTGATCTGAGCTGAAACCAAGACGAGGGTGCTTAACCGACTGAGCTACCCAGGCACCCCAAGAAAACCATATTTTAAAAAGCAAAGAATCATAAACCCGAATTGCAGGATGGCGGCCACCTTTCATTGGGGATGCGGGGGAGGGGAGACAAGGAGGCTGCAGGTGGTTGTGGCTCGCTGGCTGCTGGGTTTACGGGAGTTCAGGCTGCATACATAGATGCAAGTCCAAGCGAACCAACTGGCAGAACATGCATGAGCTGCAGGATGAGAGTGTGTTCTTGGCTCCGTAAAAGTGTTCGCAGCGGTGCTGTGCTTCACAGCAAAGCTTCTGGAACGTTTCATCAAGTTACATAGTTCTGTAGATAATTTTCGCTGCTCCGTTTTCTCGGTTTTCTCTGTCTGGGATAATTGTTGGACCATTGGATCTCCTGGATTGATCCTCTGGGTTGTATCTTCTTCTCTCTCCTTGTCCCTTCCTCTACTTGCTGTGAGATTTCTTCCACCTTAATTTCTAACTCTCTACCTCTACTGTCATGTTTTTAACTTCCAGAAGCTTATTTTTTATTCCCAAATGTCCTTTTCTATGGTGTCCTTTTTTCTTTTCTCTTTCCTTTCTTTTCTTTCTTTCTTTCTTTCTTTCTTTTAGTGGACCCAGTTTTCCTTTCTTTAAGGATTTCATTTTTATTCTTTAAAAAAATTTTTTAATGTTTATTTTTGAGAGAGAGACAGAGTGCCAGTGGGGGCAGGGCAGAGAGAGAGGGAGACACAGAATCCGAAGCAGGCTCCAGGCTCTGAGCTGTCAGCACAGAGCCCAACACGGGGCTTGAACCCATGAACCACGAGATGATGACGTGAGCCAAAGCCGGACACTTAACCCACTGAGCCAATCAGGCGCCCCCCCCCCCGCTTTTTTTTATCCTTGGTGTCATGAAATGTCACCACAGCGCCTCTAGGTGTAGATCAGTTTTTTCTTCCTTTTTGATTGGTTTATCTTTCTGCTCTACGCATACTTCACATTTTAACTGTGTCCATTCCGACTTTGAGGGTTTGTTTTTTTAACATCCGATTTACCTTTTAGCCAAAATCTCTAAGTATTATTTTTGAATGCAAATTTCTCCTTTTATCCATCTGAGAGTATTATATATAAGTAATCTAAAGTCATATGGTTTCTTCTGCTTGTTGGGTTTAGGATCTCTGATTCGATGTGTTGTTAATTCTCAGATATTTTTTGACTCTTGAATGGGTGATTGTCTTTGTGTTTGAGTCCTCTTTTTAGCTTCCCCAGAAGACTCTGGCAATGGGCTACCGATAGGTATTCCTCACTTCTTGCTTCCTAACAAAACCCTGATTCTGTTTGGGCGGTCATATGCCCAACCAGCTCAGGTGACAGATCCTGATTGTACTAAGTTACCTGGAACTCCAGTGCCTCTCTTTTCCAGCCTCCCCTGCAGCTAAGTCTGGCGTGTGACAAACTTCTAGCCAATGAGATATAAGTGGAAGCCTCCTGAGAAATTTCTGGGAAATCTTTTACTTTACTGTAAAAGGGACACTTGTGTGAAGAAAAGTCAATGATACTGCCTCTTTCCCTTTCTTCCTTCCTTTGACATAGATGTGATACCTGGAGCACAGCAGCCATTATGCGACAATGAGGCAGCTGTACACTAAGGATGGGGAAGTGGAAAGTCTGAAATCTATTTTGTGGACAGCTTTAATTGAATCAGAGCCGCCAAACCTGAAACCACCTCGAGTCATCCTGTGACGTGATTTAATGAAATGTCTTTTTGGCCTGAGCCACTGTTAGTCATATTTGCCATTACTTGTTAAAGATTTCTGACAAATGTGGCCAGTGTGTGAACGCTGTTTCCTACATCCTGACCTCAGGGATTATGGTGGAGGAATGGAAGACTCTACTGGGTGGGCTGGACCAGGAGCCTATGTCTATGTCCAAAGAGGCTCCTTGCTCCCAAGGGGTGATGGGCTTCCTGACCACAGCCATCATTTGTAAGCTCACCTTACTACTGACGGCAGCCGGATGCCTCTGTGGTCCTCTTCTTGGCCCAATAGTGGGGAAGAGATCAGAGAGCCAGCCTCCTGTCCTTACTGTGGTGCCTCAACAAAGCACCTTCAAGTAGCGCTTGGCCTCCTTTCTGTTTCCTGTCTCTGCCATTTCTGAGCTTAGAGCCTCTCGGCTGCTCTTGACTTCTATAGCAGTCTTCTCTTGCATGTGGCTTATGCTGTGGTTTCCCCCTTCAGTCTAGCTCATTCTCCTTCTGTCTTTCAAGAGTTCCTGAGCATTTCCGGTCTACTGAGAGCACTTGTATTCCACGGTCCCCACAGTGTGTGCATGTGAGCGTGCACCTGTGTCTGCCTCCCTCACGCCTGATCCAATAGCGATGGTGTAGACTCACGACAACGACAACAACAAAAAAGCCTCACTGTTAAACATCTAAACCCTCTTCTAGGAATCTATCTGAAGAAATAGCAGAATTGTAACCAAAGTTTTCTATTCAAGGATTTTCTTTCCAGCATCATTAATAAAATGAAGAGGATTAAGAGCTCAGAAAGTGTTAGAATCTTTCCAAGAACATGACTTTGTTTCTGTTTGACTGGAAGCATCCACCTGCCTAGAGGTAGAAGAGGAGGTGTGAGAAGGAGAAAAATTAGGGTTTACTATAATTCGTCGTTTCTAAGACTTACATTTCTTCGAAATCAGGTGTGTCCTATAGTCACTTTTGGCGGATGGTAGCTGTTGGCTAGGCAACAGCTGTGGCAAGGTTGTCTTGTCTGCGTAGATGCCAAATTGGTCTGAAAACCTCCTATTAACGCTTAAAAACCTTCCGTAAGGTTTTTAAAAGGCTGGGGATGGAGGAGTGCCAGGGTGGCTCAGTCGGTTAAGTGTCCTACTTCAGCTCACGGTTCGTGAGTTCAAGCCCCGCGTCGGGCTCTGTACTGACAGCTCAGAGCCCAGAGCCTACTTCGGATTCTGTGTCTCCCTCTCTCTCTGTTCCTCCCCGGCTCGCACTCTGTCTCTCTCTCAAAAATAAATAAAGATTAAAAAAAAAATTAAAAGGCTGGGGAGGCGCAGCATTAAAACTTGCAGGATGCTGGGGGCACCTGGGTGGCTCAGTCGGTTAAGCAGCCGACCCTTAGTGTCGACTCAGGTTATGATCTCACGATTCGTGAGTACGAGACTGCATGGGGGCTCTGCGCTGTCAGACAGAGGGATTCTCTGCCTCCCTCTCTCTCTGCCCCTCCCCGTCTTGCTCTCTCTCTCTCTCTCTCTCTCTCTCTCAAAATAAATAAATAAAGTAAAAAAAAAAAAAAACTTGTAGGATGGATGTCAGCAGCATGGAAGAAGATTCCAGAGGCAGTGGCAGATCTCTCACTTCATCTCCTGGTTAAGAGATCCTGCATCAACAACACTCTTAATGCACAGACAACAACTTTGAGCTGAAAAGGGATTCCAGAGGACCTTCTGCGTCAGTCTCTTCTGTAAAGAAGTTTTCGGAATACTTTCCAATTTATTCCTCTTCTATTCTTCCTTTGACCTATGCACAGGAGTGATAGATAATAAAAATGCATGTCTCCATAAAGCCAACACGAGCTTTTTCAAGAAGTAGAAACCAAAATTCTAAATTGTAAGAAAGCATCGTTGGTAACTTAATTGGAAGCTTGTTTTTCTTTCTCGGGAGGACCTAAAATACCAGTGCATCTTACAAGCGAGGGCATCCATTTCAGCGAAATGCAAAATTTCTGGAAGAATGAAGAGAGAAAGAAGGAATTACTACCCAGCTCCTGACATTCAGAATAGAATTAGACAGCAAGACGTGAGCCTTGCAAAACGGGCAACTGTCTTAGAAGAAAAGATCTTCTGAATTATTTTCCTTTGATCCTAGGCACCCCTGCAACGCCCCTTCGTCAGCATTTCAACAGCCAAGCTCAGGGGACTCAGCCTGTGGGGTCCTCCCTTAGCGGAGGACATAAGCCTCCCAGCTCTGGAAGGCAGGCCCTTCCTGCTCTAGGTGGCAGGGACAGCAGGCCGAGCCCGGGGAAGTCGGCCTGTGCGGGGCCCTGGGCAAAGCAGGAAGAGGAAAGCAATGGGGTAAGAGAGCCAGCCAGGCAGCAATGGGAGCGGAGATAGATAATTCAGTGACTCATGGCACCTGCGATGGACGGCGCTTTGCCCCTCTTCCTGCTTGGAGCCCCTGGAGAAGTCCGCCTACAGAAAGCCCCAGAACTCTCCCAGGCGCAGTCCGGGTGAGGGGCCCTGCATCTGGCACCCCCAGCCTCTGTATTGCCCCCGGATGGGATCCAGGCATAGCTAAGAGGGAGCCGTGGAGTTGCTGGAGGGGATCACTGTGATGTGACATCACCCGGGACTCCGAAGGGACCTGAGGAAACCTGAGGAAACTTCTGCCCCTGCCTCAGGGATCCCAGAAGCCACCCTCCTTCCCCTTCTCCTTCGAAGGCTCCATCTTCTCAGTAGGGGATGACTGGCCATTTTTTCTTCGACTGAGCCTCACTATGAGGATTATTGGATAGGACTAATATTTGAAAGGTCACTTTTTCCCCCACACTAGCCAGAGACTAGGACATGGGGAGACCAGAAAAAAATGAAAGAGCTACATTTTTTCTTCACTACCCCCCCTCCCGCAGATATAGTTGCATTTCAAGACTCTGCTGGGGTGCCTGGGTGGCTCAGTCGGTTTAGCCTCTAACTCCATTTCGGCTCAGGTCATGATCTCTTGGTTCTTAGGATCAAGCCCCATGTCAGACTCTGTGCTGATAGCGCAGAGCCTGCTTGGGATTCTCTCCCTCTCTCTCTGCCCCTTCCCTGCTTGAGCTCTTTCTCTCTCTCAAATAAATAAACATTAAAAAAAAGGTAAAAAAACAAAAAACAAAAAACCCAATAGCGAACACCTCACTGGGAATCTGCACATCATGGTTCTCCTTGGCAGACCTGTGCCCAGTGTGGGGGCTTCTAGTCTAGGGAAGAAATAGGCTTTAAAAAAAAAATTTTTTTTTTACATTTATTTATTTTTGAGAGACAGAGAGAAACGGAGCGTGAACAAGGGAGGGACAGAGAGAGAAAGAGACAGAATCAGAAGCAGGCTCCAGGCTCTGAGCTGTCAGCACAGAGCCCGACGTGGGGCTCAAACCTACCAACCGTGAGATCATGACCTGAAGCGTCCGAAATTGGAAGCTCAACCGACTGAGCCACCCAGGCGCCCTAAAATAGGTTTAATCCCTTCCTAGAAACAGGCAAGTTTTAGGTGCTCTGGGCAAATCGGTCACCCCTGGGGGAGCAGCAGAGGCTCATCCGTTGGAAAAGGACACTCCTTACTATTCTGGAATGTGAATCTGGCAGTAAAAGGGAGGGGATCCCCTTAAGGAAACTTTCTTCAGGGTTGGGGGCTGGTTACTGTCACTCAGATTGTGCCTTAGCATGGAGATTCCTGCTGGACATGGAGAGACCTGCCTGGGAGCCCAGCATCACCGTGCCCTAAGCCTTGAAGGTCAAGTGTCACCCCAGGAGCTCTAATCTGTCTAGAATAGATTAGACAGGAAGGAAAATTCAAGGTTAAATTGAGAAGAGTTACAAAGGGGAACTTGCCCTATTGGCTACTGGACCATCTCATAGAACTACAAAACTTAAAATGGTGTGGTGCTGCACGGACAGATCGGTGGGCCAGAATAAAGAGCCAAGGGAGGGGCGCCTGGCTGGCTCAGTTGGCTGAGTGTCTGACTTCAGCTCAGGTCATGATCTTGTGGTCTGTGGGTTCGAGCCCCACGTTGGGCTCTGTGCTGTCAGCTCAGAGCCTGGAGCCTGCTTCAGATTCTGTGTCTCCCTCTCTCTGTCCCCCTCCCCCACTCATGCTCTGTCCCTGTCTCTCTCTCAAAGAATTTTTAAAAATTTCTTAAATTTTTAAAAATTAAAAAAAAGAGCCAAGGGGAAAAAAAGAATCAAAAGCCAAGAAATGTTTGCAAGTAGAATATCCATATGAAAAGAAAAGGAAAGGGGAAAAAAAGAATAGAATAAAGGTGGCATTTCACGTAGGAATGTATTTAGTTCTGAATATAATGACAAATTGGGGGTTGACAATATCAGGAGCTGCTATAGATGAATAAGAATTAGCTCATATTTAGTAACCGTGGACTCCATGGCTTACGTACATGCTTTCAAACACCCTCCTTGCTTCGGTCTTCTGTTCTAGTTTATTTATTTTGGGTCTTGATTTTTGAATATTTACTTCCATTGTTTAAAAAAACATTGTAAGTGGTTTAGTTTTTTCTTTTTAACATCATTTTTATTATTATTATTTTTAATCATGATAAGAATACTCTTTAATCCCCATCCCCTATTTCCACCATTCCCCCACCCACCTCCCCTCTGGAGGGCTCCCCTTCACATTCTTGTCAACACCTGTTGTTTTTTTGTTGTTGTTGATTTTAGCCATTGTGACAGGTGTGAGGTGATATCTCAGTGTGGTTTTGATTTGCATTTCCCTGATGATGAGTGATGTAGAGTATCTGTTCTTGTGTCTGTTGGCCATCTGGATGTCTTATTTGGAGAAACGTCTGTCCATGCTTTTTGCCCATTTTTAAATTAGATTATTTGTTTTTTGAGGATTCAGTTTTATAAATTCTTTATAGATTTTGAATACTAACCCTTTATAGGATATGTAATTTGCAAATATCTTCTCCCATTCAGCAGGTTACCTTCTAGTTTTGTTGTTTCCTTTGCTGTGCAGAAACATTTTACTTTGATGTCGTCCCAATAGTGTATTTTTGCTTTTGTTTCCTTTGCCTCAGGAGGCATATCTAGAAAAATGTTATTCTGGCCACTGTTAGAGAAATTACCGCCTGTGTTCTCTTCTAGGATTTTTATGGTTTCAGGTCTTACATTTAGGTCTTTAATCCATTCTGAGTTTTTATGTATGGTGAAAGAAAGTGGTCCTGTTTCATTCTTTTGCATGTGGGTGTCCAGTTTTCCCAGCACCATTTGTTGAAGAGACTGTCTTTTTCCCATTGTGTATTCTTGCCTCCTTTGTTGAAGATTAATTGACCATATAATCATGGGTTTATTTCTGGGTTTTCTGTTCTATTCCATTGATCTATGTGGTTATTTTTGTGTCAGTACCATACTGTTTTGATTACTACAACTTCATGATATAACTTGAAGCCCTGAATTGTGATGCCTCCAGCTTTGCTTTGCTTTTTCAAGGTTGCTTTTGGGGTCTTTTGTGGTTTCATACAAATTTTAGGATTGCTTGTTCTAGTTCTGTGAAAAATGTTGTCGGTATTTCGATAGGGATTGCATTAAATGTAGAGATTGTTTTGGGTAGCATTTCAACAATGCTTGTTCTTCAAGGGCACCTGGCTGGCTTAGTTGGTGGAGCACTGAACTCTTGATCTTGGGGTTGTGAATTCAAGCCCCACATTGAGTGTAGAGATGACTTAAACATAAAATCTTTAGGGAACTTTCCAGAATGCTCAGTGAACAAGTGGAGGAGTGGCGGCTGCCCAGCAACGTGCTCCTTTCTGCTCCCCCACACCGGCCTTGGCCCGCTCACTGGCTATAGAAAATAGTGAGAGATAGAAACTACTTACTGTGTTTTGGGGGTGCAACCCAATGCCACCCAGGAAGAATTGAAAAAGGGCTTATAGGAAACTGGCTTTGAAGTACCACCCTGATAAGAATCCAAATGAAGGAGAGAAGTGTAAACAGATTTTTTAAGCTCATGAAATGCTCTCTGATGCAAAGGAAAGGGAATTATAAGACAAAGGAGGAGAACAGGCAACTAAAGAAGGTGGAGCTGCTAGAGGTTTCGGCTCCCCCATGGACATCTTCGATATGTTTTTTGGAGGAGGACGAAGGATGCAGAGAGAAGGAGAGGTAAAAATGTCGTGCATCAGCTCTCTGTAACCTTAGAAGATTTATATAATGGTGCAACAGGAAAACTACGTCTGCAAAAGAATGTGATTTGCGACAAATGTGAAGGCCGAGGAGGTGAGAAAGGAGCAGTAGAATGTTGTCCCAATTGCCGAGGTACTGGAGTCCAAATCAGAACTCATCAGATGGGACCTGGAAAGGCTCAGCAAATTCAGTCTGTGTGCATGGAGCGCCAGGGCCACGGGGAACGGATCAGTCCTGAAGATAGATGTAAACGCTGCAATGGGAGGAAGATAGTTCGAGAAAAGAAGATTCTAGAAGTTCATATTGACAAAGGCATGAAAGATGACCGGAAGATAAACATTTGATGGTGAAGGAGACCAAGAACCGGGACTGGAACCAGGAGATATTGTCATTGTTTTAGATCAGAAGGACCGTGCTGTTTTTACTCGGCGAGGAGAGGATCTTTTCATGTGTATGGACCTCCAGCTGGCAGAAGCACTTGTGCGGCCTTCAAATGCCAATATCTACTCTGGACAACAGAACCATTGTCATCAGCTCTCATCCAGGTGAGATTGTCAAGCATGGAGATACCAAGCGTGTGCTAGATGAAGGCATGCCAAATGATCGTAGACCATATGAAAAGGATCGCCTAATCATTGAATTTAAGGTAAACTTTCCTGAGAATGGCTTTCTCTCTCCTGATAAACTCTCTTTGCTGGAGAAACTCCTACCTGAGATGAAGGAAGTAGAAGAGACCGATGAAATGGACCAGGGAGAACTGGTGGACTTTGATCCAATTCAGGAAAGATGGCGCCATTACAATGGGGAAGCCAATGAGGGTGAAGAACATCATCTTAGGGGAGGTGATTGGTGTCAGACCTCTTCATGGAGCCAGTGAATAACACCGCTGGCATTTTATAGGCAGTAGTGAATGAGTGAAAGACTATAATCATAGCTCACTACTTGTTATTGCTTGCTTTTGTTCTTTTCTTTTTAATGTTTTATTTATTTTTGAGACAGAGAGAGACAGAGCATGAGAGGGGGAGGGGCAGAGAGACAGGGAGACACAGAATCCGAGGCAGATTCCGGGCTCTGAGCTGTCAGCACAGAGCCCAACGTGGGGCTCGAACCCACAAACGTGAGATCATGACATGAGCTGAAGTCGGAGGCTTAACTGACTGAGCCACCTTTGCCCCATATGTATGATGACTTCAGTGTGCAAGATAAGTTTAATACTTGTAAAAACTACTTTAAAAAGATCTCCCCTAGCATTCGTTACATCCTACCTTGTAATCGATTCCATCCATGTGCAGCAAACAGCTTAGGCTGAAATGCTAGGTGTATGTATTGACTTCAGTGTATGACCCTTAATTGTTAAGCTGTGCAGTTAAAACGTGTTGAATTGCCAACCAGAAAAAGAACTCAACTTGTAGAGAAGTGTTGGTCTGTGGTTCTATTAAGTGGGGTTCATTGCGATGCTTCTGCATTTATTTCATTGCGTCAGCTGTTACGTGAAGATTGCATGCTGTGTAATTTGGCCTGTGGTATCAGTGATGGAAAGGATACTTTTTTTTTTTTAATGTTCATTTATTTTTGAGAGAGAGAGAGAGAGAGTGTGTGTGCATGTGTGTGTGTGTGTGTGAGCGGGGGAGGAACAGAGAGGGAGGGAGACGCAGAATCAGAAGCAGGCTCCAGGCTCTGAACTGTCAGCACAGAGCCTGACGCGGGGCTGGAACTCACGAAATACGAGATCATGACCTGAGCTGAAGTCAGACACTCAAGCGACTGAGTCATCCAGGTGCCCCAGAAAGGATACCTTTTTAAAAAGGGGTTTATCATAATACGCTGCTGTTTGAGGGCTTGCAGTTATAGAATTGCATTCCCTTCTGCTATGCCATCTTTAAAAATATATATATATATATAGACATATAGACATATATATATATGTCAGTCCTATTTACACATTTTTCCTTCTCTTTGGACCATGATAAGCTTCAGAGTAGTGACTTCAAGAGCAGAGTAACTTAGAGTGAAGAGACATTGATTGGCATGGAGAAGTTAATTTGCATGTATGAGATAGGAAGGTGTTTTTTTAGGTGTGTTACAGGCTTACTTGAAACCATTTAACTTACACTCTGAAGTAACTTGTAATTTAATGTTGATAGTATAGCAAATTATGGTGAATAGCTTTAATTGTATGTTCAACAGTCACGTTCCCAAGCTTAAATCTGGATATCAGAATTAAGTAATTCTTAAAATGTTTGAATGTCTCCTTAATATACTGATTACAGGGGCGCCTGGGGGGCTCAGTGGGTTAAGCATCTGACATCCACTCAGGTCATGATCTCACAGTTTGTGAGTTTGAGTCGTGCGTTGGGCTCTGGGCTGACAGCTCAGAGCCTGGAGCCTGCTTCGGATTCTGTCTCCCTCTCTCTCTGTCCCTCCCCCACTTACAATCTGTTTCTCCCTCTCTCTCAAAATAAATAAACATTAAAAAATTTAAATGTACTGATTATAAAGCAAAAATAAATAAAGTCTTTAAAAAATTGTTTTGTTCTTCCAACCCATGAGCATGGAATGTCTTTCCATTTCTTTGAGTCATCTTGAATTTCTGTCATCTATGTTTTATAGTTTTCATAGTACAGGTCTTTCACGTCCTTAGTTAAGTTTATTCCTAGATATTTTATTGTTTTTGGTGCAACTGTAAATGGGATTATTTTCTTAATTTCACTTTCTGCTGCTTCATTATTCATGTATAGGAGTGCAGTGGATTTCTGTACATTGGTTTTCTATCCTGTGACTTTACTGAATTCATTTATCAGTTTTGGTAGCTATTTGGTGAAGTCTTTAGGGTTTTTCTACATAGAGTATCATGTCACATGCAAATAGAGTTTTACTTCTTCCTTACCAATTTGGATGTCTTTTTTCCCCCACGTTTCTTTTTTTTTTTAATTTTTTGACGTTTATTCATTTTTGAGAGACAGAGAGAGAGAGAGAAAGAGACACAGAATCTGAAGCAGACTCCAGGCTCTTGAGCTGTCAGCACAGAGCCTGACACGGGGCTCGAACTCATGAACTGTGAGATCAGGACCTGAGCCGAAGTCAGTCACCTAACTGACCGAGCCACACAGGCACCCCCAAATTGGATGTCTTTTATTTCTTTTTTGTTATCTAATTGCTGTGGCTAGGACTTCCAGAACTGTGTTGAATAACAGTGGTGAGAGTGGACATCGCTGTCTTGTTCCTGATCTTAGGGGAAAAGCTCTCACTTTTTCACCGTTAAGCATGATGTTAGCTGTGGGTTTTTCATATATGGCCTTTATTATGTTGAAGCATGTTCCCTGTAAACCTACTTTGTAGAGGGTTTTTATCATGAACCGTTGTTATACTTTGCCAGGCACTTTTTCTGCATCTATTGAAATGATCATATGGTTTTTATCATTTCTCTTATTGAGGTGACATATCACACTGATTGTTATGTGGATATTAAATTATCTTTGCATCCTGGGAATAAATCCCACTTGATCATGGTGCATGATTTTTAAAATATATTCTTGAATTCCATTTGCTAATATTTTGTTGAGGACTTTTGAATTCTATTCATGAGAGACATGGGCCTGTAGTTTTCTTTTTTTGTAGTGTCTTTGTCTGATTTGGGTATCAGGGGAATCCTGGCTTCATAGAATGAATTAGAAGTTTTCCTTCCTCTTGTATTTTTTGGAATAGTTTGAGAAGAATAGATATTAACTCTTTTTTAAATGTTTGGCAGGGGCACCTGAGTGGCTCTGTCCGTTAAGCATCTGACTTCAGCTCAGGTCATGATATCATGGTTCATGGGTTTGAGCCCCGCGTCAGGCTCTGTGCTGACAGCTCAGAGCTGAAGCCTGCTTCAGATTCTGTGTCTCTCTCTGTCTCTGCCCCTTCCCTGCACATGCTCTGGCTCTCTCTCTCTCAATAATAAATCAACTAAAAAAAATTTTTTTTCACAAAATTCTCCTGTGAAGCGATCTGGTCCTGGACTTTTGTTGGTTGGGGTTTTTTGATTACTGATTCAATTTCATTGCTGGTGATCAGTGTGTTCAAATCTTCTTTCTTCCTGCTTTAGTTTTGATAGGTTTTTGGGGTTTTTTTAGTGTTTATTTATTTTTGAGAGAGTGCAGGCAGGGGAGGGGAAGAGACAGGGGGACAGAGGATCCGAAGCAGGCTCAGCACTGACAACAATGAGGCCGATGTGGGACTCAAACTCACCAACCATGAGATCATGACATGAGCCAAAGTCGGATGCTCAACTGACTGAGTCACCCAGGTGCCCCTAGTTTTGATAGTTTATATGTTTCTATGTTTTGAGGAATCTATTCATTTCTTCTAAGTTGTCCAACTTGTTGGCATATAGGTCTTCATAATATTCTGTTACAATTATTTATATTTCTATAATGTTGGTTGTTATTTCTCCTCTTTCATTAATCATTTTGTTTATTTGGTACCTTTCTCTCTTTTTCTTAATGTGTCTTGCTAGAGGTATATCAATTTTATTAATTTTTTCTTTCTTAATTTAACTTCTAGTTAGTTAGGGGCACTTGGGTGACTCAGTCTGTTAAGCGTATGACTCTTGATTCCAGCTCAGGTCATGGTCTCGCAGTTCGCGAGTTCAAGCCTGAGCTGAGCATGTTTGGGACTCTCTCTCTCCCTCTCTCTCTGCCCCTCCATGCCTCCCACTCTCAAAACAAATAAATGAGCTTTTAAAAATTCTAGTTAGTTAATACATCGTGAACTATTCATTTCAGGAGTATAATTTTATTCATTTTTTTTTTCAAGGAACAAGCTTCTGGTTTCATTGATCTGTTCTGTTTTTTTAGTTTCTGTATCATTTATTTCTGCTCTAATCTTTATTATTTTGTCCTTCTGTTGGTGTTGGGTTTTGTTTGTTCTTTTTCTAGCTCCTTTACGTGTAATGTTAGGTTGTTTATTTAAGATTTTTCTTGCTTTTTTAAGGAAGGCCTGGGCTGCCACAGACTTGTCTTTCACAACCACTTTGGCTGCATCCGAAAGATTTTGGACAAGTGCATTTTCACTTTCATTTGTTTCCATGTATTTTTTATTTCTTCTTTGATTTCCTTCTTGATTAATTCATTGTTCAGTAGCATGTTATTAAACCTCAATGTATTTGTGCTCTTTCCAGATTTTTTCTTGTGGCTGATTTCTAAATTTTTAAAAAATGTTTATTTATTTTTGAGACAGAGTACGAGCAGGGGAGGGGCAGAGAGAGGGAGACACAGAATCCAAAGCAGGCTCCAGGCTCTGAGCTGTCAGCACAGAGCCAGACACAGGGCTCAAACTCACCAAGCATGAAATCAGGACCCAAACTGAAGTTGGACGCTTAACCAACTGAGCCACCCAGGCGCCCCTCGTGTGGCTGATTTCTAGTTTCACCATGTTGTGGTCAGAAAAGATGCGTGGTCTGACTTCCAACTTTTTGAATTTGTTGAGACTTGTTTTGTGACCCAGTATGTAATTATACTGGTGAATGTTTCACATACACTTGAAAAGAATGTGTATTCTGTTGTTTTATGATGGAATGGTCTGAATAGATCTATGAAATCCATCTGGTCTAGTGTGTTATTCAAAGCCATTGTTTTGTTGTTGATTTTCTGTTTGGATGATCTGTCCATCAATGTAAGTGGGTTGCTAAAGTCCCATATTATTATTGTAATGCTATCAATTATTTTCTTTATGTTTGTTGTTAACTGTTTTACGTGTTTGGGTGCTTTCATGTTGGGGACGTAAATATTTACAATTGTTATATCTTCTTGTTGACTTGTCCCCTTTATGATTATATAATGTCCTTTGTCTCTTGTTACAGTCTTTGTTTAAAGCCTATTTTGCTCTATATAAATATTACTAACCTACCTTTCTTTTGACATCCATTTGCATGATAGATGTTTCCCATCTCCTCACTTTCAATCTGCAGGTGTCTTTCAGTCTAAAATGAGCCTCTTGTAGGCAGCATGCAGATGGGTCTTTTTTCTTTATGTGCTCTCTCACCCTATGTCTTTTGATTGGAGCATTTAGTCCATTTATTCAAAGTAATTATTGATAGATATGCATTTATTGTCATTTTGCTACTTGTTTTGTGGTTGTTTCTTGTTGATTTTCTCTGATCCTTTCTTCTCTTGCTCTTTCATGGTCTGTTGGCTTTCTTTAGTGATACACTTGGATTCCTTTCTCTTGATTCTTTACGTGCCTCTTACTGGTTTTATGATTTGTGGTTACCATTAGGTTTGTACCTACCCTCTTCTGCATGTAGCAGTCTGTATTAACTTGATGCACTTAGTTTGAAAGCCGTTCTTTACTCCTCCCCCTCTCACATTTTAGGTACAAGGGGTCAAATCCTTATATTTTGTGAATCCCTGGATTGACTTTTATAGAAATATTTATTTTTATTGCTTTTGCGTACTTTTACTTTTCACACTGTCACTTATGGTCTTCCTTTCCACTTCCTTTCCACATTTCCTTTCCTCACATTCTTGTAGAACTGGCTTAGTGGTTATGAACTCCTTTCTCCTTTAGTTTTTGTTTGTCTGCGAAACTCCTTATCTCTCTTTCTATTCTGAATGATTGCCTTGTCGCATAGAGTATTCTTAGCTGTAGATTTTCCCCTTTCAGCACTTTGAATATATCATGTCACTCCCTTCTGGCCTGCAAAGTTTTTGCTGAAAAATCCAATGATAGCCTTATGGCGTTTCACTTGTTTGTAACTGTTTTCTCTTCTCTTGCTGATTTAAATTTTTTTCTTTATTGCTACTTTTTGCCATTTTATGTACTTTTAAGTAAGCTCTATGTGAAAAGTAACCTTGAATTTGTGACCCTGAGATCAAGAGTCACATGCTCTCAGGGTGCCTGGGTGGCTCAGTTGATTAAACATCTGACTCTTGATTTTCGCTGAGGTCATGATCTCATAGTTCCAGGGACCCACATTGGGTTTTGTGCTTACAGTGCAGAGCCTGCTTGGGATTTTCTCTTTTCTTCTCTCTCTCTGCCTCTCCCCACCTCTCAAAACAAATAAATAAACTTAAAAAAAAAAGAGTCATATACTCTACCAACTGAGCAAGCCAGGCACCACACTTCTTCTTCTTTTTTTTCTTACTTATTTCAGAGAGAAAGAGAGAGAGAGGAAGGGGTGGAGGGGCAGAGAGAGAGAACCCCAAGCAGGCTCTGCACTGTCAATGCAGAGCCTGACGTGGGGCTTGAAACCACAAGCTGTGAGATTATAGCCTGAGCCAAAACCAAGAGTCAGATACTTCGCCATCTCAAAGTACTATGAGTATTCAAGGGAGCGGGAAATCACATTTGCCTTTGGATGTTGGGATAAGCGTTAGAGAAAGGGTGGAATTCTAGATGAGTCTTGGAGGATGAGTCAAATTTAGATGGAGATGGTGTGGGAATGGCATTCTAGGTAGAAGGAACCGAAAATATGAAGACACAGAGGCAGAAAAGAGGTAGGTGTTATGAGGCACAGGGAGTGGTCCTGTGTGGAATATGTATTCATTCATTCACTTACCCCAAAATATTTGTTGAAGACTTCCTATGTGCCGATACTTGCTTCTAGAGTTGGTTCAGGAGCCCAATTATATGACCCAAGACTTCCAATTATCAATATTCTGTGTATCGACATTTCCTGTTGGAACACAATGTATGCAACAGCTTCTAGTACCAAATCCTCATATGACAACATGCAAGAAAGCAGTCTCCTCTCACCTGTCAATTAATATTAAGGAGGAACTTTCAGGAGCTGCTGCAGACTTCCCTCAGGCCCAAGGCCTTTTTCCTCGTCCAGCTCCATTAATTGCCTCATCTGCTCCTCCCATTCTGCCATGCTGCCTCTGATACTTACTGATAATTGGAGTGGGGCAAATCAATTATCCATATGGGACAAAACGTAATAAACTACATCTCTTTCTCCTCAGATCAATATGAAAATCAACTCTGGGTATATGACAGATCTAAATGCCAGAAGTAAAACTTAAAAACTTTTAGAAAACAATGTAAGGAATATCTTTCTAATTTTAGAGTAGGGAAAGAATTCTTAAACCAGATGCCAAGAAACTCTAACTATAAAAGAAAAGATTTATATATTGCATTTAAACTAAAAACACTTATTCATCAATAGAGACTGTAAAAAAATGAGTGAAAAAAGGGAGAAAATATTTACAACCTATGTATCTAAACAAAGGATTGTTATCAAGAATGCATAAAGGATGTCTTCAAATCTATCAAGAAAAAGATCAACAACCTTATCAGAACATATGCAAAAAGCATGAATAGGCATTTCACGAAAGAGAAAACACATATGGCTGATAAGTACATGAAAAGACACTCAGCCGCCATCATAATCAGGGAAAAGCAAATCAAGACCACAAGGAGATACCATTTGACCTCCATGGGATTGACCAAAATTAAGAAATCCAATGCTGCATTTGCGTGTTAGAGAAGATATAGATCAGTGAGAACTCATAAACATTGCCGGTGAGTATGTATATTGATTCAACTACTTTGAAATAATTTTGTACATTTGAATATTTTTATACCCTATGGTCCAATGAGAAGACTCTTACATACGTGAACAAGAGACACTACGAAGGTGTTCACAGATTATTGTGCAGAGTAGTAAAACACTGGAATGTAATGTAATACCCACTGGTAGGAAAATGAATGGATAAACTTTGGTATATTCACACAGTGGAATAATAATATACAGCTCTGAAATTTCACACAATATAAATAATATATAGTAACAATAGGTATGAATCTGAGTATATGATGAGTGAAAAAAAGTACTTCTTAAATGACCACATGGAGTACAATACACTTAAATTTTTTTTTAATTATTGTTATTAAGTTTATTTATTTTGAGAGAGAGCGAGAGAGAGACTGCAAGTGCGGGTAGGGACAGAGAGAGAGGGAGACACAGAATCCGAAGCAGGCTCCAGTCTCCGACCTGTCAGCACAGAGCCTAATGCGGGGCTTGAACCCACAAGCCATGAGATCATGACCTGAGCCGAAGTCAGATGCTTAACTGACTGAGCCACCCAGTATTGCCCCTAAAATACACTTTTTATAAGACTCTAAACACAGGAAAACAAAACAATACATTGTGTAGGCACTCATATATGTGACAAAACCATTTTTAAGGGCGGTATGGATGTGAAACCAACACCACAGGCAACATAAGAAAAAAATAGATAAATTGGACTGCATCAAAATTATAAACTTCTGTGTATCAAAGGGCACAATCGACAGAGTGAAAAGGCAACCCACAGAATGGGAGAAAAATTTGCAAAGCATATTTCCAATAAGGGATTAGTATCCAGAATATATAAAGAACTCCTACAACTCCAAAACAATGACTACAAACCCCCCCACCTGATTAAAAAATGGGCAAAGATCTTAAAGAGACATTTTTCCAAGGAAGGTACGCTAATGGTCAACAAGCACATGAAAGGTGCTCAACATCACTAATCATTAGGAAATAAAATCCACAGACGTATCGCCTCACATAGATTAGGATGGTTATCAAAAAACCAGAAAATAACAAGTATTCATAAAGATGAGAAGTTAAGGGGTGCCTGGGTGGCTCAGTTGGTTAAGTGTCTGACTCTTGACTGTGGCTCAGGTCATGATCTTACAGTTTGTGCATTTGAGACCTCCATCAGGCTCCACGCTGACAGTGCAGAGCCTGCTTGGGATTCTGTCTCTCTCTCCCTCTCTCTCTCTCTTTTCCCCTCCTGCACTCACTCTCTCTCTCTTAAACTTTAAAAAAAGATGAGAAGTTGAAATCTTTATACGTCACTATCGACAAAATTGTGACGGAAGCAACCCAAGTGTGCACTGATGTTTGAATGGATAAAGAAAGGTGGTATATAGCTGAAGACCTTATGCTAAGTGAAATATGCCGGTCAAAAAATGACAAAATACTATGCCCTTATATGAGGTGTGTAGAGGAGTCAAATTCCTAGAAACAGAAAGTAGAATGGTGGTTTCCAGGGACTGGGGGAAGGGATAAATTGTTATTGTTTAACAGATAGAGTTTCAGTTTGGGAATATGAAAAAGGTTCTGGGGATGGAGGCTGGTGATGGTTGTGTAACATTAAGAATGTTTTTTTCTTATTTATTTATTTATTTATTTACTTACTTACTTACTTAGTTAAATATACATCCCAGTTAGTTAGCATATAGTGCAATAATGATTTCAGAAGTAGAATCCAATGATTCATCCCCTACATATAACACCCAGCGCTCATCCCAACAAGTGTCCTCCTCAATGTGCCTTACCCATTTAGCCCATCCCCCCCACAACCCCTCCAGCAATCCTCAGTTTGATCTCTATGTTTTAAAGTCTCTTATGTTTTGTCCCCCTTCCTGTTTTTATATTATTTTTGCTTCCCTTCCCTTATGTTCATCTGTTTTGTATCTTAAATTCCACATATGAGTGAAGTATATGATATTTGTCTTTCTGTGACTAATTTCACTTAGCATAATACCCTCCAGTTCCATCCATGTAGTTGCAAATGGCAAGATTTCATTCTTTTTGATTGCTGAGTGATACTCCATTGTATATATACCACATCTTCTTTATCCATTCATCTGTTGATAGGTATTTGGGCTCTTTCCATACTTTGACTACTGTCAATAGCGCTGCTATAAACATTAGGGTGCACTTGCCCCTTCGAAACAGCACACCTGTATCCCTTGGATAAATACCTAGCCGTGCAATTGCTGGGTCGTAGGGTACTATTTTTCATGTTTTGAGGAATCTCCATACTGTTTTCCAGAGTGGCTACACCCTTTTGCATTCCCAGGGCAAACGGGATCCTCTTTCTCCACATCCTCACCAACATCTATCATTGCCTGAGTTGTTAATGTCAGCCATTCTGACTGGTGTCAGGTGGTATCTCTTTGTGGTTTTGATTTGTATTTCCCTGATGATGAGTGATGTTGAGCATCTTTTCATGTGTCCATTGGCCATCTGGATGTCTTCTTTGGAGAAGCGTCTATTCATATCTTTTGCCCATTTCTGCACTGGATTATTTGCTTTTTGGGTGTTGAGTTTGATAAGTTCTTTATAGATTTTGGATACTAACCCTTTATTTTACATGTCGTTTGCAAATATCTTCTCCCATTCCGTCGGTTGCCTTTTAGTTTTGCTGGCTGTTTCCTTCGCAGTGCAGAAGTTTTTATCTTGATGAGGTCCCAAGAGTTCATTTTCCCTTTTGTTTCCCTTGCCTCCAGAGACACGTTGAGTAAGACATTGCTGTGGCCGAGGTCAAAGAGGTTTTCGCCTGCTTTCTCCTCGAGGATTTTGATGGCTTCCTGTCTTACATTTAGGTCTTTCATCCATGTTGAGTTTATTTTTGCGTGTGGCATAAGAAAGGGGTCCAGGTTCATTCTTCTGCACGTCGCTGCCCAGTTTTCCCAACACCGTTTGCTGAAGAGACTGTCTTTATTCCATTGGATACTCTTCCCTGCTTTGTCAAAGATTAGTCGGCCATACGTTTGTGGGTCCATTTCTGGGTTCTCTATTCTGTTCCATTGACCTAAGTGTCTGTTTTTGTGCCAGTACCCTACTGTCTTGATGATTACAGCTTTGTAATATGACTTAAAGTCCGGAATTGTGATGCCTCCTCCCTTGATTTTCCTTTTCAGGATTGCTTTGGCTATCTGGGGTCTTTTCTGGTTCCATACAAATTTTAGGATTGTTTGTTCTAGCTCTGTGAAAAATGCCAGTGTTATTTTGATAGGGATTGCATGAATATGCAGATAGTTTGGGGTAGTATCAGCATTTCAATAATATTTGAATATTATTGAATATTCAATAATATTTGTTCTTCCAATCCATGAGCATGGAATACTTTCCCATTTTTTTGTGTCTTCTTCAATTTATTTCATAAGCTTTCTATAGTGTTCATTGTATAGATTTTTCACCTCTTTGCTTAGGTTTATTCCTAGGTATTTTATAGTTTTTGGTGCAATTGTAGATGGGATTGACTCCTTGATTTCTTTTTCTGCTGCTTCATTATTGGTGTATAGAAGTGCAACTGATTTCTGTGCATTGATTTTATACCCTGTAACTTTGCTGAATTCATGGATCAGTTCTAACAGTCTTTTTTAATCTTTTGGGTTTTCCACACAGATTCTCATGTTGTCTATGAAGAGTGAAAGTTTGACTTCCTTCTGGCTGATTTGGATGCTTTTATTTCTTTATGTTGTCTGATTGCCGAGGCTAAGACTTTGAATACTACGTTGAATAAGGGTGGTGAGAGTCGACATCCCTGTCGTGTTTCTGACCTTAGGGGAAAAGCTCTCAGTTTTTTCCCATTGAGGATGATATTAGCAGTGGGTCTTTTCTATATGGCTTTTATGATCTTGAGGTATGATCCTTCTGTCCCTACTTTCTTGAGGGTTTTTATTAAGAAAGGATGCTGTATTTTATAAAATTCTTTCTCTGTATCTATTGAGAGGATCATGTGGTTCTTATTCTTTCTTTTATTAATGTGATGTATCACACATTAATTTGTGGATATTGAACCAGCCCTGCATCTCAGGAATAAATCCCACTTGGTCTTGGTGAATAATTCTTTTAATGTATTGTTGGATCCAGTTGGCTAGTATCTTGTTGAGAATTTTTGCATTCATTTCATCAGGGAAATTGATCTTAGTTCTCCTTTTTAGCAGGGTCTTTGATTTTGGAATCAAGGTAATTCTGGCCTTGTAGAATGAGTTTGGAAACTTTCCTTCCATTTCTATGCTTAGGAACAGCTTCAAAAGAATAAGTGTAAACTCTTCTTTAAATGTTTGGTAGAGGGGCACCTGGGTGGCTCAGTCGGTTAAGCGTCCGACTTCGGCTCAAGTCATGATCTCACGGTTCATGGGTTTGAGCCCTGCGTCGGGCTCTGTGCTGACAGCTAGCACAGAGTCTGGAGCCTGTCTTCAGATCCTGTCACTCCTTCCCTCTCTGACCCTCCCCTGCTCACTCTCTCTCTGTCTCTTTCAAAAATAAATAAAAACATTAAAAAAATTTTTTTTAAATAAATGTTTGGTAGAATTCCCCTGTAAAGCCATCCAGCCTTGGAATCTTGTTTTTTTGGGAGGTTTTTGATTACTGATCCAATTTCTTTACTGGTTCCATAACCAAGTCTGTCCAAGTTTCCTATTTCTTCCTGTTTCAGTTTTGGTAGTTTATATGTTTCCAGAAATTTGTTCATTTCTTCCAGATTGCCCAATTTATTGACATATAACTGCTCATAATATTCTCTTATTATTGTTTGTATTTCTGCAGTGTTGATTGTGATCTCTCCTCTTTCATTCTTGATTTTATTTATTTGGGTCATTTCCTTTTTCTTCTTGATTAATCTGGTTAGGGGGTTATCATTTTGTTAATTCTTTCAAAGAACCAGCTCCTGGTTTCATGAATCTGTTCTTCTGTTGTTGTTTTTTTCTCAACATCATTGATTTCTGCTCTAATCTTTATTGTTTCCTGTCTTCTGCTGGTTTTGGGCTTTACTTACTGTTCTTTTTCCAGCTCTTTAAGGTGTAAGGTTATGTTGTGTATCTGAGACCTTTCTTCCTTCTTTAGGAAAGCCTAGATTGCTATACACTTCCCTCTTATGACTTCCTTTGCTGTGTCCCAGAGGTTTTGGACTGTTGTGTTATCATTTTCATTGGCTTCCATGTACTTTTCAATTTCCTCTCTAATTTCTTGGTTAACCAATTCAGTCTTTAGTAGAATTTTTTTTTAATGTTTATTTATTTTTTGAGGGAGAGAGAGAAAGGGAGAGAGAGAGAGACAGGGTGCAAGCAAGGGTAGGGCAGAAGGAGAGGGAGACACAGAATCTGAAGCAGACTTCAGGGTCTGAGCTGTCAGCACAGAGTCTGACAGGGCTTGAACTCATTGACCATGAGATCATTACCTGAGCTGAAATCGGACGCTTAACTGACTGAGCCACCCAGGCTTCCCTAGTAGGATGTTCTTTAATCTCCAAGTATTTGTGGTCTTTCCAAATTTTTTCTTGTGATTGATTTCAAGTTTCATAGTGTTGCCCTTAACCTACAAGGGAAGACAGATCACGTTCCTAGCAGACCTATCCACAGAAACTTGGTAGTTCAGAAAGGAGTGGCAGAATATATTCAATGTGCTAAATTGGAACAATATGCAGCCAAGAATTCTTTATCCAGCAAGGCTGTCATTCAAAATAGAAGGAGAGATAAAGAGTTTCCCAGATAAACAAAAACTAAAGGAGTTCATGACCACTAAACCAGCTCTACAAGAAATTTTAAGGGGGACTCTCTGAGGGGAGAAAAGACAAAACAAAACAAAAAAGACCAAAAGCAACAAAGACTAGAAATGACCAGAGAACACCACCAGAAACTCCAACTCTACAGGAAATTCAAATCTTTCAGTACTCACTCTAAATGTCAATGACTAAACATCCCAATCAGAATGGATAAGAAAACAAGATCCATCTATATGCTGTTTAAAGAGACCCATTTTAGACCTAAAGACACATTCAGATTGGAAGTAAGGGGATGGAGAACCATCTGGCATACTAATGGTCACCAAAAGAAAGCTGGACTAGCCATACTTACATTAGACAAACTAGATTTTAAAATAACGACTGTAATAAGAGATGAAGAAGGGCATTATAATTAAGGGGTCTGTCCACCAAGAAGAATTATAAACATTTATGCACCCAATGTGGAGACACCCAAATATATAAATCAATTAATCACAGATGTAAAGAGACTCATTGATAATAATACCATAATAGTAGGGAATTTTAACTTACACTTACAGCAATGGACAGATCATATAAGCAGAAAATCAACAAGGAAATGATGGCTTTGAATGACACACTGGACCAGATGGACTTTAACAGATATATTCAGAACATTTCATCCTAAAGCAGGAGAAAACACATTGTTCTCAAGTGCCCATGGAACATTCTCCAGAATGGATCACATACTGGGACACAAATCAGCCCTCAACAAGTACAAAATGATTGAGATCATACTGTGCAGTTTCAGACCGTTATGAATGTTTTTAATGCCACTGAACTATACACTTAAAAATGGTTTATATGTTGGGGCTCCCAAGTGGCTCAGTGTGTTGAACATCCGAATCTTGATTTTGGCTCATGTCATGATTTCAGGGTCATGGGATCAAACCCTCTGTAGGGCTCTCTCCTGAACATGGAGCCAGATTAAAATTCTCTCTCTCTCAAGGTGCCTGGGTGGCTCAATCAGTTGATGGTCTGACTCTTGATATCACCTTGGGTCGTGATCTCTAGGCTGTGGAACTGAGCTCTGTGCTGGGCATGGAGCCTGCTTTGATTTTCTCTCTCTCAAAATAAATAAATAAACATTTAGAGAACAGAGACTCTAAATAACCCATGATTTCTTAACTCTTGTTAATATTTTTGCAGTCTTCATTTATATATATATGTACTGTGTATATATATATTTTTGCTAAAATTGGAATATGAGACACTCTCTTTTATCACTTTATTTTTCACCTAACAATAAATCCATAACATTTTTTGCATGTCATTAAATATTCCTTAACAGTATTTTACATACAGTCATATAATTCCATTTTGTGGATATACCGCCGTTCATTTAAATAGGTAACTATTGTTAGAATGCAACTTCTTTAAAGCCCTATTATTAACATGCTGGGTCAAACCTCATAGTTTACTCTTTGCACCCATTCCTGATCCTTTCCTCTGGGTAAACTCATGGACATGGAATTGTTGAGGTGAAGATCCACTAAAAAGTTAAGGCCTTTGGTATCAGAAAAGTCCAGCGATCCTCAGGAAAGTTTTACCAATGCTCCTGTCCACAAATAAAATATGCAAACAGTATGTGAGTCCATTTTCTCATTTCCTCATCAGCTATGAGCTTTATAAGTTTTTGAATTCTTTTTAAAAAATCTTTTTTCCCTGATGTTTTAATTTGCATGTCTCTGATGACAACTGAGATGGAATATTATGATGTTTCTAGAGTTTAAAAAATTAACTGGTTTTTAATTGAAAAAGTAATTCATGTACATAGTATAAATATCAAACAGCATAAAAACGTACGCTATGAAACATCTTCCTGTCCTGGAGCCCTAGCCCCCCTGAGGCTGCCGCCGTGATCAGTGTCTTGCTTCTCCTTCCTGAAATACGTACATACACAAACACACATACACAAGAAGAAATGCATCTATGTAGATTTATATCCTTCCTGCACACGTCGAGAACATGTTTTTAAGAGTAAAACGTGGGGCTCCTGGGTGGCAGTCAGTTAAGTGTCTGACTTCGGCTCAGGTCCTGATCTCACAGTTTGTGAGGTCAAGCCCTGCGTCGGGCTCTGTGCTGACAGCTCAGAGCCTGGAGCCTGCTTCAGATTTTGTGTTTCTCCTTCTGTCTGCCCCTCCCCCACTTGCGTGCACGTGCTCTCTCTCACTCTCTCTCAAAAATAAATAAACATTAAAAAAAAAAAAAGAGTGAAATGCAAATCCCGAGCCCTGCCTACTGCTCAGACCGCATCTGGGCTACCCTCCCTGGTAGTCACCACACTCCCACCAGAGTGGGCCATCTTTGTGGCCCTCACTCTGAGCTCCTTCCTACCCCAGGGTCTTTTTTTTCTTGCACCCTGATGCCTCGGCTCAAATGGCATCTCTAGAGAAGTCTCTCTGACCACCTTTTGTGAAGCAGCCCCACTGCACTCAATCTGTCACCGTCACATCTCTTTGTTCACGATTTCCTTTACACTATTTACCACTATCTGAAGTGATCTCATTTCTGGATAGTTTGTTCCTTGCGTCTCTCCTCTGGCAGAGTGTAAGCTTAGATTTGAGCCATTCTGTTTTCCTCCTTGTTTCCAGTGCCTAGGACAGTTCATGGTATAAAGTAAGTCCTTAACTCATATTTGTTGAATGAGTGATTCTTGGGCATGCAGTACTGTACTTTGCAGTTTTTACTTAACATTGAATGACATAGTTCAGTATTGCGTGCACACATGTACATAGGTCGCGTATGTATGTGTTTCATTCTTTTTTTAAAAATTCTTTTAACATTTATTTATTTTTCAGAGACAGAGCAGGAGTGGGGGAGTGGCAGAGAGAGGGAGACACAGAATCCGAAGCAGGCTCCAGGCTCTGAGCTGTCAGCACAGAGACCGACGCAGAACTCGAACCCACGAACCTTGAGATCATGACCCAAGCTGAAGTCAGACGCTTAACTGACTGAGCCACCCAGGCGCCCCTCATTCTTTTTCACTGCTACATCAGTGCGTCCTAATCCAATTAGCCCATTCCCCCATTGATGGACAATTTGATTGTTTTCAGTATTTTGTGATTTCAAACGTGCTCACCTATATGTTATTTCACATACATAGGAATATGTTCCTAGAAAAAGAATTGCTGGATACAACAGTGTACGTATTTACAGGTTTTTATATCTTATTGAGGTGTAATTGACATATACCGTTATGCTGGCTTCAGGTGTGTAGTGTAATGATTCGTGTATATTGTGAAATCATCACCACAGTCTAGTTAACATCCTCCACCAGGAGCGCGTGGGTGGCTCAATTAAGCATCCTTCTCTTGATTTTGGCTCAGGGGTGGTGGGATCAAGCCCCGAGTTGGGCTCTGTGCGGAGCATAGAGCCTGCTTGAGATTCTCTCTTTCTTTCTCTCTCTCTCTTTCCTCTCTCTTTCTCTGTCTCTCTCTCAAAAATATGTAAATAGGGGCACCTGGGTGGCTCAACTGGTTAAGCATCCGACTTCGACTTAGGTCATGATCTCACAGTTCGTGGGTTTGAGCCCCGCGTCGGGCTCTGTGCTGACATCTAGCTCAGAGGCTGGGGTCTGTCTTTGGATTCTGTGTCTCCCTCTCTCTCTGACCCTACCCTGCTCACACTGTCTCTCTCTCTCTCTCAAAAAATAAAAATTTTTAAAAAAGCATTACAAAATACATACATAAATAAAATAAACCAACCAAACAAAACACATCCTTCACCATACATAGTTAAAAGTTGTTTTTCTTGTGATGAGAACTTTTAAGATCTGTGTGTTTGTAGTTTTAATAGATCAAGTGCCCTTTCAAAAATGTCACACCAACTCACACGTGTATTTTCCCCAGAGATGTACGTGTCTG
This sequence comes from Cryptoprocta ferox, assembly GCA_028646485.1. Taxonomy (NCBI): domain Eukaryota; kingdom Metazoa; phylum Chordata; class Mammalia; order Carnivora; family Eupleridae; genus Cryptoprocta; species Cryptoprocta ferox. The sequence continues at coordinate 132,117,108 of CM053560.1, read as the reverse complement.
TATATCCATGTTACAACCAGATTTGTATTGCCAAATGCTCTGATTTTTATCAAACTGGGGGAAAATACGGACACAAGCAAAACTTGACTCTCACAGAAAATATAAATATAAATGGCTCATAAAACATGTTAAAAGACTCTCAACCCTACTCAATGCAATAAGACTATTGCATAGCTTTAACTATGAATGGGGTGGGGCACCTTTTACCATGTGTACAGGCAATTAATTATAAAGCTAGAACAGTGCTCCCCCCATCTTGTTTTTATGCCATTGGCATGTCAGTGAGGAAATCCTAATTACATGCTGCCTTATTATTATTATTATTATTATTATGGCTGAGAGTTCAGGTTTTGTTTGGAAAAGCACTATGACTCTGAAATTATTAAGCTTTTTTGCATTTTTTTTTGATATTTTTATGGTATTTTAGAATTTTCATCTTGAGTCAATTGGGATTCAATTGTCCTGATATCATTTATTGATCTGTCCCTCTCTTCCCTGCTAATCTGCAATGGCACCTCTATCTTATACTGGTGTTCCATTTGTCTGCCACATCCTCCCTATGGGAATGTAAAGTCACTTATGAATGTGTGAAGCCGCCTTCCTTGAGATTTTATTTTGGGGAAGCCTAAGAATCTTGATGCATAATGCTATGGGGAGGGGGGAAAAAGCCAGCGCCTCTGAGAGTAGCAAAAAGGAATATCTTCCAAAACTATGAAGACAACACAAATCTGGGCTCTCGGTGGGAGGCACTCCTGGCCCTCTCTCTCAAGGACATCATCAGGAAGACCTGAGGGTGTTAGAGCTTTGGAGGCAGGTGGCTCAAGGTGGAAATTTACAACCTTATAAACTGAGATTACTAAACCAGATAGAATGAAAACAAATGGATTTAGCATTCAATTCAGGACGCTTTAAAAAGAACAACAAAATAAATGTAAGGCAAGCAAAAGGAAGGAAATCATGAGGCTGAAAGGAGGAAATAATAAATTTGAAAACAGAGAAGTGCTAGAACTGATAAATAGGAATGATTTTTGCAGAGGAAAAATTAAAAACTGGTGAATAACAATGAAGAAAAATGGTAAAGCATACTTGCAGCAAGATGCTGTACTAACATATTAACAAATAATGTTGGTCTATTTCATCTGTTCTAGGCTGAGAGGAGTAAGTTAGTCCCTCATTTCTATTGCATTTTTTTGAAGTTTTAATTTCAATTCCAGTTAGTTAACATAAAGTGGAATATTAGTTTCAGATGTACAAGATAGTGATTCTGCACTTCCTTACATCACCCGATGCTCATCATGACAAGGGGCGTCCTTAGTCTCCATCGTCTATTTTACCCACCGCCGCCTCTCCCCTCTGGTAAACATCAGTTTTTTCTCTGTTTTCTCTGTTTCAGTTGTTTCTCTGTTTTGTGGTCCATCTCTCTCTCACTCTCTCTCTCACTCACTCTCTCTCTCTCATTTTCCCTTTGCTCATTTGTTTCTTAAATTTCACACATATGAGCGAAATCATGTGGTGTTTGACTCTCTGATTGACTTATTTCACTTAGCATAAATATAGCTCTACCCATGTCATTGTAAATGGAAAGATTTTATTCTCTTTTTTTGGCTGAATATACCATATCTTCTTTATCCATGAATCAGTGGATGGACATTTGAGCCGTTTCCATAATTTGGCTATTGTAGATAACGCTGCTATAAACATCAGGGTGCACGTATCCCTTTGATTTAGCGTTTTTGTATTCTTAGGGGAAATACCCAGTAGTACAATTGCTGGGTGGAAGGGTAGTTCTATTTTTACCTTTCTGAAGACCCTCCATACTGTTTCCCAGAGTGGCTGCACCAGTTTGCCTTCCCCCCAGCAGTGCAGGAGGGCTCCCCTATCTCCACATACCTGATAACCCCAATTGTCTCTGGGGTTGTTGATGCTAGCCGTTCTGACGGGTGTAAGGTGACACTTCACTGTGCTTTTGACTTGCCTTTCCCTGGTGATGAGTCATGTTGAGCATCTTTTCGTGTGTCTCTTGGCCACCTGCATGTCCTCTTTGGAAAAATGTATTCTTGTCATCTGCCCATTTTCAATTGGATTATTCATTTTTTTGGGTGTCGAGTTGTGTAAGTTCTTTATATATTTTGGATGCTAACCCTTTATTGGATATGTCATTTGCAAACATCTTCTCCCATTCAGTAGGTTGCATTTCAATTTTGTTGATTGTTCCTTTGCTATCCAGAAGCTTTTCATTTTGATGTAGTCCCAATAGTTTATTTTGAATTTTTAAGGTTTTATTTTTTTAAGTGATCTTTACACCCAATATGGGGCTTGATCTTACAACCCCACAATCAAGAGTCACACGCTCCACTGACTGAACCAGCCAAACGCCCCAGTTTGTTTTTGCTTTTGTTTCCCTTGCCTCAGAAGACATATCTAGAAAGTAGTTGCTAAGGCTGATGTCAAAGAAGTTACTGCCTGTGCTGTCTTCTAGGATTTTTATGGTTTCAGGTCTCACATTTAGGTCTTTCATCCATATTGAATTTATTTTTGTGTATGGTGTAAGAAGCTGGTCCAGGTTCATTCCTCTGCCTGTAGCTGTTCAGTTTTCCCAACATCATTTGTTGAAGACACTGTTTTTTTTCTCATTGGCTATTCTTTCCTGCTTTATCAAAGATTAATTGGCATATAATTGTGGGTTCATTTCTTGGTTTTCTATTCTGTTTCCTTGATCTCTGTGCCTGTTTTTGTGCCGGTCTCAGATTGTTTTGATTCCTACAGCTTTGTGATATAACTTTTAGTCCAGAATTGTGATGCCTCCAGCTTTGCTTTGCTTTTTCAAGGTTGCTTTGGCCATTCGGGTTCTTTTGTGGTTCCATACACATTTTAGGATTGTTAGTTTTAGCTCTGTGAAAAAGGCTGTTGGTATTTTGATAAGGTTTGCATTAAATGTGTAGATTGCTTTGGGAATAGACATTTTAACATTTATTCTTCCAATCCATGAACATGGAATGTCTTTCCAGTTCTTTGTGTCATCTTCAGTTTCATTCATCAGTGTTTCACAGGTCTTTCACCTCTTTGGTTAGGTTTATTCCTAGGTATCTTATTATTTTTGCTGTACATGGTTATAGATGGGGTTGTAAGTGGGGCTGTTGTAAATGGGATTGATTCCTTAATTTCTCTTTCTGCTGCTTCCTTATTGGTATATAGAAATGCAATCAATTTCTGTACAACGATTTTGTATCCTGCAACTTTACTGAATTCATTGATCAGTTCTAGTAGTTATCTGGTGGAGTCTTTTGGGTTTTCTCATGTCATCTGCAAATAGTGAAAGTTTTACTTCTTCCTTGCCAATTTGGATGCCTTTTATTTCTTTTTGTTGTCTGATTGCTGAGGCTAGGACTTCCAGTACTATGTTGAATCAGAGTGGTGAGGAGAGTGGACATCCCTGTCTTGTTCCTCACCATAGAGAAAAAGCTCTTAGTTTTTCCCCATGAGGATTATATTAGCTGTAGGTTTTTAATATATGGCCTTTATTATGTTGAGGTATGTTCCCACTAAGCCTACTTTGTTGAGGGATATTATCACAAATGGATGTTGTACTTTGTCAAATGCTTTTTCTGAATCTATTGAAATGACCATATGGTTTTTATCCTTTCCCTTGTTGATGTGATATATGATGTTGATTGATTTGTGACTCTTGAACCACTCTTACAAGCCAGGAATAAGTCCCACTTGATTATGGTGAATGGATTTTTTTAATGTATTGTGGGATTGGGTTTGCTAGTATTTTGTTGAGAATTTTTGCATCTCTATTCATGAGATGGTCTGTAGTTCTCTTTTTTTTGTGGTGTCTTTACTAGGTTTTGGTATCAGGGTAACACTGGCCTCATAGAATGAATTTGGAAATTTTCCTTCTTCTTGTGTTTTTTGGAATAGGTTGAGAAGAATAGATATTAACTCTTCTTTATTTTTTTTTAATGTGTATTTATTTTTGAGAGAGAGAGACAGAGCGTGAGTGAGGGAGGGGCAGAGAGATAGGGAGACACAAAATCCGAAGCAGGTTCCAGGCTCTGAACTGTCTGTGCAGAGCCCGATGCGGGGTTCGAACCCACAAACTGTGAGATCATGACCTGAGCCGAAGTTGGACGCCCAACCAACTGAGCCACCCAGGCGCCCCAATATTAACTCTTCTTTAAATGTTTGGTGGAATTCTCCTGTGAAGCCATCTGTTTCTGTCCCGATTTCTGTTTGTTGGGAGTTTTTAATTACCAGTTCAATTTCTTAGCTGGCTATTGGTCTGTTCAAAATTTCTGTTTCTTCCTGTTTCACTTTTGGTAATTTATATGTTTCTAGGAATTTATCAATTTCTTCTAGGTTGTCCAATTTGTTGGCATGTAGTTTTTCATAATATTCTCTTATAATTGTATGTATTTCTGTGATGTTGGTTGTTATTTCTCCTCTCTCATTTGTGATTTTATTTATTTGGGTTCTTTCTTTTTTCTTTTTGATAAACTTGTCTAAAGGTTTATCAATTTTATTAATTTTTTCCAAGAACCAGCTCCCGGTTTCATCTATCTGTTTTATAATTCTTTTAGTTTATCATTTATTTCTGCTCTAATCTTTATTTTCTTCCTTCTGCTGGCCTTAGGCTTCATTTGTTGTTCTTTCTCTAACTCCCTGAAGTGTAAGGTTATATTATTTATTTGAGATTTTTCTGGCTTCTTGAAGTAGACCTGTATTGCTGTAAACTTTTCCTTTAGAATCGTTTTTGCTGCATCCCAAAGGTTTTGGACCACGTGTCTTCATTTTTATTTGTCTTCATGTATTTTTAAATTCTTCTTTGATTTCTTTTTTTCATTAAAGTTTATTTATTTATTTTGAGAGAGAGAGCAGGGGAGGGACAGAGAGAGAATCCCAAGCAGGCTCTGCACTGTCAACACAGAGCACGATGCAGGGCTCAGTCTCATGAACCGTGAGATCATGACCTGAACCAAAATCAAGAGTTGACTGCTTAACCGAGTGAGCCACCCAGGCGCTCCTCATCTTTGATTTCTTGCTTGATTCATTCATTGTTTAGTAGCATGTTATTTAATCTCCATGTATGGATTTTTTTTTCTTGTGATCAACTTCTAGTTTCATAGTCTTATGGTCAGAAAATGTACATGTTATGACTTTGATATTCTTGAATCTGTTGAGGCTTTTTTGTGGCCTAACATATGATCTGTCCTCGAGAACGTTCTATGTGCACTTGAAAAGAATGTGCATGCGATTGCTTTAGGATGGAATGTTCTGAATATATCTGTTAAGTCCATCTGGTCCAGTGTGTCATTCAAAGCCACTGTTTCCTTGTTGATTTTCTGTTTGGATGAACTGTCCATTGTTGTGAGTGGGGTGTTAAAGCCCCATACTATTATTGTATTATTGATTAGTTCCTTTATGTTTGTCATTAATTGTTTTATGTATTTGGGTGCCTTCATGTTGGGTGCATAAATATTTACAGCTATTATAGCTTCTTGTTGAATTGTCCCCTTTATGATTATATAGTGTCCTTCTTTGTCTCTTTAAAAAAATTTTTTTTAATGTTTATTTATTTTTGAGAGAGGGAAAGAGTGTGAGCAGGGAGGGGCAGAGAGAGAGGGAGACACGGAATCTGAAGCAGGTTCCGAGCTCTGAGCTGTCAGCACAGAGCCCATGCGGGACTCAAACCCATGAGCTGTGAGATCATGACCTGAGCCGAAGTCGGACGCTTAACTGACTGAGCCACCCAGGTGCCCCTCTTTGTTTCTTGTTACAGCCTTTGGAAGTCTATTTTGTTCTATATAAGTATTGCTAACCCACCTTTCTTTTGACATCCATTTGCATGATACATGTTTCTCCATTGCCTCACTTTCAATCTGCAGGTGTTTTTCAGTCTGAAGTGAGTGTCTTATAGGCAGCATATAGATGGGTCTTATTTTTATCCATTCTGTCACCTTATATCTTTTGATTGGAGGGTTTAGTACATTTACATTCAAAGTAATTATTGACAGATATGTATTTATTGCCATTTTATTACTTACTTTTGGTTGTTTTTGTAGATTTTTTTTGATCCTTTCTTGTCTTTCTCTCTTTCATGGCTTACTGATTTAGTGATATATTTGGATTTCTATGTCTTTATTGTTTGCATATTTATTAGTGGTTTTTGATATATGGTTACCATTGGGTTTGTATATAACCTCTTCTGCCTTGAGCAGTCTACATTAAGTTGATGGTTGCTTAAGTTTGAACCCATTCTTCTCTCCTCCCCACATTTTAAGAATATGTGATTATATTTTATAAGATTTTTTGTGAGATCCTTGACTGATTGTTTACAGAAATATTCATTTGTACTGCGTTTGTGTTTCCCACCTTCATACTGTCATGTTTGGCCTCTCCTTTCCACTCAAAGAGTCCCTTTTAATATTTCTTGCAGGAATGGTTTAGTGGTCATGAACTCCTTTAGTTTTTCTTTGGGAAACTTTTTATCTCTCCTTCTGTTCTGAATGATAGCCTTGCTGGATAGAGTATTCTTGGCTGTAGATATTTCCCATGCAGCCTTTTGAATATATCCTGCTACTCTGTTCTGGCCTACAAAGTTTCTTTTATTATTATTATTATTATCATTAATTACTATTATTACTTATTACTATTTTTAAAATTTACATTCAAGTTATACTTGAATATAAGCATATATACATATACTATAATAATGATTCCAGGAGTAGAATCCAGTGATTCATCCCCTACATACAACACCGAGTGCTCATCCCAATGAGTGTCCTCCTTAATGCCCCTTGCTCATTTAGCCCATCCCCCCACCCACAACCACTCCAGCAACCCCCAGTTTGTTCTCTATATTTAGGAGTCACTTGTGTCTTGTCCCCTTTCCTGTTTTTGTATTATTTTTGCTTCCCTTCCCTATGTTCATCTGTTTTGTATCTTAAATTCCACATATGAGTGAAGTCATATGATATTTGTCTTTCCATCCACATTGTTGCAAATGGCAAGATTTCATTCTTTTTGATTGATGAGTAATACTCCACTGTATATGTGTATATATACATATATATGTATATATATATACACCACATCTTTAAAAAAATTTTTTATGTTTATTTTTGAGACAGAGAGAGAGAGAGAGTGCTAGCAGGGGAGGAGCAGAGAGAGAGGGAGACACAGAATCTGAAGCAGGCTCCAGGCTCTGAGCTGTCAGCACAGAGCCTGATGTGGGGCTTGAACCTACAGTGGTGAGATCATGACCTGAGCCAAATTTGGACGCTTAACCGACTGAACCACCCAGGTGCCCCTATACCACATCTTTATCCATTCATCTGTCAATGGACATTTGGGCTCTTTCTATACTTGGCTATTGTTGATAGCACTGCTATAAACATTGGGGTGCATGTGCCTCTTCAAAACAACACTCTTATATCCTTTGGATAAGTACCTAATTGCACCAGTAAGTGCAATTGCTGGGTCATGGGGTAGTTATATTTTTAATTTTTGAGGAATCTCTATACTGTTTTCCAGAGTGGCTGCACCAGTTTGCATTCTTACCAGTAGTGCAACAGGGGTCCTTTCTCTACATCTTTGCCAACATCTGTCGGTGTCTGAGTTGTTAATTTTAGCCATCCTGGCTGGCGTGAGGTGGTATCTCATTGCGGTTTTGATTTGTATTTCCCTGATGATGAGTGATGTTGAGCATTTTTTCATGTGTCGGTTAGCCATCTGGATGTCTTCTTTGGAAAAGTGTCTATTTATGTCTTTGCCCATTTCTGCACTGGATTATTTGCTTTTTGGGTGTTGAGTTTGATAAGTTCTTATAGATTCTGGATACTAACTCTTTATCTGATATGTCGTTTGCAAATATCTTCTCCCATTCCGTCGGTTGCCTTTTAGTTTTGCTGGCTGTTTCCTTCGCTGTGCAGAAGCTTTTTATCTTGATGAGGTCCCAAGAGTTCATTTTTGCTTTTGTTTCCTTGCCTCCAGAGACACGTTGAGTAAGACGTTGCTGTGGCCGAGGTCAAAGAGGTTTTCGCCTGCTTTCTCCTCGAGGATTTTGATGGCTTCCTGTCTTACATTTAGGTCTTTCATCCACGTTGAGTTTATTTTTGTGTGTGGTGTAAGAAAGGGGTCCAGGTTCATTCTTCTGCACGTCGCTGCCCAGTTTTTCCAACACCGTTTGCTGAAGAGACTGTCTTTATTCCGTTGGATACTCTTCCCTGCTTTGTCAAAGATTAGTCAGCCATACGTTTGTGGGTCCATTTCTGGGTTCTCTATTCTGTTCCATTGACCTAAGTGTCTGTTTTTGTGCCAGTACCCTACTGTCTTGATGATTACAGCTTTGTAGTACGACTTGAAGTCCGGAATTGTGATGCCTCCTCCCTTGATTTTCCTTTCCAGGATTGCTTTGGCTATCTGGGGTCTTTTCTGGTTCCATACAAATTTTAGGATTGTTTGTTCTGGCTCTGTGAAAAATGCTACTGTTATTTTGATAGGGATTGCATTGAATATGCAGATTGTTTGGGGTAGTATCAGCATTTCAATAATATTTGTTCTTCCAATCCATGAGCATGGAATACTTTCCCATTTTTTTGTGTCTTCTTCAATTTATTTCATAAGCTTTCTATAGTGTTCATTGTATAGATTTTTCACCTCTTTGCTTAGGTTTATTCCTAGGTATTTTATGGTTTTTGGTGCAATTGTAAATGAGATTGACTCCTTGATTTCTTTTTCTGCTGCTTCATTATTGGTGTATAGAAATGCAACTGATTTCTGTGCATTGATTTTATACCCTGTAACTTTGCTGAATTCGTGGATCAGTTTTAGCAGTTTTTTGGTGGAATCTTTTCAGTTTTCCACATAGAGTATCCTGTCATCTGCAAAGAGTAGAAGTTTGACTTCCTCCTTGCTGATTTGGATGACTTTTATTTCTTTGTGTTGTCTGTTTCCTGAGGCTAGGACTTAAAATACTATGTTAAATAACTGGACTGGAAAGTTTCTGTTGAAAAATCTCCAACTATCCTTATGGGTTTTCCCTTGTAAGTTAATGATTTCTTTTGTCTTGATGCTTTTAGGAATTTCTTTATCTTTCTGTATTATACATTTAATTACAATGTATCTTGGTGTTGGCCTAATTTTGTTAATTTCGATGGGAGTTCTCTGTGCCTCCTGGATCTCAATGCCTGTTTCCTTCCCCAGATTAGGGAAGTGTTCAGGTATGATTTCTTCAAATAAATTTTCTGCCCCCTTTCTCTTCTTCTTCTATGACTCCAATAATATACATATTAATACATTTGATGGAGTCACTGAGTTCTTTAAGTCTATTTTGTTTTGCATAATTCTTCTTTCTCTCTTTTTTTTCAGCTTCATTGCTTTGCATTACTTTGTCTTCTAGGTCATTAATCCGTCTCTCTGCTTCTTTCAGCTTGCTGTTCATTGTATCAAGTATGTTTCTAATCTCATGTATTGCATTCTTGGTCTCTAATTGATTCTTTTTTAACTCTTTTATCTCTGTGGTAAGGATATCACTAATGTCTTCCATTCTTTTCTCAAGTCCAATGAGCATTCCTATGATTGTTGCTTTAAATTCTCCATCAGGCATGTTACTTATATCTGTTTTTCTTAGATCTCTGGCCATGGTCTTATCTTGTTCTTTCATTTGGGGTAAATCCTCTGTCTTCTCATTCTATTCTGTTTCTAATGCACACAGAGACTCAGACATGTACATTTTTTAATGGCATTTCCCCTCCATTCCCTATTTCCTCTCCCATTCCAACTCTGTTCTCCTGTCAACGTCATCCCCTGGCACCCACTTTTATGCATTTAACTATGTGTCCTTGATTGGGTATGTATCATCGAAGACATACAGTGTTATGGTCTGAATTGTGTCTCCACCAAAGTTCCTACGTTGAAGTCCTAACCCTTAGAAACTCAGAATGAAATAGTATTTGGAGATAAAGTCTTTAGAGAGATAATTCAGTTAAGATGAGGTCTTTAGGATTGGCCTTAATCCAGTATGACTGATGCACTTATTAGAAGAGGAAATTTGGGGGTGCCTGGGTAGCTCAGTCGGTTATGCATCCAATTCTTGATTTCGGCTCAGGTCATCATCTCATGGTTCATGAGATTGAGCCCCATATTGGGCTCAATGCTGACAGCATGGAGCCTGCCTGGGATTCTCTCTCTCCCCCTCTCTCTGCCCCTCCCCCTGCTCATTTGCTCTATCTCTGTCTCTCAAAATAAATAAACATTAAAAAAAAAAGAAGAGGAAACTTGGGCACAGACATGTATGTGCACAAAGAAAAGACGACATGAAGATACAGGGAGAAGATGGCCAAATACAAGCTAAGGAGAAAGACCCCAGAAGGAACCAACCATGCCAATACCTTGATCTCAGACTTCTAGCCACCAGAAGCATGAGGAAATAATGTCTGCTGTCTGAGCTCCCCGCGTATTGGACTTTGTTCTGGCAGCCTAGTAAACTAAGACACAGGTGCTGGTGTATGCGTGTGTTTGTTTTTTAATTTACATATATCATCTTAGATATAGACTTAATCTGTTTCTTTCCCCCCCCCCTTAGTGCAATTTCTAAAAATGTTTTCTTTTTGCTTATCCTATTTTTTACAGTGCATGTGTACATCGATTTTTTTTATTGTGGCAAAATATATTTAACATAAAATTTACCATCTTAGCCATTTTTACATGTGCAGTTCAGCATTGTGAAGTGCAGTCACGTTCCCGTGATGTATCCATCTCCAGAAGTTTTTCTTGTTCCCAAACTGAAGCCCTACACCCATTCAACAACACTTCCCCGTTCCTCCCTCCTCTCGGCCCCTGGTAACCACTATTTCTCTGTGACTTGAACTACTCTAAGTACCTCACATAGGTGGAGTCACATAATATCGTCCTTTTCTGTGAACTTTTATTTCACTTAGCATAACGTCTTCAAGGTTCATCCATGTTGTGGCATCTGTCAACATTTGCTTCCCTTTTAAGGCAGAATAATACCCTATTGTACATATTTACCACATTTTTTTGGTCCATTCATCCACGGCTGGACATTTGGGTTGTTTCCACCTTTCGGCTCTTGTGAATAATGCTGCTGTGAACGTGGGTATATAAGTATATGTTTGAGTCCCTGCTTTCAATTCTTTTGGGTGTATACCCGGAGGTAGAATTGTTGGATCCTAAGGTAGTTTTTTATGTTTAATTTTTTGAGGAACCTCCATACTGCTTTCCACAGCGGCTGCACCATTTTACATTCCCACGATCAGTGCACGAGGACTCCGTTTTCTCTACATTCTCATCAAAATTTGTTATTTCTGGGGGCGCCTGGGTGGCTTAGTGGGTTAAGCATCTGACTTCGGCTCAGGTCATGATCTTGCCGTTTGTGAGTTCGAGCCCCGCATCAGGCTCTGTGCTGACAGCTCAGAGCCTGAACCTGCTTCACTTTCTGTGTCTCCCTCTTTCTCTGCCCCTCCCCCGCTCATGCTCTGTCTCTCTCAAAATTAAGTAAACATTAAAAAAAATTTTTAAACATTTGTTATTTCTGTTTTTGTTTTTATATACTAGTCATTTTAATGGGTGTGAAGTGGGATCTCATTGTGATCTCTTATTTGTATTTCCTCCTATAGTGTTTTACTTTTGAATTTTAATACTACTTTATTTGACATATCAGTATCATCTTCATTCAGCTTCTTGTGGACTGTAATTTTTAGCACTATAAAATACCATTTTAAAAATCTGATTTTATGCATTTTGAGTTAAGTTCACCCTTGTCTGTTATTAAAAGTGTGACTCTGCCGCTTTGGTTTGTATGTTTCTCCTGTTTGCCAAGTCCTTTTATATTTATCTTTCTGGGTCATTTTGCTTTGGAAAATTCTTTAAAAATTTTTAATGTTTGCTTATTTTTGAGAGAGAGAGGGAGAGAGAGAGAGAGAGAGAGAGAGCATGAGCTGGGGAGGGGCAGAGAGAGACGGAGACAGAATCCGAAGCAGGCTCCAGGCTCCACGCTGTCAGCACAGAGCCCGATGTGGGGCTCAAACGTATGAGCCATGAGATCATGACCTGAGCCGAAGTCGGACGCTCAATCCACTGGGGCCACCCAGGTGCTCCTGGAAAATTCTTATATATGATTGTATAGATTGGGTTTTTCAAAAAGCATAGCCTGAGACCAAATCTCCCTGCTCTTACTTTATTAGGGGATGCAATCCCAGGAAAGCCAGAGGAACGGAACATCGCTGAGGGGCAGGGAGGCAGGAAGAACAAATCTCAGGATATGTCACTCAGCAGGTCGCCACTTGGAATTAAGAGGGAGTGTGTGTCTGAGGTCATGGGACCATCTTCCAAGAGGCCGTCTTCCTTTTTAACTGTATTTCATCACTGTCTCTACAGGGGGAGGAAGCAGGAAGAATCTATCCGGCAGCTTCTGTCCCCCATTGGTCACATATTCTCTCCACAAACGTTAACTGCCCTTGACTTCAGGGTTATTCAAGCTTGGTGCCCAGAGGGCCCCCAGTGTCTCACGCCTTAGCATCAGTGTGGATGCCTCAGGGCAAGAGGGGGAGATGTGCTACACAGGAGGGCTCAGGCCACTGTTGGGTTGTGCCCACATGAAGTGAGTTGAAGCGCACGAGGTCTGTCATCTCAGCAACAGCTGGCAGGGAGCGAACATCTCTGTCACCCTTCCAATCAGCTGGGGAGCCTGACTTCATCAGTTTGCCCCGGAGCTGCAGGAGATGAGCCTCCTTAAACACTGCCATAAAGCTCCCCATGGCTCTTACAAATCCTGAAGTCGGCTGTCAGCTACCCCGAGCCTATCATTTTCTTTTTGGCAAGGTGTCCGATGTTGTTCATAAAAGCCAGCCTTCCCTGCATTTCTCATAATTATCATTGCCCCCACACCAATCGAATGCGACAGACATTCCATCTCCCAGCTGAATTTCACCTTCTGCCTGCACCTCACCCCATTTTGCCACAGACGCAAACCTCAGTAATTCTGATGCCACTTCATGCCAAGGGGTACCACCACCTACTTTACACTAGTTAGTGTCCTGATTGCCATCAGACCAGTAGGCAATTCGGTTTCACAATCCTATTCTGGGAGTCTTCTTTTAAGGGCCGCCCTTGGGACCAACGGTCTCAGGGGGCAAGCGTGTGGCCGTGAGGTGAGGCGTGGAGGCTGGTTTCTGTGTGAAGTCAGCCAGAACCCAAACCGAATTGGTCACCACAGAGAGGTTAGGACAGGACAGGACAGGTCAGAGGCTCTGGAGACATGTGAGGACCAGAGCCTCTGATGCGCCATTAAGAGATGCCTGATGCAAAGGCGGATCATGGATTTTCTTTCCAAGCAAGACTTGTCCTATTGGCATTTATTGATGTAATGTGATGGATAGGTTTCATTCTCATTCTGGCATCTTATTTCATATTATGCTTTCTCCCTTCAGCGCTTCCTTTGTTTTGCATCTTGTGCTCTGTGGTGCGTATGTGTGTTTTCTTCAGATTATTTCACCGCATTTGGGGCAATTTGGTGCTCTCTTTCTTCCGGAACCAGCAGACTTTGTCAAGACAAGATGTGTCAGATATGCTAAGATGTGATGCGATGCATAAAAACGGAGACTACACACACACATGCAGGCGTTCCTTGTTTGTTTCACTGGTGTCTATTTCTGCTCAGCAGAAATCCTGGTAAATTCAATTGTGCCCAATGCCCACCAAAAGAGGGGGGAAAAAAACAACGTCGGTGGGTTTATAATTACATGCACATCTTTAGCGAGAACATTCCTGAAAAAACTTCCATTTTGATGAGGGCTATTAGGAACCAATCCTCTGCTTACGATTTTACCTGGTCTGGTGAGTAGAAGAATTTTCTATACACCAGCTTCTGGTGCCTTATGATCCCCACTTTGTTGCTTCTCCTGTCCCCATGCACTCTCAGTGCGAGGCTCTGCAGGACACATTTCTACTGGGATATGACCCCTGGCCCTGCTCCTTGGTGTCCTACACTAGGTGAGTCAGCCCGGAGGGGCACACCCACACCAGCACAGCTCCCAAAAGCCGGATGATAGGTGGGAAAGACTACAGACTCCATAAACCTATGTCACAAAACCCAAACTAAACGTATCTCGTGTCAACTTGACTCTCATTCAAGTCCATTCCAATATCTGACATGAGGTAAAGGAAAATTGCCCCCCCCCCCAAAAAAAGGAGATCATGGTCTAAACTGACTACACCAAAAACTGCCTTATTGGGGTGCCTGGGTGGCTCAGTCAGTTGAGCATCTCACTCTTGGGTTTGGGCCAGGTCATGATCTCACGGTTTGTGAGTTCAAGCCCCGCATCAGGCTCTGCACTGGCAATGTGGAGACTGCTTGGGATCCTGTCTCTCCTTCTCTCCTTGCCCCTCCCCAGCTTGCCTTGTCCTTAAAAAGGGCCATCGAGGGGCCCCTGGGTGTCTCAGTCGATTAAGCATCCGACTTCGGCTCAGGTCATGATCTCATGGTTTGTGAGTTCAAGCCCCACATCAGGCTCTGTGCTGACAGCTCAGAGCCTGGAGCCTGTTTCAGATTCTGTGTCTCCCCCTCTCTCTGCTCCTCCCATGCTCATGCTCTGTCTCTCTCTTTTTGTCAATAATAAACATTAAAAAAAGGGGGGGTCCATAGAACTGAGGGGCCCAAAACTTAAGCTGTCTCCATGTTGTATCTCATGGTTTACAATTTAATGTGGAGACATCCATAGCCTACAAATAGGTATGAGAAAGTCCAACAAAGTTCTGGTCTTTTCCCCATGATGATTGATGCTCTGCAGGAAATAAATATCAAAACCTTTAAAAAAAAGTTTTCTTGTTCTTTTAGCTTCCTGTCTTGCTGGTGCCTGGTCTCCCAGTTGTGCTGATGGGGTGAAGTCACAGAGCCCACTAAACAAGAGATTATTCTTCCCAAGAAAGGACTTACGGCAGCGTTGTCCCATAGAACTTTCTGCAATGATGTAAATGTTTTGTGTCTGGGCTATACAAAATGGTAGCCACTTGCCACATGTTGCTAGCTATTAAGCCATTGAAATGTGGCTAGTGAGACTGAAGAATTGAATTTTATATAGGTTTAATTAATTAAAGCAAAAATTTAAATAGCCACATGTGGCTAGTGGCTGTCATATAAGACAGTGGAGATTTGAAGCCATCTGAGAGGGAAGATGACACAGAAAGGGGAGAGAGAAGGGGATCAGGCTGGTCCTGCGGCTGTGACCAGCCTTGGGGCTTTTTGTTTGTTTTTTAAACCATTGTATTGGGGCATAATTGACAGGCAAATAGCTGTAAACATCTAATGTATACAACTCGATGGATTTGGAGGTAAGTACATACCCAAAAAACCCATCACCATAATCTATGCCATAAACACACCTATCGCCTCCAAAAGTTTCCTCCTGCCCTTGTTTATTACTATTATTATTTTGTGTGTGTGATAAGAACACTTAACATAAGATTTACCCTCTTAGTAAATTAAAATTTTTTTATTTTTAATGGTTGTTTTTTAGAGAGAGAGAGAGAGAGAGAGGCAGAGTGCAAGCAGGGGAGGGGCAGAGAGAGAGGGAGACAGGGAATCTGAGGCAGGCTCCAGGCTTTAAACTGTCAGCACAGAGCCAGATGTGGGGCTTGAACTCACCCACCTCAAGATCATGAGCTGAGCTGAAGTCAGATGCTCAACTGATTGAGCCACCCAGGCACCCCGCCCTCTTAGTAAATTTTAAAGTATGTAATACAATGTTAACTACAGGCACTGTGCTGTAAGGTAGATCCCTGGGTCTCATTCATCTTGTAACCCTGACACTTTGTAGCCTTTCACTTCATCTCCCCATTTCCCCCTCCCCCCAGCCCCTGGCAACCACCATTCTGTTCTCTGCTTCTGTGAGTTTGACTATTTTAGATTCCCCATGTAAATGAGATCATTCAGTATTTGTTGTCCTGTGTCTGGTTTCTTTCGCTTCCAGGTCCATCCATGTTGTTGCAAATAGCAGGATTTCCTTCCTTTTTTAAAAGCTGAGAAATATTCCACTGTAGGCATATACTGCATTTCCCCCCAACTTATCCATTGACGAACGCGTAGATTGCTTCCTTGTCTCGGCTGTTGTGAACAATGCCGGACGGAACACGGGAACACGGGAGTGTAGACATCCCTCTGAGATCCTGATTTCCGTTCCTTTGGATATGTACTCAGAAGTGAGATTGCTGGATCATATGGTAGTTCTGTTTTTCATTTCTAAAGAACCTTCCACACCATTTTCCTCAGTGGATACCAGTTTACACACCCACCAACAGTGTATCAATGTTCCCTTTTCTCCACATCCTCCCTGACATTTATCTTTTGTCTTTTTGATACTTTCCATTCTAGCAGGTGTGAGGTGGTATCTCATTATGGTTTCGGTTTGCATTTCTCTGACGATGAGTGATGTTGAGCATCTTTTCATGTGCCTGTTGACCATTTGTATGTCTTCTTTGGAGAAATATCTATTCAGTTCCTTTGCCCATTTTTAAACCGGGTTATTTGTTTTGTTTTGTTCTTGCTATTGAGTTGTAGGAGTCCCTTATATCAGGCTGGGGAGTTTTGAAGAGAGAGAACCAAAAGACAGTTCTGCCCAGAGGGGCTTCCCTCTAAGGGTCTTGTCCTTCTCTCTCAGACATTTCCAGAACAGTCTGTTAGGCCAGGCTAGGGGTGGGACTAACTACTCCATTAGACACAAAGCCTAGGGCCGATGGAATGTTTTAATTTCCTTAAAATTAGAAGAAAACAAAGAAATTTTAGGCTGAAGAAAAAGTTTTAATATATAATATTAATATATTCATCGTTATGTCAACCCACCTATAAAATACAATTAAAATTTTTTATTTTCATGTTTTATTTACTTTTGAGAGAGAGAGAGACAGAGTGCGAGCAGGGAAGGGGCAGAGAGAGAAGGGGACACAGAATCCAAAGCAGGCTGCAGGCTCTGAGCTGTCAGCCCAAAGCCAGATGCGGGGCTGGAACCCAGGAACTGTGAGATCATGACCTGAGCTGAAGTCCACGCTTAACTGACTGAGCCACCCAGGTGCCCCTAATTTTTTTTCTTTTTAATGGAGGAAGGAGTCTTTGAAAACAAAAATGCTAGGACCCATCAAAGTCTTTATTGGGGGGGGGGGGCGGAGAGGGGCTTCTACCACTGACAGCCCATCTTGGGCAACAAGGTATCTCTCTGGCCACCTCCTCTTTTGAATGCTTCCCCTCAGAGGCCACAGATGAACTCCATGAATGGGCTCAAGTGCCCTTTCTCAAACAAGAGAACCAAGGTTTTCAACAGTCCCAGGGTCAGAACAGAGCCCTGCACCCAGGCTTGGAAAACGCCTCTCCAGACCCTTACATACTTGGGCAGTGGGCAGTAGGGAGCTGGGGAGGGATTCAGGAACTGTGTGGGAAGGCAGAGAGGGGACGTGCTATGTGGCAGAGTGAGCTGATTAACCTTGACCACTCCTCTGATACCGACCCCATAAAGGAGGAAGCATAAGCTCCGAGAGGTTGAGACACCTGCCCAAGCTTACACAGTTGGGACACAAACCTTACTATGCCCTTGATCCGACCTAAGCCTAAGCACAGATCCCTGGAACCCCTTCCTCAGCCACTGTGGGAGCATAAAGAGTAGCTTCTGTGCAGACCAGCCCGCCATCCGGAGAGCTGTTTTCTCTTCTCCATTCCTGCTGCTTCCAGAGCTGATCCTATAGGGTCTCTGGGCCTCAGTTTCCCCCTTTGTGCGGGCGTTGGGGCTGGGGTCTCCCTCTAGAAACGTGAAATAGGGAGGGAAAGAGGAGGACGCAGCTTTCCACCCTGCCCACGCTAAGGCCCCAGCCGAGGGTCTTCCCGGAAGCCCACCTCCCCGCGCGCGCCGTCCCGCGGCACGAACGGGCTCGGCCCCTTTAAATCCCGCGCGGGCCGGCGGGGCCCGGGCCGCGCCCTTCCCGGCTCGGCGCCTGGGAATTGCAGGCGGGCGCGCGCCTCCGAGCGCGCCGCCTCCGAGCGCCGGGCCTGCGGACGCAGCGGCGCGCGCATCATGAGCCGCATCTACCAGGACAGCGCCCTGCGGAACAAGGCGGTGCGGAGCGCGCGGCTGCCGGGCGCCTGGGACCCCGCCGCCCACCAGGGGTAGGCCCGCCGCGCCCGGCCCCTGCCTCTCGGACCGCCTCGGCCGGCCCTCCGGCCCCGGCTCAGAACCCGGGCCTCGGGACTGGGGAGGCGACCGCGGTCCGGGTGCGGGTGGGAAGGGGAGGCAGACCGGGCCAAAGCTACCCGCCCCCTTCCCCAGCGCTCCCCTCCGCCCTGCGAGCCGAGCGCACCCCCAGAACACGGATCGGTTTGAAATTCCCCACTGCCCACCCGTTCGGTCGGGAGAGGGTCTCGATCCGACTCCCAAACGGAGCTCAAACGGAGCAAGAAAGCACCGACCTTTGTCTCTACCCCTCCCCGCCGCGTCTATAAACTCCAGCCACTTGCCTCGCCGCCCTGCCTGCGGGCCTTGGCACGGGCTCACTTCCCGCCCCGGAAGGGACGGAGGCGTGCAGCGACCCCAACGGCGCGGGGGAGTTGGCGCGGCCGCCGGAGCGCAATGCCGGCCTGGAGGCGCGTGTGGGATCGGGATGGGGTGGAGGGGAGGCCCTGCGGTCCCCCACGCACAGGTTTTGAGAGCCGATGCGCCATTCCAGCTGCAGGTGCAAACACTAAGGGATTTGGAGGTGAGGAGTGGGCAGGGGCAGGTGATAGAGCGAGTTTCCCCGTCCCTTCCTGTGTCCCCACCCCGTTCCCATTTCTGTGGCTCTAAAAAGGGAAACCCCAGCCAGGCTCCGTGTTTGTGAAAACTAGAAGCGGGAAGCGGGGAACTAGTGACTCTCAGCGAGGGGCCCCACGATCACGGGCTAGTCATAAAACTTCTGATTTGGGGTTTCGCCACCCCTAAGTGCATATGAATGACAAGAGGAATAGAAAGTGCTTTAAAACAGGTGAAAAGGAAAAAAAAAAACATCGGAAAAGGGAAGATCCTTGATAGCACCTTAGACCCCTCCCTCAAATTCGAAGAAATAAAGAAGTAAAATTCTCGGGGCGCCTGGGTCACTCAGTCAGTTAAGTTTCCGACTTCGGTTCAGGTCATGATCTCAGGGTTCCTGGGTTCGAGCCCCGAATCCGCTCTGTGCTGACAGCTCAGAGCCTGGAGCCTGCTTCGGATTCTGTGTGTCTTTCTCTCTCTGATCCTCCCCTACTCACGCTGTCTCTCTCTCTCTCCAAAAAAAAAAAAAAGAAAAGAAAAGAAAAGAAAAGGTAAAATTCTTTCTATTTAGTAAGCACTTAATAGTTTACAAAACACTTTCACTCACATAATCTTATGTCATCATCATTACGGACTCAGTGAGGTGGCTGTTACTTTCCCATTTTGTAGATAAGAAGACTGAGGCTCTGGTTACAGTAACTCTTTGCAGGAGGGGGCACAGCCTGGTCTTCCAGCATTGAGGAGGTCCCTTCTGCACTCTGGGCAGTGCCCCAGCCTTTGGGACCCGCAGAGGTGTGGGGTCCCCATCTGGGAACTATGAAGAAAAGGGTTGCTCTGTATTAAATCTGCTCAGGAACCAAGTGAATAGGAGACACTTGCGGGCCTTCTGTCCCAGTGCAGACTCTCCCCGGCCGTTGAACTTGTGGTTCTTCCCTGAGGACTGTCGGAACCAGCTGATCCCTTCCTTCTCTCCATCCCCAGGGGAAATGGCGTCCTGCTGGAGGGAGAACTGGTGGACGTGTCTCGGCACAGCATCTTGGATGCCCACGGCAGGAAGGTGAGGACGCTTTCCTGGGCACACCCCCCCAAGGCACTGGCTTCATGGTCCTCACCCACCAATGCATCTCCGGGTACTTGACTCCCCAGTGCCAAGACTTGGGGTCCAGCTCCTCCCTGCAGGGGCTCCCAGCGCAGGTGGGGAGTGGGTGGGGACAGAGCAGCCGAAAGGGGCCACTGAGTTGGAAAGGGGTCTCTGGCACTGTGTTGGGTGGAGGACAGATGACAGGGCCTGGGTTCCTGCCGAGGAGACAGATCAGCACTGACCCCAGTGGTGTGTGTTTGGGGCTGGGATTGGGAAGGTTGAGAGCAGGAAGGGGTGAGGTGACTGGACTGAGGCTACGGGTGCTGTGTGGGCTGGAAAGTGCTCCGGAGAGGTCCCGTTGCTGCTTTAAAGGGCTGGGAGCCTCACTGGGTGAGCAGGATGAGGGGCTCTGTTTTCTGGGAGGGCCGAGGGCCCAGATTCCTCACTTCGGGTCTGGTGGCTCCCACTGCCCTGGGGCCTGATGGGTCAGCAGTGACCTTCTCCTTTTGGGAGAGTAACAGGTCTGTTACTGGGAAGTCACATCTCCTTTGAATTTTTTGGAATTGAATCATTAAAAAATTTTTTTTAATGTTTATTTTTGAGAAAGAGACACAGAGCGTGAGCGGGGGAGGGGCAGAGGGAGAGGAAGACCGAGAATCGGAGGCAGGCTCCAGGCTCTGAGCTGTCAGCACAGAGCCCCGATGGGGGGCTCGAACTCATGAACCGTGAGATCATGACCCGAGCCGAAGTCGGATGCTCAACCGACTGAGCCACCCAGGCGCCCCAGAATCATCTTCAATGTCCTGGTGGAGTTTGTTGTTAGAAGGAGACTTAAACTTCTCCATTTGCAGAGTGGCGGCTCTCTTGGCACGGGCTCGCTCGCCTTTGAACAGCACGGTGTGTGGCCGGTGTGTGGCCGGGCACTTTGGAATGTGGGGTTCTTACAAAGCGGGTCCCTGCTGAGGACCTGGGCCTCCGCGTGCATGCAGGCAGGGACGCTGGGGGAGGCGGGAGGGTTGCTGTGTTCTGGGCCTTTGTCCAGCCTCCACATTAAGTCTGCATTGTTGACCCCGCCCGGGCGTCAGTTCCCTCGTCCCCTTGCCCTCTCACGCCCCTGGGGTCATGCCCTCCATCACCACGCCATCTCGGGTGTCCGCAGACCCCCTCCGGGACTTGCCCGTGTCTCTTTCCTGAGCCCTAGTTCTGGATTTCCACCCCCAGTGCGGTGTGCTGACCACCTTATCTCCTCGTTCTCTAAAGCTGATCCTGTCCCAGGGGCTCAGGGCCCACTGCTGCCCTGCGGCCCCGGGAAAAGCCTCCGCTCCCAACTCGGTGCCAGTTTCGTGCCAAGAGATGTTTTGCTGCACCCCCTGCCCTCCCTAGGCAACCAGTCAGCAGGGTGGAAACAGCAGTCCCGAGCCTCCAGCCAGCCTGTCCAGTAGGGCCAGCAGTCGCTGTAGGCTGATGTGGGGGCAGCCTCCCTCGCTACCGTTGGGGCAGAACATTCTGTCAGGCCTGCCCCACACTTGCCTTCTCTGAGTTCTCCCTTCCTCATGATAACGCAGTAGACCTCCTGGTGGCCGCAGGCCTGCAAACCTCTGCTGTCTCTTCCTTAGCCTCTCCCGGGGAAGCAGCGCCTGGTCCTGTTGGTCCTTCTACCTTGGCCATCCCTTCCCGCCCCTCCCCTTCCTCTTTCCACTGGCCGTAGACGGACGGGGCCTCGGGAACGTGGCCTGTCCTCCTCAAACCTTGCACCTGCCCCGATGCTCATTCTTGCCCTGCCGCCCACTTGTTTCCCGAAAGACATATCTGAGGGTCTCACTGATGCTCAGAAACCTTTTGGGATTCCCTCTTGTCTACCAGGTAAGGTCCAAACTCCAAATACCAACTCCAGGCCCATTTGGAACTGATCGAACTCGCATTCCCAGCCTGGGTTCCCACGAAGCCTCTGACTGCCCTGGGTCGTGCACCCCAGACCTTGACTTTTATTTTGTACCTGGCCCAGGCTTTTAATATTCTCCCTACTCCCCTTTCCCCGAGGTGGTAGGTTTCTCCATCCTTCAAGACCTTGCCAAGAGGCGGATTCCTCTTCTTCCGTGTCTGGGAGCATGTCGTCCGCCCGCTTTGGTTAGAGGAGCGGCCGAATAGCATTTACAGCACACTTTACGTTTCACACTTGTGCTTGCTCCACCATGATCTCATGAACCCTTGCAGCATTCCTGAAAGTAGACAGCACGTTGTCCCCACGCAACGGGGGAAACCGAGGCTAGGAGGGATTAGCCCCAGGTCCAACATGTATGGGAAGCGACACAATGGCTGCCCTCACTCGGAACTTGCAGTGCCCTTTCTATGACCCTTGCCTTCTTCCCCTTCTGCATCATGGTATTTGGGGTCCTTGGTGCTTGGGTTATGGTTTTCTGTATGTGCTTTCTGTCTCTGGCTGTGCGGAGACCTTGAGGTTGGGCGGGGCCGGCCATCTCATGGTGTGTTCTGTGTGGCAGGTGTGTACTAAGCACATGATTGGATAAACGAATGAATATTGGGGGCGGGTATCTATCCAGCTTGAGTATCTTTTGGAGCTGAGGTGGGATTCGGGGTGGAGGGGGTGGTTGGGGGCCTGCAGTGGAGCCCTGTGGGGAGTGTGTGTGTTGGGGGGCGGGGAGGGGGAGTGAGCAGCGCCCTCACTGTCTCTCTCTGGCCCCAGGAGCGCTACTACGTGCTGTACATCCGGCCCAGTCGCATCCATCGCCGCAAGTTCGACCCCAAGGGAAATGAAATCGAGCCCAATTTCAGTGCCACCAGGAAGGTGAACACAGGCTTCCTCATGTCGTCCTACAGTAGGTATCCTCCATCCTTCCTCCCTCGGGGTCCTCCCGCCCTGTGGCCTTGGTCCCTAATGAGTGTCTGCTCAGCCTTGAAGTCCATGTCTGGCCTGAGGGCCCGATGGCCGGACTCCTCCTGCCCCTCATTCCCTCAAAGGATCCCCAGTGCCCCTCCTCAATCCCAAGGGCCTGGCTGGCCTTCTGACTCCTGCCAAGTCCTGCAGTCTGGCAGAGCCGCCCATGAACCTGGCTCTGGGCTCTCACTGCCTTTGTGCAGAGCCCGGGCCAGGCCCCTGGCAGCCTCCATCTTCCTGCCCAAATTTCCATTGATTCTTAGGCCCTTCATGACCTCATTCCTCTTTCCTGCTGTGGCTCTCCAAGGACCTCTTTGCTGTCTTCCGTTGTGGAAGAAGGTTTTGAGGTTGAGTGAGAATCCATCCGTCCCTCTATCCATGTATTCATTCATGGTTTCAGTTGTCCACTCATTCTCTGAATATTTAATGAGCATCTACCGTGTGCCAGGCCCTGAGCCACATGCCGAGGGTCCAGGGACCAGGGACGAACAAGTCTTGGACCTGCACTCGAGATGTCCTCAGTCCCTTAGACGAGATGGACAGGACAGAGGAGGGGCTCTGGGCCCAGGCAGGCATGGTCAGGGGCGGGCCTGGAGGAGGGAACACCAGTACAAAATGCTGAAGGGAAAGGCAGGAATCAGCAGGGTGCCAGGGTTCCGAGGGGTGTTTCAGGAGGGGGCTGCGTGCCAAGGCATGCTGGGAGCTGGGGGCTCCTGATGCACGTGAGGAGAAGACTATAGGGAGGCAGGGGCCAGGTCGAGAAGGGCTCCAGAAGGGACACTTGATTGAGGGTACAGGGGAGCCCTGTCGTGAGTAATTTTAAGTAGGGCAGTAATGTGATTAGAACGGTTTTAAAACATCCCGGGGTGGAGGGGGGAGCACCTGGGTGGCTCAGTCGGTTAAGAATCTGACTTCAGGGGCGCCTGGGTGGCTCAGTCGGTTGAGCGTCCGGCTTCGGCTCAGGTCATGATCTCACGGTTTGTGGGTTCCAGCCCCGCGTCAGGCTCTGTGCTGACAGCTCATGAGCCTGGAGCCTGTCTTTAGATTCTGTGTCTCCCTCTCTCTCTGTCCCTCCCGTGCTCACGCTGTCTCTCTCTCTCTCAAAAATAAATAAAAACATTAAAAAAAAAGTTAAAAAAAAAAAAAGAATCCGACTTCAGTTTAGGCCATGATCTCACAGTTCGGGAGTTTGAGCCCCACCTCGGGCTCTGCACTGACAGTGCAGAGCTTGCTTGGGATTCTCTCTCTCTCTTTCTTTCTCTGCCCTTCCCCTGTTCGAGTGTGTGCTCTCTCTCTCTTTCTCTCAAAATAAATAAATTAAAAAAAAAAAAAATCCTGTCCCTGGCGGGGGGCGGTGCCTGGCTGGCTCAGTCATAAGAGCATGTGACTCTTGATCTCAGGGTCGTGAGTTCAAGCCCCACGTTGGGTATAGAGATTCCTAAAAAAAAAAAATAAATAAATAAATAAGTAAACTTAAAAAAAAAATCCCAGGGAGCGACCAGCAGGTGTGTTAGGAGGAGGCTGTGATGGCCAGATCAAGGGCCTGTCAGTGGGGATGGAGAGACTGGACAGACTCAGGACAGCGGAGGCACGGTGGCCTCTGTGTTTGGAGACGGGGAGAGTGAGAGAGGGCTCAGGGACAGGTGTGGGGAGAAGAGTTCCGTCTGGGACACGTGGTTGCACCTCTGGGTGGAGGTCGATGCCCTCTGGGGCCTTGGAGGCACAGTCCTGGAACCCAGGGAGCCGGTGGGGCTGGTGGAACACGTTTAGGGGCCATCACACATTGCTGGTACCGAAGCTCTAAGTGTGGATGGGCCCCCCCCCCCACCGGGAGGCCGGGAAGGGACCCCTGCAGAGGTCCGAGGGAGATGGGGAGCGCGTGTGTCTCTGAGGCCCAGTGAAGTGTTGGGGGGGTATTGGGGGGTAGCAGTGGGGTCGAGTGCTGCCCGAGGCCCAGGAAGCATCCAGTGGGCTCACAGTGAAGAGCTCCCAGTGACTCAGGGAGAGGGGGGCTCTGGAGTAGCTGGGTTGCTGAGCTGGGGTGACTGTGCCCACCTTCCTGGGGTCTTGGGGCCTTGTGAGTCCTCCCAGCCCTGTGAGGCCTCACCTCTCAGTCTGGGACCACCCCCTCCCTCATCCCCCTGGTCCTGACCCAGGATCTCCAGATTTGGGATATTGGGGGCAGGTAGGGGAGGCTGTTGGCACCCCCCCCCCCCACCGAGCCTCCAAGTTCTTCCCGGGCTGGGGTGAGCCGGCCAGGGGAGAGTATGTGGACCCCATAGTTTGCTGCTCCTTCCACAAACCCCAGCCCAGCCAGGAGACCCTGAGACCCGGGGAGGGGGCTGTCTAGTCACTGGGGACTCTGTGGGGAGGCAGACTTTTGTAGAGGGTTTGAATCCTGCCTCCTCCACTGACGAGCTGTGTGACCTTGGGCAAATCACCTACCCTCTCTTAAGTTGTTGCTTCCTCCCATGTAGAAAAGGAATAACTAAAACATTTACGCTCACCGGGGGTTTACCACGCGCCAGACACCGTGCTAAGTGCTTTACGCATGTCGTTTCATGTACGCCTACGTCAGCCCTACCAGGAGGTACCATTTCTATCCATCCCTCTTTGTCAGGCACAGAGGGGTTAAGTCACTCGCAGGGGCTCACGCGGCTTGTGAGCAGATTTTCAGGGGGGCAGCCTGGCTCCAGGGCCGGAAGTCCTGTGCCAGGAGAGCCCTGATGAGCACTGGCTCCGTGGGTACGCGCAGCCCTACCTTCAGGGGGTGGTGGGCGCGTCCAACACTCGGGTCTCACCTGGCTCCGAAGAGCCCCTTCCGAAGTGCTTGCTGTGACAGCAGTGATGACCCTCCCATGCCGTGTACCTGCAGGGGCGGAAGCCGCGGGGGACACGGACAGACTCACACCCGAGGCGCTGAGGAGCCTGGTACAAAAGCCCGAGCTGCTCGCGCTGACCGAGAGCCTCACCCCCGACCAGACAGTGGCGTTCTGGATGCCTGAGTCCGACATGGAGGCGATGGAGCTCGAGCTGGGGCTCGGGGTGCGGCTGAAAACTCGAGGCGACGGCCCCTTCCTGGGTGAGCAGTGCCACCCTCCCGTGGTCGCGTGTCCCCGTGGCCTGTAGCGGTTCCCGGCCTCCTGTTCGGATGCTCCTCCATCCCATCTGCTTAGAACCCGAGTGAGCAGGTCAGGTCTGCTTGTTCCTGAGACTTCTTCCTAAGTCTCCGGACAAGGCCCCGGGGCCAGCAGCCTCGACACTCTGGATCCTGGGGTGCCGCCCAATCCCGTGGTTCCTGTGGGTGAGCTCTCCTATTGAGTGCCTTGGGGGTCACGCTCAGGGCCTCCCTGAGGGCACCCAGGCCTAGGGGACCCCAGCAGAGCAGCCCAGCCCCCACTATGTTTCCACGACAGGGAGACGAGCCATTCAACTCCTTCCCTTCTTTCAGAGTCCTTAGCCAAACTCGAGGCCGGAACAGTGACCAAGTGTAATTTCGCTGGCGATGGAAAGACAGGGGCATCCTGGACGGACAACATCATGGCCCAGAAGCCTTCGGAGGGAACCACAGCGGAGATCCGAGAGCAGGGGGACGGGGCAGAGGACGAGGAGTGGGTAGGTCAAGAGAGATGTCTGTGGACCTGGCATTGGGACGGTTTATCTCTGGGCAGGAGCTCGGTACATACGGGTCGCGGTTGGGCGTAGGACAGGGACACAGCAGCGTAAATTGTACTCCCCCCCGCCCCCCGCCTCCAGCTTTGGTGGAGTTCATGGAATTCCTGAGAGTGTGTCAGCCTCGGGAAAATTCCTCTCGAGGCAGGAAGGGTGACAACCCGAGGGACCATTCTTTTGGGTAGGTCTGAGCTGTGCCAATCCCCAAGAAAGTTCCAAAGATGGATAAAAGCAAGAGATGGAAAGAATGGAATTCGGAGGGAAACGAGTGTAACCTGATGCCATGAACTCTCCAAACATTATCACTTCAAGTGAATACATTAGCTCAGCTGCATGAGCATTTTTTTTTCTCCTTTGTTCTGGGCTCCCTGCCCAAAGTGGCTGGAAAATGGCTGGCTTGGTCCTTACTAGTTGTTGGGTTTTTTTTTGCCAAGGATCAGCCCCCCAGTCCATCTTTAGTCTACCCACAGTTGATGTGTTTTTCTGAAGCGTATTTCGCCTGAAGATTTGAATTGATGTCAAAAGGCCCCAAATTGAATATTTACAAACAAAGTCACTGAAAAATGGGCTCTACATCCATGGCGAATGAGGACATTCGCCAGAGAAAGCAGGGCAGGAAGAGTAGAGGGTCTGGATTCCCCTTTGTCTTAATAAAGCGAGTCTGGGAATGAAAAATAATTGGAGTGGCCAGGCTCTAATGAGGTGAAGCCAAGGAGGATGGCCGAGGGCCCCATTGGTGCCACTCAATTGAACTCTTGTTTGTCTGATGACTTGTAGAAGACTTTCATGAAATGTGCTCTGTTCACACCTCTTTACTTAACCCTTAGGATGACTGAGGTCGCCTCCGGGTCCCACCAGCACTGCTGAGAATTTCGTCCATCAACGTCTACTCTGGAGCCCGCCTTACCTGGTTCTTCCCTGCGGCCGCCATGGAATACCCTTTGAATAAGCGCTGCTAAAACCAAATCCAAGACCATTGCCATGAGCAGTGGGGGCCCCATGCTGTGGCTCATGGAGGGCCCGTCTCTAGATATTTTCATGGTGGCCCTTGCCCTGAGTGGCAGCCTTGTTTCTAGAGGCAGGCAGTGGATGGGTCCCCCCAGGGCAGTCGGTGGAACTGAACTTGGTCTTGGCGTAGCCTTGGGGACTATCCCTCATCTGTATGCAGAGTGGCTCAGGTGTTCCTTCCTCTGTCCTTGTTGTATTTCTCCCCTTCTTTCCACACCTGCCCCCTTTCCCCAGTGCCCAGTGGTGTCACCTCTGCTTTCCTGTTCAAACCTCCTTTTCCCCTGTGTGCCCTTTTCTTCCCCTCCAGCCGCCCATCCTTTATTCCCCCTTTGGTTCTCTGCCACACTGGGGGCTCCTGGCTCCTGACCTCCTTGGCTGCTTTCCAAGGGTGCTGTTCTCGGGGAGGCCTCGCGTAGTCACAGGTGTGGCTAGCTGATCGCCACCTTTCAGACTCGCTCTGCCAGGCCACATGTTGATAACACCTTTGTCGTTATTTTTTGTACTTTGAGAACTTTTTATGAATGAGTACATTTTCAGAAAAGGATTCCTTTTACCTTGACTGGGTTACGTAAGGTGTAAACAGTCTCCCAGCTGAGCAGTGATCCTATTAAGAAGGAAGCTGTGTCTTTCTGATGGTGAACATTTCCTTGCTGGGTAGTGAGCCCACACCCAGATCTGTGACGGGATGTGGAATTGACATCTATGTGTCCCAAGAATGGGCACAGACGTGGTGGCACATGGGTCCTGCTTGCCTCGGACGGCGGGGGGGGGGGTGATGATGAGTCCTCTAATGTATCAAACACAGCCCTAGACGCTTTCCATGATAATAATTAGAGCCTACTTCCTGGTGTTAGTACAGATGTCCCCTGTTTTTTGTTTTGCAGTGAGCCTTTACAGAGGCTGTGCACCCCCCAAGTAGTGAGAGTTGGCCCCACCAGTCTCCTTCCCTGGGAATGATACTCAGCATCAACCCCCCATAGCTTTGAACTGTGTCTGTGAGCATCTGCTTTATTCTCACTCGATTTTGTGCCTGCATTAGCAAGGTGTGCCCTAAGGTTTCAGAAAAGCCTAAGTGAACACTTAAAAAATTTTCCATATAAATTGTTTCTTCACTTTTTACCATTTCAGTTTATGAGACGTTTCATAGGAATGCTGTATTTTTTGGATAGTGGGGAAAACTTGTATTTGCTCAGCACTTGCAATATCTTACTTACTTGTCTCAACAATCCCAGGAGGTACCTGTGATTGGTTTTTGAGGTGCATGTGATTATTAGTCCCTTCCCCCCCCCCCATATGTTCCTGAAGCTTGCAGGCTCCATCCATAGTATATAGAGGAGAGAGGAATTTAAACCCAGGCACTCAGATTTCAAACTCTACATTCTGCTGCTACATGTGTGCAGCAAGGGAGAAAGGGGGCCTCGGAGAGGTTAAAGCAACTTGCCCAGAGTCACAGCTAATAAGCGAGACAGCCAGGATTCAAATCCAGGGATGTTCAAAGCAAAACTTATGTACCTTCCCCTGTCCTTTGCTTCCTTGGCCTAT
Source organism: Cryptoprocta ferox (assembly GCA_028646485.1). Classification (NCBI taxonomy): domain Eukaryota; kingdom Metazoa; phylum Chordata; class Mammalia; order Carnivora; family Eupleridae; genus Cryptoprocta; species Cryptoprocta ferox. The sequence continues at coordinate 132,088,121 of CM053560.1, read as the reverse complement.
AGAAGGACCTTGAACACAAGGGCCCGAGAAGAGTCCTGGCCCTGTGAAATCGGGTTATATTCCTAGACTTTAGGGAACTTGCCTAAATCCTTGACTACTGATCTGCCCAGGCTGAAATCAGTTCTATGGATTAGCAGTTGAGCAGGCAACGTTACGCTTCCAGCACTTACTAAATTGGTTCTAATTTTCATTTACCTTCTTGCATAGTTGGGCCTGGGCTCGACAGTATGGCTGTGAGGCTTGGGATTAGCACTCGTTGGGGCCACCTGAAGTCACGGGTTACTGGACTGCCCACAGATCTGTTCTTGTTGCCCTTTTCTTAGTTCAGATCCTTGTGACCTTTGACCTTGACCATTATAGAAGGCGCCTCCCTGGTATCCTGTGTCTGATATCCTGTGTCTGGCTGATGTGGAGCATGCTGGGACCTCAACCAGGGGGGTGGCCAGGGAAGTGGTTAAGCAGCAAGAGGACTGGGAATATTGACGAGAGGCACCCTGTGAAGGCATCCTGCTGCCTAGAGCCCTCTGGCTGAAGGGTATAGCAAGGTCGTATAGGCAGGTCACTATTCCAAAAAAGGAGGCCCCATGTGTCAGTAGGGGAAGTCCTGGACAACAAATGGGTTTGGTGTCTTGGGTGGGTGGGGGGAGAGAGGAGGAAGGAGAGGAAGGAAGGAAGGAAGGAGGGAGAGAGGAAGGAAGGAAGGGAGGGAAGCAGGAAGGAGGCAGAGAGGAAGGGAGGGAGGAGGAAGGGAAGGGAAGGAAGGAAGGAAGGAAGGAAGGAAGAGAAGGGTCCTTGTGGCTGGAGCTCAGAGACTGGGTAGAGGTGGAGGTTGTTTGAGATGAGGCTGGACATCAGCCATGGCATCTTTAGCACGTTAAGTACTTTAGGACTTTATCTTTAATTTCCTGGAAGGCAGGGATTCTGGGGAGATGATAAGATTTGATTTGTTTATATCAAAGATCACTTGACTGCAGAGAACCTGAGAGCAACGAATCCAACTGGGGCTGCTCCAGTTGTCACAGTGACGGGGCTAATAGTGGTTTGGTGTAGAGCGGTGGGAGCGGTGGGAGCGGACAGGACAGAAATTCAGGTGGAGGAGGAGGAGGAAAGGGAAGGGACTTCCCAGCAAGAGAAGAGCCCCCGCAGAGCAGAGGTGGAGGAGTGACCCGCCCATGGAATATGCAAGTTATGTACATGGTTCCAGCCATATCATACCTACACATAAAGTTCCATAATCCTTTTTCAATGTTGTACAATCGCTTTCCGTGTTGCTGCACAGTCTTCATAACCATTGTTTTTTAAGACTGACTGCCATTTAATAGCTCTGTCATTGTCCAATTTGGGGGTAATTAAGTGATTGCTATTTGGAGCTAAAATAATTAATGTTTTAGATTATATACTGTTACATAATTATATGCAACCGTTTTAGATTATATAGTTCCCTCAATCCCACCCAGGTACCTCCCCCATGCCACCCTCCCTCCTGGCCCCCTCGTCCCCACCCCCGCCATGCCATATTTTTGTATCTTGGGGTTATTTCTTTAGGGATAGATTCCCACAAGTCAGATCACTGGGAATTTAGGAGTTTTTTGTAAAGGTCTTTTTAGATTGTCAAATTTGCTTTCCCAAAGGGTTGTTCTAAATTATAATTTCACCAGCAATGTAGGAGAGGATCATTTTCATGCTCCCCCTGCCAGAATTGGGTGTGATAACATTTAAAAAAAATATTTGATCAGGTAAAAATAAAACTTAAATTTTTTGTGTTAAAATTTTTTTTTTAACATTTATTTATTTTTGAGAGAAAGAGACAGAGTGAGAGCTGGGGAGGGGCAGAGAGAAAGAGGGAGGGAGACTCAGAATCCGAAGCAGGCTCCAGGCTCTGATCTGTCAACACAGAGCCAGACACAGGGCTAGAACTCCCAAACTATGAGATCATGACCTGAGCCAAAGTTAGCAGCTTAACCAACTGGGCGGCCAGGCACCCCAAACTTAAAATTTAATCTTTAAAAAAATTTTTTTTGATGTTTATTTATTATTGAGACAGAAACAGAGCATGAATGGGGAAGGGGCAGAGAGAGAGGGGGAGACAGAACCTGAAGCAGACTGCAGGCTCTGAGCTGTCAGCACAGAGCCCGATGCAGGGCTCGAACCCACAAACTGTGAGATCATGACCTGAACTGAAGTCGGGCGCTCAACCAACTGAGCCACCCAGGCGCCCCTTAAAATTTAATCTTAAATTTAATATTTTGATTAGCCTTTCCCCCCATTAAATAGTTAGCTTAAACATTTTTTTTCAGGTTCATTTCCTAGATATATTTCCTCTTTGCTTACTCAGTTTCTTTGCCTATTTATAGACTGGGAGGGGGACTTTCGGTTATTTATATTTTAATATAACTACCGTATTTTAACAACTTCTTTTGTTTTTAAAGTGATTTTTTTTTACAAACATAAAATCTTTATATGGATTTATCTGATGACTTTTTGTGATTCGTATTGTTTCTAAGCTTATATTCTCCTTTCAGATGTTAGATACTCAATTTCTATTTCTTCCATTTGGGTTATTATATGGTTTTACATTTAACTCCTTAATCCACTCTGCCTTTAATTTATGAAAGGGTAGGAAGTAAGATAACTAAATAGCTTATTTTCAAATTGCTAACTAGTAATCCCAACATAGTTATTGGATTCCTTCCCACTTTGAAGCTAGGATGTCTTCTATATCATAAAGTTATTAAAAATTTTTTAATGTTTATTTATTTTTGAAAGACAAAGAAAGATAGAGCGTGAGCAGGGGAGGGGCAGAGAGAGAGGGAGACAGAATCTGAAGCAGGCTCCAGGCTCTGAGCTATCAGCACAGAGCCTGACACCCACAGGCTGTCACCCACAAACATGACATTATGACCTGAGCCACAGTCAGACGCTTAACCGCTTAACTGACTGAGCCACCCAGGCGCCCCTCAAGTTATTTTATACTTAAATTCTTACATTTCAATAAGTCTTCCTATAGTGACAATTTGAACTCTCATAGTATGCTTTCAGATTTCGTAAAGCTGGGTCCCCCTCATGGCTCTTGTTTTAGAATTTTGATATTCCCTCTCAAGATTTGAAACATTTTGCCAAGTTTCAGTGCACATTGACTGCCTTTGGATTTTTTTCAGTTAAAAAAAATCTGGCTACAAGAGTAATACATATTTATTTTAGAAAATTCAAAAAACAAAAACCATACAATTTCACCACAGTTTATTAAATCGTTTATGTAGTACTCAGTTATATGCCATGCATTGCTCCACGTGCTTACAAACAGTAACAAATTTTGTATTTATAACTGTCTAAGGAGAACAATTTCTTCCAAGTAGACAAAAAGTCTAGTATTACAGGAAACGAAACTGGTATCATGCCTGTTCTACAGATGAAGACACTTGCCCAAGGTGCCCAGGTGGTCAACAGAGCCAGGGTTTTACCCAGGGCAGTGCTGTTACCGCCGCACGTGTAGAACCCTTTGTGATGCTCCCATTCCATCAGACACAGTTATTATTTATATTTTAGTGTATCTACTTACAGTCTTTTACAAAGTGGGGTATCCATGTACATACTTTGCGTGATCTTTTCACTTACAGATATGTCATGAACACTTACCTATCCCATAATCTCTTTTAACAAATTATTATTTTTTAAATTATTTTTTAAATTTTTTATTTATTTTTTGAGAGACAGAGAGAAACAGCACGAGCAGGGGAGGGTCAGAGAGAGAGGGAGACACAGAATCCGAAGCAGGCTCCAGGCTCCAGGCTCCGAGCGGTCAGCACAGAGCCCTACGCCAGGCTCGATCCCACAGAACTGTGAGATCATGACCTGAGCCGAAGCCGGACGCTTTACCGACTGAGCTACCCAGGCGCCCCACAAATTATTTTTTTTAAGTTTATTTGTTTGGAGAGAGACAGAGAGAACGTGAGCAGGGGAGGGGCGGAGAGAGGGAGAGAGGGAATCCCAAGTAGGCTCCACACTGTTAGTGCACAGCCAGACAAGGGGCTCAAACCCACAAACCGTGAGATCAAGACCTGAGTGGAAACCAAGAGCGCGAGGTTTAAATAACTGAGCCACCCCGGCGCCCCCCCCCCCCCACAACGTTATTTTTAATGACTATTTAGTATTTCTCATGTGCAGATGGAGCAATGCATTTAACGACCATCGCCTTTCGGAATGATTAGTGTCCCATTTTTTCCCTGCAGTTAACGCTGCTGAGATCTACACTCTTGAGGCTTTTCACACATCCACAATCGTTTTATTATAAATTCTAATAGAATTATAGATTCTATAGAATTATCGATTTAGAATTATAAATTCTAAAACTGGAAATGCTGGGCCTCATGCTCTACATATGGTAAATTTAGGTTTTTGCTGCCCACTGCTAAACAGTCCTCTGGACAGGTGACTCGGATTCGCAGCTCTCGCTGCAACAAGGGAGGTGCTCCGCCGCAAGCCAAGTCGTTCAAAGAAGAAATGAAATCTACAAATTTGGGATCGCCACCGGACATTCGTTAATTACACCATTCGCGATCAACCGTGGAGAAACGGCCCTTTGCACGAGCAGGCATGGATACGGACTGCAGCGTTGTAGCTAATACTGACAATCAAAAGTGAACTTCACGTTCCCTAAGCGGGCAATGGCTAAACAGGCTGGCATCTCCGCGCTGCGGACTGCTGGGCAAGGGGCAAGGGGCGGGCAAGACTGCATGCTTTCGCGCGGACGGGGAGACCCGAGGCGCCCGCCGCCTCGTCGCCCGGGAGCGCGGCTGCTCTCAGGAGCTTCGGCTTCTGGATCTGCTCTCGCGACGCGCTCGGCCCCAGTTTCCGCAGCAAGCGGTCTGTCCGGCCGAACGGCAGAGATCGGGGTTCGCGCCCTGGCCAGGCCCTGCCTGGCAAACCGGTGCTAGCCGAGGTGACGACCTTGCCCGGCCTCGGGGTCCGCACCGGCCCGACCCCCACGAGCCCACCCCGGCGCTTTCTCCCGGGGGGTGTGGAGTCACCGGACTCTTCGCGGTCGGACCCGTCGGGCGCCGGGGTACGTTTCCGCCGGCCACGCTCAGCAGCGCACCAAGCGGAAGTGGCCGTGTTGTGGCGGAAGTAGATGCTTCGTGGGGGCCGCCGGCGCTGAAAGGAACGTGGCCGGCAAAGATGATTCAAGCGATTCTGGTTTTCAACAACCACGGGAAGCCGCGGCTGGTCCGCTTCTACCAGCGCTTCGTGAGTGCGGCCCAGCCTCGTCACGCCCCTGCCGGGCGCCCGCGCCCCGCTCCCCCCCTGCGGCGCCTCCCGCCGGCTCGCCGCCTCGGGCACCCTTCACCCTTCGGGCCTCTGGTCCCACCCCCGCGCACCCCATCCGGGACCCCAGCCCCGCTCTGCCGTTTGGTGACGCTTCCCCTTGCGCCTCGGGGCTCTCTAAAGCACGGCGGGGGGTGTGCCCCTTTGAAAACTTCACTGATCGCAGCCCCTTTAATCTTTCTTGTTGGTCGTAGGAAGTAGGAGTAGGAGTAGGAAGTAGGAGTAGGAAGAAATACGCAGCTTATTCAAGTTTTTGCTTTAGCCCAAAGATCTGGAGACGTGCTTTCTTGGGATTATTGTGCTTCAGTGCTGGGCGGGGCTGCCCAGGGACTGGATACCCTCCCTTGTGTAGAGTTGAAGGAAGTCAGCTTCAAAGTGGGAGATGGTGAGAAATTATGAAGGCTGCCGCGTGAGGGCTCAGTAAACGATCGTGGCAATTTGAGTTTTCCCAAAACCGCCCCTGGGAAAACACAGACCTCATTGTCTCCTGCCCTCCAGCGTTGTAGTTCTTCGCGGCAAGGTTTCAAAACGTTACATACGTTGTCGCTGAAAACGCAAGAGGGTAAAGAGCCAGACAACGTCTGGTAGGCCTCATCGCACCTTTTTTTTTTTTTTTTTTTAAACCCTGTGTTATTTCCTTTTTTTTTTTTTTTTTTGTCGAACAGGAATGAACGAAATAATTTTACCGTTCTTATAGAATTTTTAAGCTAGATTGCATTTAATAATTATTTCCAGATAAAAATAGTATCCTTCACTACAACCAGTTAGGTTGTATTTGCATTTGTGTGTGTGTGAATTTTTCTTTTTTTTTTTTTAAGTTTTATTGAGAAAGAAGTCACGTGTAGTTCACCTACTTAAAGCATACAGTTCAGTGGATTTTAGTACATTTGCAAAGTTGCGGAGCCATCCCCAACGGTCAGAACATTTCCATTTCCCCCCGAAAAGAAACCACTACGCATTAGCAGTTATTCTCTAGTTCCTCTTCAGCTCCCGCAGCCTTAGGCAGCCACCAGTCTACTTTCTGCTTCTCTAAATCTGCCTTTTCTGGACATTTGATATAAATGGTATTCGATATGTGGCCTCTTTCGCTTCGTATGTTTTTGAGGTTAATCCCGCTTGTGGCAGGTATGTTTTTATGTGCACATATGTTTTCATTTCCCTTGGTTATAAATCAAGGAGTAGAATTGCTGGGTCATAAGGTAACTCTGTGGTGAACCTTGTGAGGAACTGCCCGACCGTTTTCCAAAGTGGCCGCACCATTTTACATTCCCCTCAGCGGTGCATAGGAGTTCCAGTTACCATCTTTTTGATTAAAAACCCTTTATGGGATATAAAGTGGATTCTCACTCTGGTTTTAATTTTCTAGTCCTCTAATGACTAACGATCATGAACACTTGCGTGTTCTTACTGACCCTTTGTAAACCTTTGGAGAACGCAGGAGTTTTATAAGAGCCGCGTGAGCTCACGAGTGAAAATTAACCTTGAAAACCGCAGTGTGACTACAAGGTCGGAGGGGTTGTTAAAGGCCTTGAGGCGTGAAAGCAAGTGGTAGTTGAGTTTTTTGTTGAAATTAGAAATTAGCTTTACCGTTTCATGCCACTTTGCCTCTGTTGCCGTTTCCCCCTAGTGTCAGAAAAAAGGCTGTGGTTTGAAAGATGTTTTTGTCAGTTTGAGAAAGTGCTGATGCCTAGCATGTTTTCTGTCTCCAAGTACACAGTTAATCCTTTACCGCATCCTGGCGTACTCCGACTTACAGTGACTAGTTTTCATTGGCTCAGTAAATACAGAGAGCCACTGTATAGGCATGCTGAGTCAAAGTTCTGAAAAGTAATTTCTTCACAGTGACATTTTCCTGTTTTTTTTTTTTTTTCAGTCTTTCTTTTAAATAGCTATTTCAGACAAGTTCAGGGCCGTAGAAAGAAGGAATTAGCATTACCTCAGTCTACTTTCCGACTCTTAGGGCAAGTCCTGTCCGAAGGTTTTCTTAAGCTTTGTGCTCCGAGTGTGATCCCCAAGCCAGCAGCTTTGGTATCGCCTGGAAGCTTGTTACAGACGCAGTCCCAGGCCTTCCCCCAACCTACGACATCAGAACCTGTATTGGAAGAACATTCCCAGGTCACCGGTCTAGAGCTTTTAATTACTTTTGTCTCGATGATTAGTTTCTTCCTCCCATCATCCTTTGTTTGAAACCATACTTACTGTGAACTTCCTCTGTGTAAATGGAAATCAGTGTAAGTGATCAAGAGATATTACTACAGTTGAGCTTTCTTGTCTATAGTAGTAGTAGAAAAAAGTATAACTTCAAAATTCTAATCTGTAAACAGAATTTTCCTGTCTTCGTCAGTAATACTTTGTTGGTGAGGAACACCCCCCCCCACTTCGATGTAATACCATGTTACCAGTGCAAAAGATGGAAAATTGAGTTTTTAAAAACAAAATTACATGATTACATCTTGACCTCCTTGAAGGGTTAGACCTATTGACATTGGCCTAGATGTTTTCTAGGGGAAGACAAAATATTCCAGGACTGCCCTTCCAGTTATTCTTTGATCTTTTTAGGAGAGTTTATCATTCTCCTTCCCTTGGTTATTAACTGTAAGGAAGTGTCACCTTACCTATCAGGACAATAACGGTTAGTGACTAGATACCTGGGTAAATATACCCTATCTTAATTCCTGTAACTGAGTCTTCATCCATTTTTCCGTAGATTCCCCTTTTCTTTTCTCTTTACTCATTTTTTATTTTTTCTGAAAACTGGTACCAAATGTTCAGATCGTTCCCTTCTTGGAACCACTTCTCTTCCTGTTCATCCTCATCCATGGAATGTAGTTTTTCAGACCTCCCCACTGAGTCACTTTATTTATTTTATTCCACAGCCTGAAGAAATTCAGCAGCAGATTGTTCGAGAGACCTTCCATCTAGTTCTCAAGCGAGATGACAACATCTGTAACTTCTTGGAAGGCGGAAGGTAAATGATGGGTTTCAGTTTTCTACCCTTGCATCTACTGTTGGGTGGCCTTTGTCACTGTTTCCTCAAGTGTCAGGTGGGTACCTGAGCTGCCCAGGAAGAGACCCACTTCTGTTTTGGAAGCTGTTGAGTGGCGGTGCTTCAGGTATTACTCAGTTAGAGGTTTGGTTCCTGGGGAGGTGGCAGAAGAAAAGGTGAGGTAAAGTGGCTTAGGCATTTCTGCCAAACTTGGTTGCTGGTCCCCTGGGAGAAATCGCCTGTCGTTTGGTCTGCCTCCCCTTTCTGTTGCGCCCGTTCTCATTCTTTGGCACAGGGTTTCTCGTAGATGTGTTCAGTTAGATACAGCCTTTTAAATGTTTCCCATTTTCCACAGTTTGATTGGTGGCTCTGACTACAAACTGATCTATCGGCACTATGCGACACTCTACTTTGTGTTTTGTGTGGACTCGTCAGAGAGTGAACTTGGAATCTTGGACCTCATCCAGGTATGTGCAGCCAGCTAACGATGGCATCCACTAAAGAATTTGCACTGGCCTTCTGAGTGACCATCCTGTAGATCTTTTTGTCAGTCTCTTTATTGACACCGGTAAGAGCTGTCTCCGGCCATAACACCCTGAACACGCCCGATCTCGTCTGATCTCGGAAGCTAAGCAGGGTCGGGCCTGGTTAGTACTTGGATGGGAGACACTGGTAAGAGCTGCCAGGTGTCCACCCTATGGTACTGTAAGAAAGCTCCTCGCGGCCGTAGAAACTCTTAGAACTTTTGGCCTCCTGGGTTTCTACCCCGCTCTCTCAGTGCCCATGGGTTTTCATGTACGATTCTGACACCCAGTTCCAAGGTGTCTGTTTTTTCCTAACGCCATGTAGCAGTTAGCTCGGTTCTCTGTGGACAGTGACCAGGTGTCCCACAAATGTAACTCAATTCTGACAGCATCTCCTCGGGGATGGTTAGACTCCACTCACAAGACCAGGTTGTCTGCCACCTGCGCTTCTGACTGACTGGCTGTAGATCAGAGGTTCCCATGACATCCTCCTTGGGTTTGATTAATTTGCTAGTAGGGCTTACAGAACTCTCTAGAAGAACGTTGTACTAACTAGATTACCAGCTTCCTGTAAAAGGATGCACAGGGCCAGGAGAGGGGAAAGGGCATGGAGCTTTTATGCCCTTTCCAGTCAGGCCACTCTCTCCCATCTCCCTTAATCTGGAAGCTCCCAAACCCTTTCCTGTTGGGTTTTTCTGAAGACCAGGGGTGGGGCTGAAAGTTCTGATCCTCTGATTGAATGATTGTTTTTCCTGGTATCCGGCCCCCATCTTTAGGTGCTTTCCAAAAGTCACCTTATTAACATAAACAAGACACCTCTGTCACTTAGGAAATTCTAAATTTCTGTATCACTTAGGAGCTCTGTGCCAGAAATAGGCATGAATACTAAATATTTTCTTATTATAAGTTATAATAGCATACCATGTTAGAAATTTTCTTCAACTATCAAACCAAATGATATTTAAGAACTCATACGTTTTATTTTCACTTGTAATTCTAGCCTGAGACAAAGAGGCTTGATGGTTTAGTCTGTGCAATAACATGATTTTTTAAGGCTTTTTAAAAGTTAGAAATGTCTTACAGATCCTTTTTCATTATCTTCATGGCAACTGAGATGTGTAGGGAGCGTAGCTTAGGAACCATTAATTTAGCATAATTTCATCATTTTATTATTGCTTTTTTAAAAGTAATCTCTGCATCCAATCTGAGGCTCGAATTCGCAGCCCCAAGATTAAGAATTGTATACGGTACCGACTGAGCCAGCCAGGCGCCCCTAATTCCATCATTTTATACATGAAATTTTAGGCAGGCTTCCTCTAAGTGACTTGAATAAATTACTTAAGTAGAAGGCACTAAAATAGAAGCTTGCATTAAAACCTAATTAACAATTATTCTCTAGCTATAAAAATACAAACTTGACATTCAGAAAATGATTTAAGATTAATTTAAAAGTTCATACATTTTATTCATTTATCGTGCATAACAGTATAAATAATCTAAAAAAGACTAATTTCTAACATAATTTTAAAAGCTTTCTTAAAACACCTGAGTCAGATTGGACATTGAGAATCAGTGTGGCATAAATTAAAGAACTCCAGATCTAGAATCAGAGAACCTGCATTTGAGTCACAGATCTACCATCTGAATGTAGAAATACCAGGTTGTAGGATTCAATTGTGATGATCTATTTTATAGTATTGTAAACTATAGAATACTGTACAAATGTACACATTATAAGTGTGTTAAAAGAGGAAGGAAATATAGTGATAGTATATTTTAAAATTTGAGATGCATTTCAATATCTGTATTAGCAAGAAAAAAAGAAAAATTAACTTTATATGGTAATGGACATTTATTAAATAGTGTGCACTGGATTTGGGAAGATAAGTAAAAGGTAAAAATAATAGGAACTAAGGGGTTTGATCTTTGAAAAGACAATAAAATCAACAAATAGTTGGCCTAACATATTGAGGATAAAAGTCAGAAAACAACATGTTTTTAGAGGATGATCTACATAGTTGCATTATTAATTATTTGAAATAGCCGGCTTCAAAACATAAGTACCCAAATTAGATCAACAACAGGGCACTTAATCTAGTATCAGGATGAAATAAGAAAGGTTTAAAAAAGAACTGACTCCTGGGACGCCTGGGTGGCTCAGTCCGTTAAGCGTCTGACTCTTGGTTTCAGCTCAGTTCGTGATCGTGTGGTTCGTGGATTCGAGCCCAGTGTCGGACTCTGCACTAACAGCACAGAGCCTGCTTGGGATTCTTTCTCTGTCTCTCTCTCTCCCCCTCCCTCCCTCCCTCTCTGCCTCTACCCTGCTTGTGCATGTGTGTGCTCACTCACTCTTTCTCCAAATAAACTTTAATAAATATGGGCGCCTGGGTGGCTTAGTGGGTTAAGCATCTGATTTTGGCCAGGTCATGATTTCACATCTGTGAGTTCGAGCCCCGCGTCGGGCTCTGTGCTGACAGCTCAGAGCCTGGAGCCTGCCTGGGATTCTGTGTCTCCCTTTCTCTCTGCCCCTCCCCTACTCACGCTCTGTTTCTCTCTCTCTCTCTCTCAAAAATAAACAAACATTAAAAAATAAAAAACAAAAACAAACTGACTACCTAATAGATTCACTAGAATTCTTTTTAAGTGTTGAAGTACAATAAAACCTCATTGTTGCAAAAGGTATTCTTGAACTGAGAATAAAAACATCATATTACTTAAGCGATTTTACAGTGTAAATGGTTTGTAATCCAAAAGCCTCACAAAAAAATATTTGAGTAATATTGCATATTAGTTTTGGTACAGAATTACTAAAGAAAATCTTAGCCAATAATCACGTGTAGCCAAGAGTCACCAGACCTGGCTTTTGTTTCTGTCTGTCCCATTAATAAGCATAGTGGCCTTGGGGCGCCTGGGTGGCTCATTTGAGCGTCTGACTTCACCTAAGGTCATGATCTCACGGCTTGTGAGTTCGAGCCCCTTGTGGGACTATGTTCTGACAGCTCGGAGCCAGGAGGCTGCCTCCCAATTCTGTGTCTCGCTCTCTCTCTGCCCCTCCCCTACTTAAGTTTTGTCTCTCGAAAAAAATAACAAACATTAAAAAAAATTTTTTTTAAAAGCGTTGTGGCCTTAATCCTGGTTGGCTTTAGGGTTCTTGTTTTATGTTTTGGCTTTTCTCTGTGTTTGTGTTTTGAGGTACAAGGATACTAGTTGTTCTTAGGGTCTGTTACAGCAGTAAGAAAAGTCGTGGAGACGCATGGAGTTGTATGTTTTCTCCAAATTATTCAGCCTCCCATTGTTTAAACTTAACTATCTGTATACATTTAGGCCTATTTCTTGCATTTCAAATATATTATTTTGTTTTGGGTTTTTAAAATTATACAAGTAGTACGTGAACGTATTTTTTTATAAAAGATTCAAACAGTAAGTTTATTAAGTCGAATGGAGAAGTCCTTCCCTTAGCATCATTTCCCCCCCTCGCTCATCCACCACTCCCCTTCCTAGACGCAGATGCTATAAAGTCTTTTAATGCATGGATGTACGGGGGCGCCTGGGTGTCTCGGTCAGATATGTGTCGGACCCTCTATTTCAGCTTAGGTCTTGATGTCCTGGTTCATTAGTTCGGGCTCCACGCCGACAGTGCAGAGCCTGGTTGGGATTCTCCCTCTCTCCCTGCCCCTCCCCTGCTTGCACTAAATAAATTTTAAATAATAATAGTGCATGTATATACATACATGTCATATCCATTTACCTTTAAAAATAAAAAGTAGGGGCGCCTGGGTGGCTCAGTCGGTTGAGCGTCCGACTTCGGCACAGGTTATGATCTCATGGTTCATGGGTTCGAGCCCCGCGTTGGGCTCTGTGCTGGAGCCTGCTTTGGATTCTGTGTCTCTTTCTCTCTCTGCCCCTCTCCTGTTCTCGCTCTGTCTCTCTCTGTCTCTCAAAAATAAATTATGTAAAAAAATAAAATAAAATAAAAATAGAAAGTAGTCACACTGTATACGTAGTTGGGTAACTTGCATTTCTTATCACTTACTAATAAGGCTTGCAGCTTTTTCCGTTTCATATATTCTTTTTAGTGGTGCGTGATTTTTCATAATACAGATATGTTATAATATTTTATTCAGTACCCAGTTTCTTGCTATTTTAAACAGCACTGCAGTGATACCCTTGCACGTACATCTGTATGCTCATGTCTTAGTTTCTAGGTTCCTAACATTTGAACTGCTGCTTTGATTAAATGGTGTGCACTTTTTAATGTGATAGGTGTCACCCAGTGGTCTCTCCCAGAAGGCCTGTTTCACCGTAATGTCACCAATTTTCAGTCTTAAGAATATTCTCAAATGTTTGCCAATCTGAAAGGTGAAAACCGAGAAATTCATTGTTTTCCCGAGGTTTCTTGAATATTGCTGAAGCGTCATGTCTTTTAGTGTTTACCAGTCATTTATATTTGAAAATATCTGACTGTATCATTTGTCCACTTTTCTAATGGCCATTTGTTTTATTCGTTGGTAAGTATTGCATTTTTTCCTAACTTTATGGATATTAATCCTTCTTCTGTTGTGTTTATTGTAAATATTTTCTCCTAGACCATTGTTCTTTTTTTTTCTTTTTTTATTCTTTTTGTTCTTTTAACTTTAGTTATGTTTGTTGATGTTTTTCCTTACAGATCCAAGGTATAAAAACATTTTCCAATATTGCAGTTCCTTTTTTTTTTCTTTTGGGAAAGCCATTTTTTAAATTTTCTCTTCATAGGTGTATGTACACACACACATTATGTATATATATATATATATATATTTTACTCAGTAAGCTATTGATTGATGACACTTAAAGATAACTCTTCTTATTTGTTCTGTAGCCATTCTTTTTTTTTTTTTTTTACATTTTTAAAGACTTTCCAGTATAATTAACATACAATGTTATGTTAGTTTCAGGTGTACAATAGAGTGATTCAGCAATTCTATACCTACTCAGTGCTTGTCACTCTAAGTGTACTCTCAGTCCATTTTACCTATTTCATCCCTCCCCCTTCCCTCTGGGACCCACCTGTTCTCTGTATTTATGAACCTGTTTTTTGTTTTCTTTGTTTCTTCATTTGTTTAGTTTCTTAAATTCCACATGAGTGAGTGAAATCGTGTGGTATTTGTCTTTCTCCAACTGACTTATTTCACATAGCATTATACCCTCTAGATCTGTCCATGTTGTTGCAAATGGCAAGATGTCATTCTTTTTTATGGCTGAATAATATATTGCATTGTATATACGTACGGCATCTTCTGTATCCATTCATCTGTCAGTGGACACTTTGATTCCTTCCATACTTTGGCTGTTGTAAATAATGCTGCAGTAAACACAGAGAGGTGCATGTATCTTTTGAATTAGTTTTTTTTTTTTTTCATATTATTTGGATAAATACTCAGTAGTGGAATTACTGGGTCACGTGGTAATTCTATTTTCAATTTTTTGAGGCACCTCCGTACTTCTTCCACAGTGGCTACACCAGTTTGCATTCCCACCAATCGTGCACAAAGGTTCCTTTTTCTTCACATCCTCACCAACACTTGTTTCTTGGGGTTTCGATTTTAGCTATTCTGACAGGTATGAGGTGATATCTCAGTGTGGTTTTGATTTGCATTTCCCTGATGATGAGTGATGTTGAGGATCTTTTCATGTGTCTGTTGGTCATCTGTTTGTCTTTGGAGAACTGTCTGTTCATGTCTTCTGTCCATTTTTTAATTGAATTATTTGTAGTTTTTTGGTGTTGTATAAATTCTTTATATTTTTTGGATAGTAACCTTTTACTGAATATGTCATGTGCAAATATCTTCTCCCATTCAGTTGGTTATCTTTTCATTTTGTTGATTATTTCTTTTGCTGTGCAGGAGCTTTTTATTGTGATGTGGTCCCAGTAGTTTATTTATGCCTTTGTTTCCCTTGCCTCAGGTCATATCTAGAAAAATGTTGCTCTGGGTGACGTCAGAGAAATTACTGCCTGTGTGCTCTTCTAAGATTTTTATGGTTTTAAGTCTCACATTTAGGTCTTTAATCCATTTTTAGTTTATTTTTGTCTATGGTGTAAGAAAGTGGTCCAGTTTCATTCTTTTGCATGTGGCTGTCCAGTTTTCCCCACAGCATTTCTTGGAGACTTTCTCCCATTGTGTATTCTTGCCTTTGCTGAAGATTAATTGACCATATAATCATGGATGTATTTCTGGGCTCTCTATTCTGTTTTCTTTTGATCAGTGTGTCTTGTTTTGTGCCAGTATGATACTGTTTGATTACTATAGTTTTGTAGTATATCTTGAAATCTGAGATGGTGATACCTCTAGATTTCTTGTCAAGATTGCTTTGGCCTTTTGGAATCTTTTGTGGTTCCATACGAATTTTAGGATTATTTGTTCTAGTTTTGTGAAAAATACTGTTGGTGTTTTGATAGGGATTGCATTAAATGTGTAGATTACTTTGGGTGGTGTGGCCACTTTAACAGTATTTGTTTTCCTGAGAAAACCATTTTTATCGTTATCACCACCTAGCTTATTTGTGCCAGATTTTGTAGCAAATGGCCAGATTGTCTAAAGAACATCTGCATAACATTTCTTTCATGTTTCAAGAGATGAAAATAACTAAAAAGTTAACTACAAAAGTACACAAGATGACACAGAAAATCCATGTCTGATATTTTATCCCACCTGCAGCATTTATATATTTGAAAAGTAGAATTCATGAGCTAAAAATTATTGTCTTGTGGAGTTTAATGGAAGATTTAGCCTGATTACAAGACTAACACCAGTATCACTGATTTGATATTTACCAAAACTGATGTTTCTTCTCCCCCCCAGCTTTATTGAGGTATAATTGATGTCTAGCATTGCGTAAGTTTATTAAGGTGTACAGTCTGTCCATTTGATACACATATATATTGCAAAATGATTACCACTGTAGCATTAGCTAACACCTCTTATCGCATCACATAATTACCATTTTTTTTTAGTGAGAATCATATTTTTCAATAATTAAAGTCAGTGTGATACCCGCGCAAGCCTGAATGCTAGCTGTTTGGCGGACGAACACCTGACATCCAAACAAGAAGTCTGTTAAGTCCTTACCAGGCTTTAAAAGTGTGATCGTTTTCAAACTGAATCCATTCCTTGCATTGAAGATGTGGAACTCAGTCCCATTCCTCTTTATGAGTGGGTTTACGATCTTGCCATTTCATACTGAGCATCTAGATTTCCAGATACAGTTGACCCTTAAACTGTGCTGGTCCAACTTATACATGGATTTTTTTGCAGTAAGTATAGTACAATAGTATTTTCCTTATGTACTTACAGTATAGTATTTTCTTTATGATTTTTTTTTTGAGAGAGAGAGAGTGAGAGCAGAGGAAGGGCAGAGAGAATCCCAAGGAGACTCCACGTTCAACGTGGAGCCCAACCCAGAGCTCGGTCCACGAACCGTGAGATTATGACCTGAGCCGAAATCAGGAGTCTGACGCTCAACCAACTGGGCCACCCAGGTGCCCCCTTATGATTTTCTCTCCTTTAAAAATTTTTTTACTGTGTATTTATTTTTGAGAGAGAGAGCAAGAGAGGCAGAGCACGAATGGGGGGAGGGGCAGAGAGAGAGGGAGACACGGAATCCTAAGTAGGCTCCAGGCTCCGAGCTGTCAGCACAGAGCCCGACGCAGGGCCCGGACTCACGAACCCGTGAGATCATGACCTGAACCGAAGTTGGACGCCCAACCGACTGAGCCACCCAGGCGCCCCTCCCCTTACGACTTCCTTAATGATATTTTGTTCTCTAGCTTTCTTTGTTCTAACAATGCAGTGTATATTACATACAGCATACAAAATGTGTGTCAGCTGACTGTCTGTTGGTAAGTCTTCCAGCTACTAGTAGTAGGCTATTAGTAGTTACATTTTGGGGAAATCAAGTTATAGACGGATTTTTGACTTTGCGGGAAGTGGGGGAGGGTCAGCACCCCAACCCTGGTGTTCTAGAGTCCACCGTACTTCCTATTGCTTAAAGTCTTGGAACTTTCTTCGTCACCTGAGCTATATCCAGCTTCATCTTCTCTCATAAAATTGCTTAATTTTCTATCTTGGTCCTTGTTTTCAAAATCCAATTTATTCCATATTGAAGTAGGCTGGGATTTGTCCCTTCTTTCTTGCCTTGCTGAAGTATCTTCCTTTTTTTCTCTTGTTCAGCAGGGTTCTCTGGATTCACGAGTGCTGGGCTGTACTAGCCGGATAAGGCTGTTCTGATCTCGGCCAGAGTGTTAGTTGAGGCTCCTATTTGAGCCACAGCTCTGTGAGGAGTCAGGGTAGCCCCCCCTTTTATGCACACCTTCGTTTCCCTGGTCTCAATTGCCCAGGTCAGCCGCGATCCAGAAGCACATGATCCTTCTTCTGACTTGTCATCAGGTCATTAGTAGCCGAACGCTGGTCCCAGTGCCTGCGTCACTCACCTCCCTTCCTCTCCTCCTGTAGGCGCTGTGTCATCTAGCGTTCTCCGGAGAAGGGCGAATACAGAACAGTAAGATAGACACACAGAGAGAGACCACATCTATATACCGTTTATTACAATCTCTTGTTCTCATTGTTGTACTTTATTATTATTAATCTCTTAGTGGGCCTAATTGATAAAGTAAACTATCATAGATCTGTGTGAACGGGAAAAAGCATAGTGTGTGTAGGGTTGGTTACTGTCCATGGTCCCAGGCGTCCACAGGGCTCGTGGAACGTACCCGCCGTCGATGAAGGGGAGCGCGGCCGTCCTTGCCAGCAGGGCAGCGACACTGAGAATCTCCAGCAACTGCAGCTACTTCATGTTTTTGGTTTTCAACGGTTTCCTTGTCTCGCTGCTGTTGTCATTTCCAACCTCTGCCTTTTCCATCCTGTAGCTAAAGCTTCTGTGCACCAGTGCCATTTCTGCCCCTGAAGAGCGGTATTCCAGGAGTCTGGCCTCAACTTTCGCTGAC
Source organism: Cryptoprocta ferox (assembly GCA_028646485.1). Taxonomy (NCBI): domain Eukaryota; kingdom Metazoa; phylum Chordata; class Mammalia; order Carnivora; family Eupleridae; genus Cryptoprocta; species Cryptoprocta ferox. The sequence continues at coordinate 132,070,309 of CM053560.1, read as the reverse complement.
CTTTCTTGGTTTTTCCGTTCTCTTCTCCCTCTTGATGTCTCCTCCTGTGCTGCTCCCGCTTCTCTCCCGTGTCTTGGTCCTCAGCACGAGCTAGATCTGATCCGCAGTGTTCTTCCCTGCTTCCGGGTCTTGGTTCTTCCTCTTGCTGACTTCTGGATCTGTTCCTGGATCAAGATATTTCCACTCCTGCTTCCACGATGATGATGCCTTTAATGACGCTTAGATCTCGCGTAACTTCTGCCTCTTGATGACTTTCTTCTTTCTTTGCGGTTGTATCTGTCCTCACCATTTTCAGATAAATTTAGTCACTCCCTTCCTCTTTGAGAAGAATGGTCTTTTTCATTATGCTCCTCAAATTTGTGTTTCTTAGAGGATTTCCTTTTTTAGTTCCACGTCTTATTACTTTACTGCCCGAGTCTGAGCACCTCCAGCTTCTTCATACATTAGCATACCCTTTGCTTCGGCTCTGGCTCCCGCACTTTCTTCTTACATTATCTGACTTTTATTTTCTTTCAATCTTGATCATGATCTTGAATGATGGTATTTTGAGGCTCTGGAAGAAACAGATACATCTGACTGCTCTTTTTTGATCTTTATCTGGGCAGATCTTTTCTGGAACTATTCCGTCTCGTTCCATATTATTAGCCTATGTGAGAACCCCATTGTTACGGACTAAGTTGTGTGCCCCCAAGTTTATATCTTGAGGCCCTAACCCCCTGTGTGACTATATATAGAAGTGGTGCTTTTACAGACATTATGGTTAAATGAGATCACAGGGTAGGGCTCTGACCCCATACAGTTGGCGGTGTTCTTGGATGAAGAGGAAGAGGCACTTCCCACGTGCACGAGCCAAGAAAAGCCCCTTCAAAGACACAGCGAGAAGGTGGCTGTTTGTGAGCCAGGAGGAGACCTCTCGTCAGGGATCAGTTGGGCCAGACCTTGATCTGGGACTCGAGGCTCCAACACTGAGAAAATCTATTTCTGTGTAAGCCACACCGCCTGTGGCATTTGTTATGGCGGCCCAAGGCGACCGACCCACCGATCTTCGGTCTTCGCGTCATTAGCCCTCTTTAATGAAAACAGCCCCTGGGCACAGCGCTGCTGAGAAACACTCGTCACGTATGCTCTGGGCGTCTTGCTCCAGAGTCCCGAGCTTCTGACGATGCCAGCCACCCAGAAGCTTCCCACAGACTGACCAAATCCGCTCCCGTGAGAGACGCGAGCGGCACAAGGACCCTGCCATTGCTTTTTTAGTTTGTTTTTTACATTCAGTTCAGTAATAGCTGTGAGGTGTTCTTATGTCTGTGCTGAGACAGGTCACTGCCTTTCATTTTCCCCCCGAAGGACAGCATTTGTCCCGGCACTATCACCTGGGGCGCCTTTTCCCCACCAATATAAAATACCGCCTTTGTCAAAAATTGTGTATTCTTGGCATGAGAGGCCCCATGCACGATGAAGTGTCCCCAAACCTTGCAGGGCAGGGAAGAGGAGGGAGCATGGGCAAGAGAGGGAGGGGAAGAGGATTGATTCGGTGGCGCCCATGGCGACATGAATGCAGCGCTGGGCATGGAGGCAGCCTGGTGACAGCAGGCGGCAGTGACTGTCACACGCTGCTATGCTTCCGTGCTTTTGGTCTTCCTGGAGCATCTAAAAATACTACACACGAGATCAACTTTTTACTCTAATTTTCTCAAACTTCAAAACCCAGAGTGCCCACGATGTGTCCCTGCCCCCCACCCCTCGTGCTTCACTGCATTTCTCAGCAGTGGCCTTACAGCACAGCTGGTCCCAAATTCTTGGGAGTTTAGAATTCAAGACCGTGGTAGATTTTATCACGATTTGCTTTTGAACCTGGTCTGTTGAAGTTCACAATAAGTGGAAAACAATTGTTAGAGAATTCATTTTTGTTCAGAATTGGATAGAATTCTAGAGCCAGCGTTGTTCAGCATTAAGGCTAAAGCCTCCCTTTGCATTTTATAGAAGGTATTACTTCATTTAAGAGATAGATAGATGCATTTTAATTTACCTTTGTCTTAGTTTATAGCAGATTTTGTATGAATTTTAACCTCTTAACAAATTTCCAAAACCGCACTATACCTTTGACGATGAAAATTACTTACCACTTCTTGGGGGAAAAGATGTATTTTCTTACATGTATATGTTTCAGTATTTTATATCATGTCCCATTTTTTTAATGTTTATTTTTGAGAGAGAGAGAGTGAGCATGAGCGGGCGAGGGACAGAGAGAGAGAGAGAGAGAGACCAAGGATCTGAATCTGGTCCCGTGCTATCAGCACAGAGCCCAACGTGGGGTCCGAACCCATAAACCCGGAGATCATGACCTGAGCCGAAGTCAGATGCTTAGCCAGCTGAGCCACCCAGGTGCCCCCGTGTTGTGTCCCATTGATCCATACTTTTATTTCTATCTTACTTTTATACTATTTTAATGACCAAAGTTTTACACTGAATTTTTTTAAGGTGGTTTTTTGTTTTTTTTTTTTTGAGAGAGCACACACAAGCAGGGGAGGGTCAGAGAGAAGGAGCGACAGAATCCCAAGCATTGGGATCGCGGGTCTTGAACTCATGTACTGTGAGATTATGACCTGCGTCATGATCAAGAGTAAGATGCTTAACTGACTGTGCCACCCAGGTGGCCCTGCAGTGAATTTTGATACCTGGTAAGACTAGTGATTCCTTATTATCATTGTTTTTCTAAACATTCTTTTCACATTTTATTTTCTGTTAAGAACTTGAGACTTTGTTTCATTTTTTTTAAAGTCCTACTGAGAACTTACCCACTTCTAAGTTCATTTTTTTTCCTTTAAAATTAAGGCCTCATGTATATACACAGGGACAGAACAGGAAAGGAGACCATAGCGAGGAACTTCTCGAAAGGAGGAAAGAAAATGGACGCTTGGTAATTGACTTGGCCCATGTTCTGGGCCAGCAGCAGAGAGGCTGATGGCCGAACCGCTACACGCCGCAGGGGCCTCACCCGGCCTCGAGCGGGCAGCCCCGAGCTGGGTGTGGTGTGGGGTGGCCAGGGAGAGCTGCCTCCAGCAGTTAGGTCCTGAGTCCTTCCTTTCCCCAGCTCCGGTTCTCCGGTTGGGGGTTAGGTGGCCACCAGACACCGCTGCTGGCGCAAGTCGGGGGGATGAAATGAACGTGTACCTTGTGAATGTTGTATCCTAACTTCCTAGCCCTTTCCCGCCACTCAGCTCCCAAACTCCGGGTAGCTAGTCTTGTAGGCTTTAGGCTGGAGATTGTTAACATTTCCCTGGGAAATCTGATCAGTCTAAGGGGAAGGAATAAAAAAGCCCAAGCGGATGAAGGGGAGGATCCCCAACAAATAGCTATGATTGTAGGACTTCCAATCGGCCTTTTATTCTTAGGAATAAAAAAAACAAAGATAATCAGTGATCTGAGGAAAGCCTCTAACATGGAAGATAGAGACTAAAACCAACAAAAGGCAACGTAGAGGAAACAGAGCCCATACAAAGAAAGGAAAACAGTAAAATGAGCAAACCCCTGTCTTGAAGCCACAGGGAAATCAACAAATAAAAACGGGCTGCGAAACCACCAAGAAACACCGAACAAAATGATCTCCTAGAAATTAAAGACCCAAGAGAAAACTGGAGGAGGAAAGATAAGAGAGGTCCAGGACCTCAGGAGAAGCAGCCCCCAGAAGGAAGATTAGGAACATGGAAGTGGGGAAATTCTCAGCCAGATTATTTGATAAAATTGTCCCAGCCTGAAAGTCTTGAGCTGCTGGATCGTAAGGGCACACCGAGTGCCCAGCACAGGGATGGAAAACACGCCCTTATTCAAGAATGTTATCCTTGCTGGGAAATGCTCAGCCTCTGATAAAAATGTGGTGCTGTTATGAAATTACCATACGTGTTTTTTGGCACACGTGTACGCATTTCTGTTGGGACGTACCTAGGGTAGAATTGCTGCTGTGATAAATAATGATGTCAGGTACTTGTCCCGAGTGGTTAGAAACAGGATTTCCGTTTATGTGAGTTCATACCCAGTCAGAAGCTGAAAACCGCTCAAATGTCCCATCCGTAGGAGAACGACTAAGTATTTCTGTGCGACACTCTGTGGCAGCAAACGCGAACCGGCTTTTACGACAAGCGGCAACACGGAGGAGCCCTCCAGCGCTGCCGAAGGAGAGAAGCCAGACAAGAGTGCATGTTGTGTGACGCCATCTGTGTAAATTCAGAGACAGGAGTCAGGAGGGCGGCCACCCTTGGAGGGGTGCGAAGGGGGCGGCTAGGAGCTGGTGACAGTCCACGCGGCATCTGGGGGGGGGGTTGGGTATGCGACGTGCCTGTTCTGAAAACTGGTTAAGCGGTGCTCTTCCCGTCTGTACCCTTTCCTGCTTAACTGTTCCATTAGAAAAGTTAAAAACCTAAAGTTGTGAGCTTGTTAGTGAGTTGTGGCAGGGTGTTTTGAAGTCATTGAAATGAGCAAGACAAAACACCGCAAATAGGGAGATTTTGCGGTGGGGACCTGCGGAGGCTTGCGGAGAGGACGGCGCTGCCGTTACAGCGGCTATTCCGGTTCGTTATTTTTCTCTGTAAATTAGCATCTTCTCAAGGGGGACAGAAAGCCCCGCGTGTCTGCTGGTCGTACGGCGGTACTGAAAACAAGACTGACCTGTCCTCAACTGTGCCCTCCAGCTGGGACAGTGGGATGATGGCCTAATGCTGGTAACTGTTTTGTTTATTCTGAGATTCATCATAAGGTCAACGGTATCATGACTGCCCCCCTTTACTTTCAGATGTGACATTTATGAAGGTGTGAATATGTTCTGATTCCATTTCTTTTTCTGTTTCTCTTTGTTCCCCAGGTTTTTGTCGAGACCCTGGATAAGTGCTTTGAAAATGTTTGTGAATTGGATTTGATCTTCCATATGGATAAGGTACCTTCTCTCCCTGGCCAGGGTTACAGTCCATCTCTACACCTTTATGTTCTCTCTTGTGGCTTTTTACTCTGGGAGTTGTCCCAGAACGTGTTCCATTTAATAACTCGAGTTTAATACTTTGGGGGGTGTTTTGCTAAGATCTGCTATTAGTTTTAACACACAGGAGATTATTACCGGGCCTATGTCATGGTCCGTCTTGTCACAGACAGCCTTCTAGGTATAGGGCAGTGATGTCACCGTGATGACTGGCTGACTCCCACACTGAAGGTGAGAGAAATTGCTTTATGTTGATTGTAAAATGAGTTTCTTAGGCGTAATCAGTGACACAGTGAAGCTTTGGAAGAATCACGACCCAGGGTCTTTGACCTAGCTGGCAAAGTTTATAATTTCCTCAAGACTAATAGGGTGACTCAGACATCAGTAACTCAGTTTGAGGTCAGGTGATACCCTCTAGGGAAGCAGACTGTCAGGCAGAATTGAAGTCCAAAGTCCATGTTCTCAGAGTTGTGCTGCCAGCGTAACTTTGACTTGGCCTGTGTCCTCATGTGCCAAATTCAAGGTGAGAGATAGCCAGCCAGGGGATGGGAACTGTTACCTTTGTTTTCTCCAGCCGGGCTCGTGCAGCACCCAGTGCCGTTCAGCTGGTGTATCTCAGGTGTGATGGGTCCTGATTTCCTTCAGTGGCTTATTGTCACTGTGATTCATGGCCCTGGGAGAGAGGGAATGATTTTTATAAGACAACTACTCATCGCTAAGCCTGATCCTTCATGAATTTATTTTCATCGCAACGAGGTAGTTGTTTTCAGATCCGTAGTCACTAGCATTGCCATCTGGAGGCCTTTCGTGTCATTTTCCGATAGGATTTTCTATCCTGTTAACTCTCCCGAGACTGTCGGATGACACTTCCCAGACAGATGCGGCGAGTGCATTCTTAAGGCTGGTTGCTGGAATGGAGGGAGGTTTTCTCTCTCAGCATCTGGCTTGGCTCCGTAGCTGTAGGGGCAGCCTGGTGCACGAGAGTCACAGAACCCCGTTCTTGCTGTAGATACTTGACGAGGGGCTCCCTGATCGGCTCACGAGGCATCCTGAGCTCGTTGGTGCTTTTGAGTCGGTCACTCTCCCTTTTCATAAGAAAGAATCTTAGAAACTGCAGAGACTCCTTAGCCCCCCTCTTTGCAAGCATTTAGAGTTGCTTCCAGCTTGTCAGTTGTTAAAGGTGCCACTGTCTTGTCATTTCTCTTAAGGAGAACCACAGTTCAAATCCATCTCCCATCCGTGGCTTTCAAAGGAAATAAAAAGTCATAAAAATGTTGTTCTTTCTCCTGTGTCTTATCTTCAGATAGGCTCCATAAAGTAGTTTGCTGCTGCTGCAGATTTCTTTTACAGTTTATAAAACTGTCTATTTTTAGTTGTTTACCTGATACCAGGAAATTGCTATCCCTGTTGCCTGAGATTTTGGAAAGTGCTGATGCAAGGGGTCAGAATCTCTCCCTCCTCCCTTGAGAGTATCTGAAGGTGTCTTCCAGCAGGTGACTTACTGGTAGTGACGTTTCAGGCTTGTCTTCGCCCTCAAGTAGAGCAGCTGCTAATTCAAGCTTATTTTCTACATGTAGGTGGGAATGGTCTTTTTACTCACATAGGCAAAGGACCTTGAACTCCACCCTTGGGAACTGAAGAAGGCTCTCTGCCTTAAGTCTCCTCACCTCCTCACCCCTTCTTCCTGTCTTAAAGGGAAGTGTGTTTCATTCCGTATGTGGAGCCAGATCCACTTCCTGTCTCTACCCAGCATACACCGTAATCTCAGTGTCACTTCCTCTGTGAGGTGCCTTTATTTTTGTTCCTTCCTCTGTAACTCCAGTCTCTCACAGACCACAGCTCTTCCCTGGTTTTAACTGTAGGCTCGTCTCCCTGGTTTTAACTGTAGGCTCGTCTCCACAGGTTCACTGAAGGTAAACACCTTGAGCGTGTGAGTGCCTTGCACCCAGCCTTGCATTTCTACTTCATCTTTGCCCTTTCTGGAGCCCTGGAGCCTGCTTTTCACTCTACGCAAAATTCACCGATGATTTCCTGCTCTCATTTGCCAACATCACTTTCTCTAACGTTCGTGCATCATTAGAGGCTGTGGATCCTTCCGGGCGCACTGCCTTTTTAATCCGTTTTCCTCCTTTGTTTCTGTTACATAGAACCCTCCTGGCTTCTCTCTTATTCTCTTCCCACCTTCTGTCACTAACTCAGGCTGTCAGTCATCTCTTAACCTCGCTCTTCTTGCTCTCCTCTTTCAATTCTAGATCATATCCACTTCTCAATTTAAATTATCTGTCTGGGTAACTCCCAAACTTGTAATTTCTAGTCCAGTGTGGCCTGAGTCCTGTCCCTGTGTTTCCCGCTGCCGGAGGGCACTTTTTCCTCATCTCATTCCAGCCGCTTCTTCGCCAGAGCCGGATTCGGCCTGTGTCTCCTGAGGGCCGTTTCCTCCTCCAGCCTCCCTTTCCCAGTGCGGCTGCCTCCGTCCTCTGTCAGATACACTCCCAGCCTTTCCACCCCCTTCCTTGCCTCCAGTAGCCGGTCGGTCACTAAAACCTGTTGTTTCTTCCCGGAGACCCCTTACGTCTGCTCTCCGCAGTGACTCACATTCGGCACACTTGTGTTCATAGTTCTCTGTAGATGTACGTACTTTTCTTCTTGACCCATCTTGACTTCTCATCCCTGAGTACTTCAGCAGAGATCTCCTGAGAACAAGGACGTTGTCTTCTGTAATCTGTTGTGCATAATAACATAATTAACTGGGGCGCCTGGGTGGCTCAGTTGGTTAAGTGTCCGACTCTTGATTTCGGCTCAGGTCATGATCTCACGGTTCGTGAGTTCAAACCCCGTGTCGGGCTTTGCGCTGACAGCGCAGAGCCTGCTTGGGGATTCTTTCTCTCCCTGCTCTGTCTCTGCCCCTGTCCTACTCATGCTTCTCCTCCTTCAAAATAAATAAACATTAAAAAGCATAATTAACTATAATTTATTAACATGCTTAAAATCGAATAAATACTATTATTCAATATATAGTTCGTATTTAAATTTCTTCACTTGTCCCACTTAACATCCTTTATGTTTTTCAGTCAGATTCTGACTGTAGGTCAAGTGCTATCTTTAAGTTATAGTGCCTCTTGATGTCAGTTATGCCTGACAGGTTTTCTAACCTTATTTCCTCTTCTTTCTTAAGGATCCTGCACACTGGAATTACACATTTTTTCCTAAGCCACCCTTTAGACTGACTGCTCCCTTGAGCACAGACCATTTTTGGTCGCCTTGACCTCCTGGCCAGGCATTCAAGGCTGTCCACAATTGTCCCTTTCCTGTCTTGGCCTTCTTACCATTACTTCTTGCAGGATACCTACCCCTGCGGCAGCCAGATCCGACCAGTCTTTGTCACGTTGTGATTCCTGCTCAGAGCGTGGGCCTGAATTGCCTTCCACGTCTTTTTGTAACTGAATCCAGCCTGTCATTCAGGCTCAGCTCGAATCCTACCACCCTAATAAAGCCTGGCCTCGTCACCTTGGCCTGCCATGCTCTCTGTGGGCCATGTATGGTCCTGTTTCAGGCGTTGCGTGCCTTAGTTTATATAGGTTTGCACGTGTGCCCTACTTGATTCGACCATCCTTACCATCCTTACCATCCTTACCATCCTTACCGTCGCGTTCGGCCTCGTCTCCCTCACTGAGCAGCGTGGCACCTGTCATTCAGTGAGGTGGTCTTCACGTGAGCATCACCAGAGTCCCGGGTAACTGGACTCAGGGGGTTGCTCATGCTTTAAACTGCCGAAGGCCGGGTGAAGTCTGAGTTCCCAGTCTCCGGGGGTGGTCTTCAGTCCCTACGGTGCCACGTGGGGCTTATCTTGCCGGCGGCAGTCGGTTCCCTTTTGCATTCAGAAATCCCCAACCCCAGCGCAGGGGTCATGACTGAGTTAGGTGTTGGCTCATGGTGATGAATTTGAGTTTTGCTCACAGAAAACCATGTGGGCAGTCTGACAGTTTGTGCCTCACCAGCGACGCTGGATGGCACTCTCAGTTGGGCAATCAGGGTTTGGTCATCGGAGTCACAATGCAGGGGCTGTGTCAAGGGTATTATCCGTCGTTTCTCTAGATTTCCGTTTATAATGGACCATCCCAGCACAGTTGGGACATACGCTTTTGGGCAGGTCTGAGGCCAAGAAACCTCGTAGTGGGAATTTATAAATCTCTGGGAAGTATAGGCTGCTGACATGGGAAAATGCTGAGGGCTAAAAATTGGAATGAACTGGTGAGCCCGACATGAAAGGATCATAAACATAATAATGGAGTGCTTATTAAATGGCCCTTCTGAGGACTGAGCTGTGATAACAGAGCTCGTTAAGGCCCTCCACACCCTAGTGACCTTAAGGCCCTCCACACCCTAGTGACCTTAAGGCCCTCCACACCCTAGTGACACTGAAGCTGGTATCCTGATTGCTAGTCCCCAGGAATGCAAGAAGGAGTAGGGGACACATATTTTGTGTTTTTAGTGATGAGCGAGTTGCGGTTTTGGCAGTTTTGGCGTAGGAGAAGACAACGTTCTGTTTGAGTTCTAGTGCTTGAGAACGTGCTAGTGGGCGTGCTGACCGTCCCTGGCTACCTGTTTCTATCTGGATATGCCCAGAATGAAGGGGGAGCCTAGGCCAGCCTTTTATTTCATCGTGTCCTGAGCCCTTCTCTGCTGACGCTTGATCGATAAGAATTTTGTGGCAGAATATTTCTTCAGAAGCCCAATACCTTATTCTTTCAGAACAACTGACAGACTAGCAATAATGGTTTTTAAAATTTCTAACCACACTGTACTTTGTTTAAAGGAAGAAAAGAAAAGCTGAGACTGCTCCAAACTACGCTTCATAGCTGCTACAGTACACGCTCTCACTTTCTTTCCTTGAACTTTGCACTGCCCTAATGCAGGGGCTCGTTGTCTGCCACTTAAAATTAGAGAGAGCCTTTTTACTCTGTTTAATCCTTCCTTATTAATGGTTAAGGGCACTAGGGGGACAGGGTACACACAACAGCAAAATTCGACCTTTAGAGGTATCAGTTATCCTGCCTTTTCGATAAAACCCAGTGTTTGTCAAGACTGTAGTCAATGGCAAACCTCATTACTAATGATAGTATTTAGATACGTTGTGGATAAAACACATTATACATCACTTTGTAGATGTGTAGGTGCCCCGAAAGGTTAGAACTGAGATTCAGTTCTCCTGGTCTTGCTCTTATCCTTTATGATGCGGGAGAGGATTGGCCGGAATTTCTTGATCCTTAGTTGAGAACTCTTTGCCAGGCTCGGTGTTTGTATCAGTCCAGCTAGAGGAGGTAATATATAACTCCAGAATGCCAGTAGCTCATAGAGCAACAGGGGTTATTTCTCATTCGTGCCCTGTGGTCATTGCGGTGTCTTTGTTCACTGCAGTCACTTGGGTGTTCCGGGCTGACGAAATCCTCCCCAACCTGGGCACTTACTTGTGTCTTGGCCCTTAAAGTGCCTCACCCCATCGTACTCCCATTTCACTGGTCAGAGCAAGTCACGTGCCCACACCCAAGTGGCTGGGGGAGTGCATTCCTACCGTGTGCTCAGGGTTCAGGAGCCTGAACTTGTTTTCAGAATTACTAATGACTGCCACACTTTTTTCGTTCATTTGTTTACTTTAGGATTTTATTTTTATGTGATCTCTACAGCCAGCGTGGGACTCCAGCTCATAACCACACGCTTTCCCGACTGAGCCAGACAGACAGACACCCCTTTTCATTTATCTTTAAGAGGAAAAGCTGACGTTTGCTTCAGTTTCACTTTATAGGCAGAAACTTAGAAATTTCGGTGTCAGAAAAATAGAGGAATGCTTGCGTAAGAAGGAAGCATGGATGAGTCTTAGAAAAAGACCTCTCGGGTAGCGGCTTTTCAGTTTCTACGAGAATTTATGACATGTAGGGGCACCTGGGTGGCTCCTTCGGTTAAGTGACCGACTTCGGCTTAGGTCATGATCTCACGGTTCGTGAGTTCGAGCCCTGTATTGGACTCTCTGCTGTTGGCATGGAGCCCATTTCAGGTCCTCTGTACTCCTCTCTCTCTGCCCCTTCCCTGCTCGTTCTCTCTCTCTTTCTCTCTCTCTAAATAAACTTAAAGAAAGAATTTATGACATTTATATCCTATACTTCTCACATGAATTCCAGGTAACTAAGAAGTCAAAATTCCTTAACAGAATAAATTGCTTCCATATCTGGGAGACAGGTACCTTCTTCGTTACAGAGACCTACCACAAATCATCTATCCTCACCGTGGCCCCGGGACCTAAAGCACTAATGTCTGTTGAGAACTTTTTTTGTCTTTTCTCTCCCTATGATTATCAGACAAATAACAAACATTAACAAGGACACTGTGCTAAATATGGAGATACAAAGATGGAAGAGACAAAAGCCCTGCCTTCAAGAAGCTTATAGTCCCGGCTAGAAAGAGGGGTCACATACAGACACATTCCTTGGCCTTGGGGTAGCCACGTTTGGAAAAGATGCCACAAGTCGAGTGTGATTTCTCAGTAGGCGTGGTGTTCTGAGGAGGCTCTCGTATTGTTTATCACGGAAGCGGTCACGGGCCCTGCATTTAGTCACACATGTTTAGTATATCTGCATATCGTACGTTGTAAAACCAAAGTGTATACGAATTATTCACATAGAATAACATAGTACTGAATCGCGAGTTCTTTTATTTAATGGTATGTGATCAGAGGTGGAGAAAGAAGAGTGAGACTTTGAAGCACTGGCTGTTTCTGAGGCTCGGCTCTGAAATGGAGGTGAGCGGGATAGATGGTAGCCCATCTGTGCTTTCGGCTGAGCGTCCGGGGTCCTCGGTGTGGGAGCAGGCTAGGCAGCCCACTGAGCACCGTGACGTGAGCTGAGTTGTAATGACATGGGTGAGGCTGGACGAGTACCACAGGTGTGATGTCCCAGAGTCAAATAATTGGGGGAAAACACCAGCAATTTGAGGTAGAAAATCACTGCTAGCCGAGAAGAGCACTGAAGGCCGTACAGACTCCTGATGGGGGCAGTCATCAAGGGAGGGGGAAATGAATGTTGATGGGCAGCTGCCCCGGCAGGACATTGTGGTGGGTACTTCACGCCCAGCAATCTTTCCTAAAGGAGGTGGTAATAGCCCCATATGACAGATGAGCAAGCTGAGGCCTAGGCTGAAATGCGTGAAACATTAAAGACCCATGTTCTTGGCATTAAATCTTAGAATTTGAGAATTTTAAAGCATGAATATTATGATAGATAAGATAGGTAGAAATTTATAGAATCTGTCCACTTCTGTTTCCAAAACCAGAACTCTAGGAGACACAGCAGTGTAGGTAGTGAAGGGTGAAGGGTAGGGAGGAGCGTGTGAACATGCGGGGGGGGACTTGGAACCGTGTAGAAATTCAGCTCGAGCAAGAGAGGGCCCGCCGTCGGAGGCGTTATTGACATTGTGGGTAGTACAGTTTTTCATTGACTTGCTGGTGTTTAGCATCCCTGACCACCCCTGACATGCAGCAGGGCCCCTGCCTGGTGCGTGTGCAAATGCCCTGCGGGGCGGGAGCAAAGTTTGCAGGAATAAATGGCAGCCAGACTGTGGAGAGCCCTGTCCTCTTTGGTGCTGGGTCCAGCGAGCATTTCCCGGTGCGCCGCTCCCCACGCGCGTTCCACACTTCTTCGCCCTCACAGCACGCTTTGTTCCTCGCTCCCCTGGCACACATTCAGCTGGTCTTTCGCCCACCTTTCTGGCCATTCCGTCTGGCCTTCTGGGCTGCTTACCTCTTGTGTAAGTCCCTCTTCTCTTCTCTACACTCTCTTTTTAGGAAGTCTCACACAGTCGGGGAGCCCCGGTGACTCAGTCGATTAGGCCTCTGGCTCTTGGCTTCGGCTCAGGTCACGATCTCATGGTTTGTGAGTTCGAGCCCTGCGTCGGGCTCTGTGCTGACAGTGTGGAGCCTGCTTGGGACTCTCTCTCTCCCTGCCATTCCTCTGCTTGCACTGTCTCTCTCAAAATAAATACATTTTAAAACGAAAAACAAAAAAAAGGAAGTCCCACATAGTCGTCTGTCTGCTGGTAATTTCTGAATTACCAACCAAACTCATTTGTATCTGAAACGGAACCTCTAGCCCCTGCATCTCCAGACTGACAATTCTGACTCACCCTTCAGAGAAGATAGTCTTTGTAACTTTTCTGACATTCTCTCCCACCCATAGACTGAAATAGGTTTGTCTGTCTCGTTTCCCCCAGCGCCCCTCAACTACTTTCGCCAGTGCCTTTAACACAGTGTGTTGTGGGGTTTGGGGGGTTTTTTGGGGGTGGGGGAGGGGATGCTTATTTACCTGGTTAAGAGCACAGACTCCAGAGCGTACGTGGCTGGGCTTGAATCCTGGTTCTGCCACATAGGAATTACATGACTTGTGCCTTAGGAACTTACATGTGGACAGGGAATTGGGATAGCACCTAGCTTATATGGTGGTTGTGAGCATTAAATACATGGAAGATGCTTAGAATAGGGTCTGTACGTAGTAAGTATTTCATTCTTTTCTTTGCCCCTTGCACACCCAATAGTATTGTTAAGGTAGGGATCAGACGTTCTTGTTTACCATTGTGGATCTGGTTATTAACACAGTACTTGGCACATACTGATTACTCGGTTATTTTTGAATTCATTTATTCATCAGCTGTTCTAGGTGCTTGGAAAACAAAACAGTTCTGTCTTCACAAACCTTGTATCTAGTAAGGGGAAACAAAATGTATCAGGTGATGATAAATGCAGGCCAGAAAATAAAGCTGGTTAAGGGTTGGGTAGACACGGCTTGATACTTACGCAGGGGGGTTAGGGGAGGTGTCTGAGACGTTACGTGAGCAAACACCTGAAAGAAGTAAGGGAGGGGAGAAAGACGTGGCTTTCTGGATAAGAACATTCTAGGTAGATTGAACAGCAAGTACAGAGACCTGGAGGCCAGTATGGCCGGATGGAAGTGAGGAAGGTGGGAGGTACAGTTGATCCTTAAACAGTTTTGAACTGTGTGGGTCCACTTATGTGCAAGGTATTTTTTTTTAATAAATATAGTACCGTACTATAAATTTTCCTTATGATTTTCTTTTTTTTTTTTTTTAAGTTTATTTATTTATTTTGAGAGAGAGAGAGTACCAAGCAGGGGAGGGGCAGAGGGGGAGAGAGAGAGAATCCCACAGGCTTTGCGCTATCAGCAAAGAGGTGAGATCATGACGTGAGCTGAAGGCGAGTTTGACGCTTAACCAGCCGAGCCACCCTGGCATCTCTCCTTATGATTTTCTTAACGCGTTCTTTTTCTAGCTTACTTTTCATAAGAATACAGCATAGAGTATGTATAACATACAAGATGTGTTACTCAGCTATCGATGAAGCTTGCAGTTAACAGCAGGCTATTAGGAGTTGAGTTTGAGGAAAGTCAAAAGTTCCACGCAGAATTTGACTGTGCAGGGGTGCAGGCGGGGCGGTCAGTGCCCTAAGTCCCAAGTCACTGACGCGTCATCTGTAATGGGAGTTGAGATAGGGGTGGGGAAGAGAGTCAGATAGGTCAGTGTAGGTCGCTGTTGCAGAAGAAATTAGTAAGAGTCACTGCCTCTGGGCAAGGACTAACTTTTGAGAAATGTTAAGCATTTCTCTCATTAAGAGAGAAAGAGAAGCATCAGATGATTTCACTCATGTGCAGTTTAAGAATCAAAACAGATGACTATAGGGGAAGGGGAGGAAAAATGAAAAGAGGGAGGGAGACAAACCATAAGACACTCTTAAATCAGAGAACAAACTGAGGGCTGCTGGAGGGGTGCTGAGGTGGGGGGATGGGCTAAACGGGCGATGGGCGTTAAGGAGGGCGCTTGTCAGAGGAGCCCTGGGTGTCGTATGTGAGTTAGGAATCACTAAATTCTATTCCTGAAACCATTTTTACAATGTTAACTAACTTCGATTAAAATAAAATTTTTAAAAAATAATAAAAAAATAATAAGAAGAAAAGAAAAGAAATATTATACCATGTGCATATATTGCCTGCCTGTCACCCTGGGCCGTAAGGCCCACCGCGCTGAGGAGTACAGGCAGTTCTCTCTCTGCACAGCTTTATTGCCTAGCACAGTAAACAACAAATGCTCTCTGCTGTTCTGAGGCAGAGTCTGAGCTTGAAGCCGGATGAATTGATAGATGGTCTGCAAATTAGCCCCTTCACTCTCACCTAGGAACCATGACGAATGGCCAGAGCACACGTGGGGAGGGCCGAGGGAGTGTGTGCAGAGCAAGGGTAATGGCCCAGAGTGTGCCTTAGGACGCATTTATGAGTGTGAAAGCAGATGGATCTATGAGCTTGGTAAAAACAATACATTTAATTCTCAGTTGTTGTGAAATCTTTGTGGCCTTATCGGTTTATGACCTCCAGAATCGAGGTTCACATTCTGTAGAGAACAGATGTTCATCCTGTTTGTGACGTCAGCCAGGTCTGTTCCATGGTCCCTGGACGTTGGCAGCGGCTCTGGCCGAGGCCTGCCGGGCCCACCCCCGCTGGCCTAACCGAGAGCACTGAAGAACAGAGTCCTCCTGTCAAAGCCAGGAGCGGGGCGTTTGCCTTCTTTAGGCCCAGTCATGACCTGAGTGTGGCCCTTTATTTGTTTGTTTGTTTGTTTGTTTGTTTTTATTATTGAGACAAAGAGATGCAGAGCATGAGTGGGGGAGGGACAGAGAGAGGGAGACACAGGCTCCAGGCTCTGAGCTGTCAGCACAGAGCCCGATGCGGGGCTCGAACCCGCAAACCGTGAGATTGTGACCTGAGCCAACGTTAGAGGCTTAACTGACTGAGCCACCCATGCGCCCCAAGTGTGGCCCTTTAGATTTTCAGAATCCATATATCCGAATTCACCCTGTATGTATCACGTATAATGTTGGTTATGGAAGCCTCAGGAGAGGAATGGAAGGTTCTCTGCCGCCTGGGTCTGACCCCCTGGGTCCTAAGACTGCTCTTCCTCTTCCTGCCTACCGAGTGAGAAAGACGGATCTATTCCCCACGTCTCAGCCGCCGGGCGCCCTGCTGCCTTTCTCTGTATGCGTGCACCCTTGAGCACGAGCGTGCTCTGATCTAGATGCGTGACATATCTGTGTTTCATGCTGCCCAAGCTCAAGGCTGTGTTTCCTGGAATGTGTGACACCCCTTCACCTGGGTGACCTGCCACCACACCAGTCCGCTCATTTTCTCCCCTCGGTTCCACCTCCTTTCCCACCTGCCCTTCACCCACTGAACTCTGCGCCCGATGTCTTCTCAACTTCCCCAGCCTCTCAGGGACATCGACTTTCTTCAGGGCCTGCAGTCTCAGGGACATGGGCTTCACCTTCGAGCTCCAAGGGTTCACCAGCTGGTGTCAGCTCTTCTTCCAGTATTTTCTTCAGGTCTACTTCTTCCTACCCCTCCGCTCCCCTTTCCTTTCCATCCCTGCCCCTTCCCTTCCCTGACCTGAATCCAGGTAACTAACATTATCAGCACTAGGCAGCTACAGCAGCTGTATCCAGCCTTTCCCCAGCCTCCCTCACTGTGCCACCTTCCATAGAAAACATTTCTCCCATTTGTCCTTTGGTCAATATTCTTCCCTTTTGCTTCCAAAGATCTCTGGATTGTGGACCCTCATGGCCCTTAGGCTTTCTCTGTTTTGGGTACCAACCCCACAGGCCCATCAGACGCGTCATCCAGACATACTGTGCCTGGGCACACACCACTCCCCTTCTCCCCCAGCACCCCCGAGTCCTCCTGTCAAGCTTCCTAGACCTCAAGGCCCAGTCTCTGAACTCCAGTGTTGTGGTTCTCCAAACTATTTGTCTTGCTCTTGCTCTAAAGTTTTTAGTTCTAGTTGTTCCCACTATATTGAAAACTGTTGGAATAGTGTCAGTTTGTAATGTTTTGTTGGTTTTCTGAACAGCACAGGGCACTCAAATACAGCTGATTGGGTGACATGTAATAAATGTGTATCCAAATTCTGCACATTCTGGTTTTTAAAATTTTTCCAAAGTACTTTTCAGATATAATGTCTGATGAGCACAGCTAGAGGCCTTATTTTATAAACGAGATTTTAATTAGACCTTGACTTTTAAGGTGTATGACCTGTGCGTGCTCACCAGTTTCAAGGTAAGACTCCCTCAACTTTGCCGTTGCTGCCTTGGGAGATGGACAACCTTTTCATGGACGCACAGGAGCCCAGTGTTCCTTGAGTGGGGTTCTGCCTCAAGTGGCTTTGTGGATTTCTGGATTCCAGCTGTGTGACTTGGGCCACCCTCTTGAAGACTCTCTGTGCCTCACTGTCTTCTGTTGTAAAACGGGGATAATACCATATTTCATTGATTCTTAGACTCCCACTTTGGGCAGTATCTGTGATTTTAACGTCTCAAGTCAAGAGTTGTCTTACATCACTGGCATTTCATGTTTTAATTGGCAACACTTTTCTCTTTTAGTGGTACATAAAATAACACCGTGTTTTGTAATCAGTGGAGTCTTGGCTTTGATGAAGTACGGTAACCTCCACCATTCATGGTTGTTTTGAGGATTGGAGTTAGTAATTGCCGAGCTCAGTAAATGGTGACCTTGTCTTTACTTTTACTTTTTCCCCACTGTTCTCTCTGCCTCCAACATTATTCACTTAAATCCATCCTTTACACACCAGCCTAATGACATTAAAAATGTGTTTTGACTGTTCGCTTCCCTTGTTTGAATTATCCAGTGGCTCTTTATCCTACATAGCAGTGATTCTTAAAGAAAAGGAAGGCACACCTCACTCCCTTGCTGTCCTCAGAACCCGCGTGAATGCCAAAATGGGTGACTGAAGAAGCGTGTCTTACAGATGAATTCTCGTGACTGTAGAAAGAGTCGGGGACCACTGCCAAGCGGGTGGCACTGAGGCCCCTGCAGATTGTTTACAAGGACCTCTGACATCTGCCCCACCCTGCCTTTCTAGCCGCACCTCTTGCCATTTTATGCTTTGGACTTTGTGCTCCAGCAGTACCGAGCTATTTATGGGATATTATGGCTTCCTCTGTTTTTGAGCCAGCACGTTAAGAGCCGGAGAGGGTGGAGCAGGGTCCCCGGCCACCTCAGGAGCAGTGCTGGTAGAAGGGACGGGAACTATGCGGATGTACATCATCTCCTTAAAAACAGGTTTGTGGATCCAAGCACGGCACTGGGATTTTTTTTTCTTGATGGTCGGATAGATTGTGCTTCGCTTACCTGACTGCCTGCCGTGTGGTCAGATCAGGAGAAGTGATAGAATCCCAGGGTAGAGGGCAGGGGTTTATTCTTTGCTCCTCCCGCAAGCATAGGTAGGGCCAGGTGATGGAAATGGTTCCAAGCACATTGCAGCTCAAAAAAGTTAAGAAGGTTCTGACAGTGTCTGCTGCTCCACAGTAGACTGGGCAGCTTGTGCACAACAGTGAGCTCTCTCCACTTAGGTGAAGGATCTGTTCTGTCTCAAGAACTAAAGAATCAATTCTTGCATCAGGAAGGAGGTTGGACAACATGACTTTGATTATAATTACTCCATTAACTAGTATTCATCAAGTGCTGATTTACATTTCAGGCACATAGTAGCTACATACTTTAAATACAGTGTCCCATTTATTTCCTACGTCATCTTATTTTGTCTTTAGAATAGGCCTGTCAGATGAGAACTCTAGTTCTCCCCATTTTACAGATGAGAAGACTGAGTTTAGATGTAGAAAAGCTCAGTTTCTCTAAGGTCACACGATCCTAGTAAGCAGAGACAGGAATCGGATCCTGGATTTGCTGATTGCAGAGCCCACACTCACCCCACACTGCCCGTGGTGTCCTCTCCTGAGGTGTCCTCAGTGCGGAAAGACGTGTATCTGGGTCGGTCGTGTCTTGTTAGCAGATAGCCAGTCGGAGAGAGGATAAAATTCAAGCGGACAAGGCCCAGACCGTTTTCTTTACCTGGTATCGTGCTTAGCATTTGGGACCAGTATTGCAAAATATTGGAAATCGGGAATGGAGACTGAAACAGACAAGTAAGAAAAAGTCCTACTAGGACATTGCTTTAAAATCTACGTCACAGAGCACTCTAACTCATAATGGGAATTCTTTGGAAGTAAAAAAAAAAGGGGAAGAAGGAATAACATGCAATGAATTTGCTTTGCTGCTGTCCGCTGTGCACCCTCGCAGAGTGTAAAACATACAGCCCGCGTGCGAGGGGTCCTTTTCTCGAACTGTTAGCAGGGCATGGAGAATAGTTCAGGAGTTGCTGGGTGAGAGGCCATTCCCTCTGCCCAGAGGCCTTCTCCTCCATTTACTAGTTCAAGACCCACCCTCCTCCAAACTGCCATAGCATTTTGTACTTGGGTCATAGTACTTCCACAGTCTTCCTTTAATTATGGTTAATTTTGTACATGTTTTATCTTCCTTATTTGATCCTAAGCCCTTTGAGGACAAGGTTCACATCTTATCTTCCTTTCCCGCTCTTACCATTCTGTGATGTTAAGCATATTTGAAAACAGATGTTGTTAACAGGTCACATTCTCCTGGCGAAAATGAGTGAATGCCTTGAACCTTACTCATCATCTTGTGTGTAGTGGACGGTGGGCTCACATACACGTGTTTAGCTTAGATGGAGTCAACTCAAATCATTTGGAAAAAGATAAAAATTATTTTTGGTTTTTTTAGAGAAGCAAGTTGGGGAGAGGGGCAGAGGGAGAAAGAGAATCCTAAGCAGGTTCAGCGCTCAGTGCGGAGCTCAGCATGGGGCTCGATCCCACCACCCTGGGAGCATGATCTGAGCCAAAATCAAGAGTCGATCCCTCAACTGACTGAGTCACCCCCCCCCCCCCCGCCGCCTGCTTTCTCTACTTTAGCAGAGCTGCTTGGGACCAGACAACCCGGTGCCGTGTCCCCAAGGGCATCTCAGTGTCAGAGGGCATTCAATATGGATGTTCACGAGCAGCACAGAAAAAGCTAAATTATGTTCACGGTGTTCTGTTTGGGAAATCATAGGAATGTGTAATACACTCTTTCCTTTTCTTCCCATTCTATAGTCAGTTTATTTTTCACCTCCTACGGCATCAACATTTTTGTTATGTAATACTCCTCTACAGCATGATGTCTTTGGTAGTGCAGATACTTTAGAGTAACAAAATAATCCTCGTTCCTCCGTACTGTCCCTTCCCTTGTATCCTGACTGTCATTTATCTCACTTGGCTGTGAGCGTATACATACACACAAGCTTACATCATAAAACACATGTTGCCCTTTTTTTAAATTTTTTTTGGCCTTCCCATTTATCTTTTTATTCCAGCCAGATGCATCAATCTACAAATTACAGATTGGGAAGTTAGTTTTCTCATCCCTGGAAACAATATAAAACCTAGAGCTCCTAGTCCAGTGTTACTCATTCTGAGTCAGTTTTTCTGGGAAATCATCTGATCTTCTCAGTATCTTTTCACCATGTAAAATCAAGTTACATATTTTTTCTATTAATCGTTGAGTGTATTTTCTCCATTTCTATTTCTGGCATAGCAGTTTATGCACATGTCGTATTGCTCTTTTTTTTTCTACTTTTTTGACTCCCTTTCACCCATTTATCCCACCTCCTACTCCATCATCCCCCTTCCGCTGCCTCTGACAAACACTATCTGTTCTCTGTATTTATGAGCTTTTGTTGTTGTTGTTTTGAGATTCCATGTGTAAGAGATATCATACAGCACTTGTCTTTTTTTTTCCTGACTTATTTCATTTAGAATGCCCTCAGGATCCATCCATGTTGTCACAAATGGCAGGATTCCTTCTTTTATGTGGTTGAATAATATTCCACTGTGTATCTATATTGCACATTTCTTTATCCATTCCTACGTGGATGGGCCCAGATTTGTTCCAGGTCTTGGCTATTATAAATAATGTTGCAGTGAACAGAGAGTACATATATCTTTTCGAGTTCATGTTTTCGTTTCCTTCCAATAAATATCCAGAAGTGGAATTACTGGTTCGTATGGTAGTTTTAGTTTGAATAAACTGGTTCCCGTAGCGGCTGCACCAGTTTGCATGCCCACCAGCAGTGCACAGGGGTTCCTTTCTCCCCACATCCTCATCAACACTTCTTGTTTCTTGTCTTTTTGATTGTAGCCGTTCTGACAGGTGTGAAATGATATCCGGTTGTGGTTCTGATTTGCATCTCCCTGATGATGAGTCACATTGAGCATCTTTTTGTGTATGTATTGGCCATTTGTATGTGTTTGGAAAAATGTCTGTTCAGATCTTCTATACTTGTGAAGGTTTCCATTAAAATAGTTTAATGGTGACTTAATGTTTGACTCTTTGACACATTGTCTTGTCTCTCTCGCTAGAAAGTCGACTTCCCAGTGGATCCTGGTATACCTCGTTCTCCGGGTGGTCCATATTATTCGTTCCACTTATACCTATGTAGATACTCACCTGACAGTGCATCTAATGACCATGGGTTCATTCGTAGACAGGGAAGATGAGAGGCACACCGCGGAGATGAGGACAGGCGGTCCTTAGCAGGTCTCGGAACACTGATGGAACATTGGACTTTGGAATGAAAGTAGGGATAAGAGAGAAGAAGGCGTATGTACCAGGTTTCTGGGAGGTGTTTTTATGTGCTCTTCCCTTTACATTTTTCTAAAACGGACCATATGGGAACTACGGACTGACTCCACACCCAGATGACTCTCAAATGATTTTCTTTCCCCCTGTCAGTGCTCAGTCTGCTTAGAGTGTCCTTCCAGCGGCCTGTTGAGGCCACTACCCTCCAGCATGGACCAGGAGGTAGTGCAGACCTCAGCCTACCAAGAATTTCTTCCTCCTTTCCTTCTGGAGGTCTTTCCTAGGAATTAATGAAACCAGCCAAGTCGAAAAGTTACCAGCACTGAGCTTTTTTTTTTTTTTTTTTAGATAAGTAATCTCTACACCCAGTGTGGGGCTTGAACTCCCAACCCCTAGATCAAGAGCCACATGCTTTTCTGACTGAGTCAGCCAGGCACCCCAGCACTTAGCTTTTAATATAGTAAAGTGTATCTCTTATCAGTGGTTCTTTCTTAAAACTTGACTATTGCAATATCGTTATCCTCCTGTGACCATGTTCTTTTGTATTTAATTAGTGCTTTACTGTCTTCTGTGTGGCAACACGGTTGTTTGTAGAAAGATATGAAAACGTGGCTAGGTAGTGGGCTTGGAGCTCCTGCCTTTCATGATACAACAGGCTTTTGTCGACAACTCCAGTGCAAAAATCTGGGAGGGGTTAATCTAGTCTAGCAGCTTCTGTGGGTGTGATTAAGCTTGGAGTGTGGTGTGTCTTAATGTGCCACTGTTGTCTCAGATCTACCTACCCTCTGCCCGAGGAGTCCTGCTAGAGAGGTTCCTGCCATTCCGGCATGGCACTGCAGTTTACTACAGAAGCGGTATTGGGCGCCTGGGTGGCTCAGTCTGTTGAGTGTCCAGCTCTTGGTTTTGGCTCAAATCATGATCTCGCGGTTCATGGATTCAAGCCCCAAGTCGGGCTCTGTGCTGATGGTGCCACGGAAGCTGCTTGGGATTCTCTCTCTCTCTCTCTCTCTCTCTCTCTCTCTCTCTGTCTTTTTCTCTCTCTCCCCCCCTCCCCTTCCCTCTCCCCCTCTCCTCCCCTCTCCCCCTTGCGCTGGCTCACTTTCTTTCAAAATAGATAAATAAACTTTAAAAAAAAGTGTATTAAAACAAAAGCAGCAGCAGTATTATTCATGGTGCATAGCTACAGATGCAGGTGCTCAGTGGCGCCGCACCCTGGTAGCATATGGATTCAAGGTGCTTCTGCTGTGAGCCGCTAGCATGAGAACCTTACTTATTACATCTGTAGAAAAATATATCGTGTCATATTTAAACTTACAGAACATGGGCCAGTTTAAGGTCTAGAGACTGTGTGTTTTTGCTAGAGGAAAATGAGACCGTGTGTCTGGTTTGTTATCTTCAGGCTCCAGATCGGTGTGCTTCTGGTGATGGTCTCGGCGGACCTGGGTTTGGATTCAGAACTTTGTTAACTTCAGAGAGAAACATAACCAAGGCTAGAACTCTTGGAAGATCCTGGAATCCTCTGTCCTTGGATAGGGTCGTTGAAACCGATCTGCCTCCATCCCCAGCAATCCCAGAGCTGTGTCCTTAGGAGCATCTTGAAGTGACACTTTTGTGCTCCCTCTTAGACTCTCGATCCTGACAAGAAACTAGCAAGTTTATTTTAACCCACCCTTGCCTGTAGGGGGTAACTCTGTGTCCTGGGCAGTAGCGCCTGTTTCTCGGTGCCAGGATGGGAAGCCAGGCCTGTCCGTGTCTCCTCAGAATGAGAGGAGGCGCTGTCATCCATTCAGCCAGCATGTATGAAGGTTGCACCATTACCAAGCACAGTGCTTGGCACTGAAGACCCAGAGGTGAATATGACATAGATCTGCTCTCAAGGAGAATCATGGTCAGATGAGTAAAGCATAGGACAGTGCGCCACATGAACCACCGCAGCAGAAATGCCTACGAGCCGCAATAGGATCTCTCAGAAGAGGGTGATTGTCTTAGCCTTCCTTGAGCTTACTTGCCCCTGGCTGTGGGTGTTTGGCACCCCAAGTCCCGGAAGAATGCCTCTGAGTTTTACAGAACTTAAGGATCAGCTTAAAGAATGGTAGGAGGTAGTCAAGGTTAGGATTAAATCTCAGCAGAGTCGGCGGCGCGCAAGCCCTTGTTCCAGCTCGGAGAAGGGCTTTCTTTCCCTTCAGGGAGGCCCGGCAGGCCCGGCAGGCCCTAAACTCTCCTCTGGTGCCTGCCCGTGTCATTTTGCCCTTTCTGTGCGTCCTCACAGTGGGGCGGCTGGCCGAGCCCTTGTTGGCTCAGAGCCTCTGACTCCGGCTCTTCAGAGCAGGAGAGTCGCACTTTCCGGCGCTCCGGGCCACACCTCAGCACGCACCAGATTGTTCTTCCTGTTTCATCTGTTAACAGACTGGGTCACGGAAGAACTTCCCAGGGCAGCCTTACGAGCCACAAACTTGTAGGTCCCCATCCTGATCAGGACACTCATAATTTTTTATTTTATTTTATTTAGTTAGTTAGTTATTGGGAGAGTGCAAGTCGGGGAGGGGTAGAGAGAGGGGGACAGACGATCCGAAGCTGGCTCTACACTGACAGCCTGACAGCAACGAGCCCTGTGTGGCGCTCGAACTCATGGCCTGAGCTGAGGTTGGACGCTCAATCAATTGAGCCACCCAGGTGCCCCAGAACACTCATTACCTCTAGGGAATGAGATGGGGAAGGTCTCCGTTAATTTCTGTTGATAGAAAAGAACAGTGAGGCCCAGTTAGATGCCAGAGGATCCAGTTATAGAAGCAGGTACTTTCGGGAAGGGAGGACAACGTGGCAGCTTCCTAGAAAAGAAAAACGAGGGGCACCTGGGTGACTCAGTCTGTTAAGCGTCTGACTTCGGCTCAGGTCATGGTCTTCGATTCGTGGGCCCCGCATCGGTCTCTGTGCTGACAGCTCGGAGCCTGGAGCCTGCCTGGGATCCTGTGTCTCCCTCTCTCTCTGCCCCTCCCCTGCCCGTACTCTGTCTCTTTCTCTCTCAAAAATAAATAAACATTAAAGAAAAAAATTTTTTAAAGAAAAGCAAAAGAAGACTTGTCCAGGTGTGCTGGGAGGATACTATGGAGGCTGATAGCAGGTTAGATTGACCTCAGAGGGACAGACATTATTCTGGGGATCACAGTTTAATCTTGAACGACGCACGGTCAGGGGCACCAACCCCCAGCACAAGAATCCACGTATAACTTCTGATTCCCCCCCCCAGAACTTAACTACTGATAGCCTTCTGTTGACCAGAAGCCTCACCAGTAACATGAACAGCTGATTAAAACATATTTTGTATGTTATGTGTATTCTATACTGTATTCTTACAATAAAATAAACCAGAGAGGAGAAAGTGTTTGTAAGAAAATCATAAGGAAGGGGCTCCTGGGTGGCTCGGTCAATTGAGCATCCAAATGGAGCCCACCTTGGGTCCTCCGCCCCCCCCCCCCCTTTGCCCTTTTCCCACTCACTCTCTTTCTCTCTCTCTCTCTCTCTCAAAAATAAACATTTTTAAAAATAAAAATAAATTTTAAAAAAATCATAAGGAAAATGCATTTGCAGGACTGGGCTATATTTATCCAAAAAATCTGTATGTAAGTGGACCCACGTGGCTCAAACCCATGGTGCTCAAGGGTCAACTGTATTTCATTTTTTTATTGTTTTGAGAGATTTTGAGAGAAAAATTTAAATAGGACAGAATTTTAAACACCAACCGTTTGCTCATTAAAGCGTGGCCATAAGTGTATGTGTCTTCAATCTTATAAAATATGTTTCTACCCAGCATTTTACCTGTTAAGATTTCAGATTCGTCGCCCGAAGTATTTTCTCAGTTGCCTTCCTGTTACATCAAGTTGATTCATTGGTTTATTGGGGTTATCTTAATCTTTATGTTCAGATGAAACTTTTCCTGGGTGTCATTATTCCTAGGTCAGCTTACCATTGGATTTGCCGAGCACTAAGAAGTCAGTAGTGCTTTTGTTTAAATTCTCTTAACATGTACTTCTGAATAAATCTTGCTCTTGTCGTTGTTTTAGATGGTTGCCGAAATAGCGGAAAGCTGTGAGTTATAATTACTTGATAATTCATATTGGTTCGGTGCACATGATGTTAGGTTGGGTTTAGGACTCTTGAGGACCTTCATTTCTTTGCTTTCTTCTACTGTGGTTTTTATTGCCCCCTACATGACTTAGATTTTAGATTTCCTTTTCCCCTGCCTCCACTTGTTGGTTTGGTACTTTTAACTCGCAGTGTTCTCCGAGGAACTCACCTACATGTCTGCTTGCGTCCTCGAGGTCAGTCCATCAGTTAACCCTTGTCATTTAATTCTTTGTGATCTGACTGTATATAGTTTTTGTAGGTACGTGGGTTTGGTTTTGATTCTTCTTTCTTTTTTATTCAAGTATGATTAACAATACAGGGTTATATTAATTTCAGTTGTGCAGCATGTTGATTCAACAATTCTGTACATTTCTCGGTGCTTCCCATGATAAGGGTACTCTTGATCCCCCTTATCTCTTTCACCCTCCCACTACCAGCCTCCCCTCTGGCAAGCACCAGTTTATTCCCTGTTTTTAAGAGTCTGGTTTTTTGTCTTGTCTCTTTTTCCTCTGGTTCATCAGTTTTGTTTCTTAAATTCCACGTGATTGAAATCACATGGTATTTCTCTTTCTCTGACTTACTTCACTTAGCATTATGCCCTCTGGGTCCACCCATGTCATTGCAATGGCAAGCGCTCGTTCATTTTTATTGCTGAGTCATACTTCTGTGTGTGCGCGCACGCGCGTGTGTATAGTACTGACTCTTGGCTGCCTTCTGTATACACCCAGGCCTAGCAGCCTCCAGCTTTCGCACGTCCCCTCGGTCTCCACTGGAAGAAATGTTACTCATCTTTCACAGTGCACTTCACCTTCAGTGGAAGGGGTCTTCATGGACTTGTCGGATTAACATGGGCCGCTGGCACGCTGACCCTTGGTTGCTGACTCTTTGCTCATCTACAGCACGCGAGTCACTATGCTGACCAAAGGTCAGCTGTGATATCTTTAGACCTGTTGATGCCTGTCAGACTGGTGGCGTACTTATGTAACTTAATCATATGCAGATAACTCATAATGAGAAAAGAGAATTGTTCTCTGAAAACTAAGGTGAATGCTTTGGAAAGGAAAGTTACTTTAAAAAGGCAATGAAGTTGAATCAGGCTTGGGCCAAGATAAATATAGAAGACTAGAGGTGGAGGCTCCTAAAAATCTAGAAGCAGTCTTTACTTACTGCTTCACAAGAGTCTGAGTTCTCCCTGTATACCTTAGAGAAAACTGGAAATTGTAGATGATGCATTGTGGGTGAATTTTATGCAAGAAAAGGGGCACAGGACTGTGGTCAGCAGGAAAGATCTTGTTGGCCCCAAGTCACAAGTTTGGTGGCTCTCAAAGGATTGTTTATAGCAAGTGACTGTGGGCTTGGATACGGCAGAGGTGGGGGGATCACAATAAAAGTCATGCTAACTAGATCTTTATTACGTGAGTTGTTGGTTTTAAAGGATACGTATTGACTCTCAGTTACTGAGAATGAGGAAGTCAGGGTTCTTGTACCTCCTTCCTCCCCGCCGACCTTGTCTTCCTAATTTTCTTCTGCTAGCTGTAACTTTCTTTCATTGTGAGGCACGTAGCATTGGCATCTGTTGTCACTCTAATCCCACCTCAACCCCAGTCCTCCCTGTAAGCAGACTCAGTGCTCACCGCCAGGCTCTCTGCCGTCAACCCCTTGGCTGGCGATTTCTCATGAAAGACTCATAGGAACAGGGTTTCCCATTCTGTTACTGTTGACTGGGTATAAAATTCTTGGATTACGCTTTCTCTCTTTGGGAATTTTGCAGGTATTACATCTTTTTTCTGCTAGCATTGGATTTTACTGTGGAAATTTTCAAGATTTTGCCCCTCTCTTAAATAATTTCATCTTTTTGCCTCGTTGCAGAAGTCCAGAATGTTACCCTCAGGGCCTGTCTTGGCATTGACTGTTGTGGGTCAGTTTTCCCCGGGATACAGTGTGGCCTTTCAGTATGTGGACCCTCTTTTGTTTCAGAAACATCTTGAGTCACACCTTCACGTAATCTTTACGAACACCTCTTTTCCTGTCTGTTTGCTCCACGCCCCGCTTTCCCTTTTCACATCTGCTGCATGTCCTTTGCCGGCTTCTCTAACTCCCCTTTTTCTCTCTATTCCTTTTAACCCCTCTTCCGTTTCATTGTACCTGCTTTTTTCCATTCCCCTCCTTCCTGTTCCTTGCCACCCTGGCAGGGGTGTCTCTTCTCCCTTTGCTTCCCTCCAGTGTCACCTCACTTCTGCCCTGTTTCCTTCCACTTCTGCCTGGAGCGGTGCTCGCGATGTCTTCTCTTGTCGCCGCCTTCCCACCTCTCCTGCAAGCGCTTGCTCTTCTGCCCTGAGCTCTTGCTTCCCAGTTTGCTTTTTTTCAGTTTTGCAAAAAAGATTTTCCTGCCATTCATCTCCTCCGTGGCAGCGGTTTTCCAGAGTGTAGTCCTAGTCTGCCGTTTGGTTTTCCCGATTCTTTCCTGATTTTCTTGTTGTATCTTTGTATACGTCCTGTGTAGATTTCATCCTTACAAGTCCTCTTTAAGCAGGGGAGTTTCGGGGCGCCTGGGTGGCTCAGTCAGTTGAGCGTCCGGCTTCGGCTCAGGTCATGATCTCCCGGTTAGTGGGTTTGAGCCCCGCATCAGGCTCTGGGCTGACAGTTAGCTCAGAGCCTGGAGACTGTCTTCGGATTCTGTGTCTCCCTTTCTCTCTGACCCTCCCCCTGCTCTCGCTGTCTCTCTGTCTCAAAAATAAATAAAACATTAAAAAAAATTTTTTTTTAAGCAGGGGAGTTTCTCAGGGACTAGCTGTTTGCAGGATGCTTGGTGCAGGAGGCACCAATCTGTCTTCCAGTGGAACGACTTCCACTGCAGTCGTTGTCCTGATCTAGGGTTCGGGGTGAGTTCTTTTACCCTTTATGTCTGTCCAGTCAGTAGAGAGAGACCTCTGTAAGCTTTTCACGCTGCAGTCGCCGCCATGGAGATGAACTCTGTGAGGCGCATACGGCTTGTTTGTGTGGTTTCTCCTGTACTTCCGGCTCCAGGTCCATGGACATTCCTGCCTCCCCAGCAAGGAATCTGTTCGGTCCCAGAGCGCGTGTCCTTTCCCCACAGGAAGTATATTCTGGCAGATCTTTCCCTCCAGCTCCCATGTCCCCTCTCCGTAGTATCCTTTCTTCTTTTCTTTCTCTAAAGGAAAGGAGCCTTGCTTGAGCTCCTTGCTTTTGACAGCTTTCCTAGCTGTTTTAGGGTCTGGGATTTGGGTTGTCTTCGAGTTCTGTTAAAAATGCAGTTTGCATGTTTATTTATTTCTCCTTTTTACACTTAGAACACATCTGGAATAGCATTTTAAAATTAGGACTTCATGATGCAATATTCAGAAGTCGTAACTAACATTTGCTGTGATCCAGCTGCTGGGCCCTGTGACACTCTGTATTAGGCCTTTTACCACACCTTCTCCATCAGGCCTCCACCAGCACACGCCCATCCGTCTTCTAAGCACCTAAAGCCCAAGAAATCAGACTTAGGAAAAGCCCTTTCATTCAGTCAGCATGCCTACTGCTCACTGGGCCTTGGGGATGAAGCACAGAAGAATTCATACAGGATCTTCGACACACCAAAGGCAAGTCTTAAGATGATTCCATGTGGACCAGGGGTGAGGGGTGAGCAGGTGGGAGACACAGCTTGGGATTTTGAGGAGCCATGGTGGAAAGGGTAGAGCATGAGCTCTGGAGCCAGATGGACCTGGACTCAGTGCTACTAATATATGTGACGTTGGGACAGTTTATTGCCTTTTCGTGTATCAGTTTCCTTATATATAAAATGAAGATCGTATTACCTATCACAGATGGATATTATTAAATTTTTTAATGTTTATTTATTTTTGAGAAAGAGACAGAATGCGAGCAGGGGTGGGGCAGAGAGAGACAGGGAGATACAGAATCGGAAGCAGGCTCCAGGCTCCGACCTGTCAGCACAGAGCCCGACGCGGGGCTCAAACTCACGAACCGTGAGATCATGACCCAAGCCGAAGTCTGACACTCAACTGACTAAGCCACCCAGCCGCCCCAGATACTATTAAATTTAAAGTAAGTCCCATGTAAAGGGCTCACTATAGAGTTGACGCTCAACAAATACTACTTCCTCCCATAAAGGAGCTCATTAAACAGAAGAATAAAATGCCAGGAGTACTGGTGTGGACACTTCTATTTTTTTTTTTTTTTTTTTTGGTTGCGGTAAATTTTACATAACGTAAAGCTTTCCATCTTCATTTGTCAGTGTACACGTGAGTCATGTTAAGTACATCCGCGTGATCATGCAGCCCTTCTCCGGAACTCGCTTCATCTTGCACAACTGAACTCTGTGCCCATCAAACAGGCGTCCCCGCCTCCCACAACCCCGGCAACCACCTTTCTACTTTCTGCCTCTGGTTTTGCCTACGGGTGCTTCGTATAAAGAAACCGTGCCATATTTGTCCTTTTCTTTCTGGCTTATTTCACTTAGCGTAATGCCTTCAAGGTTTATCCGTGTCGTGGCATGTGTCTGAGTGTTCTCCCTTTTTAAGGCTGAATAATATTCCTTTGTATGTCTGTATCACATTTATCCATCCTGCCGTCGATGGGCACTTGGGTTGCTTCTACCTTTTGGTGATTTTGTGAGTAATGCTACTATGAAGATAGGTGTAGAAATGTCTTTTTGAATCCTTGGTTTATGTCTTTTAAGTGTATACCCAGATGTGGGATTGTTCGGTTGTATGGTTATTCCGTTTAAAATTTTTTGAGAAACTACCAGACTGTTTTTAGAGGTTGATTTCTTTCTTCCTCTTCCTCTTCTTCTTCTTCTCTTTCTTTTTCTTCTTCTTTTTTTTTTTTTTTTTTTTTTAAAGAGAGCACTCGAGTGCAAGCTGGGGAGAGACAGGTGGGTGGCGGGGGGGGTGGTGGAGAGAGCCTCCTAAGCAGGCTCCATGCTCAGCACAGAGTGCGATGTGGGGCTCGATCTCACAACTGTGAATACATGACCTGAGCCAAAATCAAGACTCGGATGCTAACCGACTGAGCCACCCAGGCGCCCCCAGAAGTTGATTTCTTGATGAGGAAGTATAAACAGTGTCGTTCCCCAGTGAATAATTTTAAGACCAGTATCGTTTAACATTTTGTAAAATAGCTAAATATGAGAGGTTTACCATTAAATCTCTATCTGCAATTAAATAACGAAGTAATTCCTCTTGTCTAACATGTAAGAATGCCACTAGTGTGTATGTGTAGACAGGAAGGTGGTTAATAAAGCTCAGTGTAGGCGAATGTGCTTTATTTGTATGTAAACCTACGCTCTTATTACGCCCCCTCCCTCCACGGGCAGAGTAGGAAGAACTGCTGTGCCAGAGAGCCTCACGCGTCAGACATGCACGTGCACAAGCGCACAGACACACAGACACGTCTTTGGTCTGGACCCTTCATTGCCTTGGCCTCACATCCTTCACGGTCCAGTCTAGACGCTAGACCAGTGGGGCTCAACTGGGGGCGGTTTCACCAGGAGACATTTGTGGTTGTCACAGCTGGAGGGGTGCTCTGGTGAGCAGAGCCCGGGGTGCTGCGAAACAGGCTACCGTGCACAGGACAGTTCCCCTCTCCCCCCCCCCAGCAGAAAATTATCCAGCTGCAAATGGCAGGAGTGCTCAAACTTCAGACTCAGACCACCTCGTCAGCCTGTCCAGCGTGAATGCTTCTCTGGGCGCCAGGCCCACGCGTGGGCTCGGGTCCCTCCAGCCAGGCCTCTGCAGCAAAGCCGAGGGTCCGGGTACTCGGCCACTGCGCCGCCGAGCCGCTGTGCCGACTCCAGCCCTGCACCCCACAGCCGTAAAACCCCCCAGAGGTGCGGGTCACAGGCGTCCGCTGCGCTCTGCAAGAGGTGGCGCTGCCTCTTTCAGATCACATCCTATCAGCATGGCCTTTGCGGTGCCACCGTCTATTGTTAATTCAGCACCAAATCAGCAGTGCGAGAAGGAAGAGGGCGGCTAGAGAGACCAGAGAGATTCACCGGGACGGTGGGTGGGCCGAGCTGGGCTGTGACATCGGAGAAGCAGGGAGAAGGACTTCAGGTGAAAGGCACCGGAGGAAGCAGTTCTGCTGGTGGTGGGTCTGCGGAGCCCCTAGATCCGGCCAGAAAGGCGGATTTACGCGAGAGGCTGGAGACAGTGCTGCCAAGGTGGTCGGGGTAGAGAACCTGGTTTCTTGCCCAAGCTGTAAGGGATGAGGACAGGTGCGAAGGCGTCGGTCTCTTTAGCCTCCAGCGGAGCGCAGGCTGCGGGTCTATCTCAGGAAGCCCCGGAAACGTCCCATCTCACGTGGGACCGTGCTTGGGCAGGGATTGTCCCGCTGCCGCCGCTGTGACCGAATGTGCGTCAGTGGTGCTGCTGGGAGCAGTGACGAACGCCATCCTGATTGGTTTAGAACCCTGCGTGGGGGAGGCCGGTGTTTGGTACAGGTCATCTCAGTCCTCACCACAGTTCTGGAAGGAGGCCAGAGAGCAGAAAGGGTAGTTTGCCCAAGGTCAGCCAGCTTAACCAAGGTCTCTGTGGCTTCAGAGCCTGTGCTCTCAGCCACCAGCCCCTTGCCCGGAGTGTGGCCAGCAGGTAGGAATGAGCCGCCGCTGCTCACGGAAGACATGGGTGCTCTGGTGTGCTGAGACGTGGGGGCATCCGTGTGGCCTCACGTGAGAGGTGGAGGACTCGGGCTTAGCTGTCAGCTGGGAATCAGGAGCTGGTGTCGGTCCAGCCGCTCTGCAGGTGCGGGAGAGCCCGCGAGGTTTCCGTTTGGGCCACCCCCCGACCCCCGCAGGGTGCTCCAACCCTTCTCATTCTTGCTTCCCCTGTAGGTGCACTACATCCTTCAGGAGGTGGTGATGGGCGGGATGGTGCTGGAAACCAACATGAATGAAATCGTGGCTCAGATCGAAGCTCAAAACAGGCTGGAGAAATCCGAGGTGAGTACGCCCCGTACTTGTGCCCCGGTCGGCTCGGTTCAAGAAGACCGGGGCGGAAGGGGGAGCGGCTGTGTGTGTTGGTTTGTGTTGCTGTGTGTACACTCCTCTTCTGTCCTCCCTGAGTCCATCAGAACCCTCTGATTGGAAGGCCAGCCCTGAAAATTAAGTATGTAAGAGTAAGGCTAAAAGTGTGGCCGGAGAAGCCAGATGGCACAAGAAGACAGACGCCTCCTGGCCTGGGGGGCTCTGGCCGGTACTTGTGGTTTGTGATTCCTCCTTTCAAAGCTACACGTTCCCTGGAGGGACCCAGAATCCCCTTCTCTGGTCCCAGCGTGGTTTCCCCGCCCTAGAGAGGTCTGTTTTCAGCGGCCATTTCTCGTGGGGTCTTTCAGACCTCAGACTTGCCAGTGTCCTTATTCCCAGTTAGCCTTATCCTCAGCCAGGGTAGAGTTTGGGCTGCGTTTGCAAACAGCCTACCCCAGCCCACCGCCACACAGTGCTCGGCTCCATACAAGTGCTCCCAGTAGGGGCGCCCGGCCGGCTCAGTTGGCGGAGCATGGGACTCTTGATCTCAGGATCGTGAGTTTGAGCCCCACGCTGGGGTAGAGATTACTTAAAACTTAACAAACAAAAACCGCTCACAGTAGATTCTGTCCTACCCTCCCCGAAGTTTCTCCATCACCTCCGTCATCCTAGCCGGAGAGTAGAGGCTACAGACATACACCTTCATACGCGGCAGAAATAAAATTTTAATTATCTGAATGTCTTAAAGAGCTTCATTGCTTCTTGTAATGGAACTCGGTCTTGCAAAGCCAGGAGTTCCTCTGTCCGGGAGGACTGGCCTACGTGCTGAGGAAGCTTCTCCAGACCACAGCTAGCCCGGCACGGCAGTCCTTTAGTGACACAGGCTGGGAAGCTTCCAGGAATAGTAAGTGAGTCAGAGGCAAGGGGTTTGGAAACCGGAAGAACGGAGACGTGCTGGGCGAGAGCGGAACTGGAATCAGGATCCTGACGGTTGGTCAGGAGGACACGGTTCCGAGAGGGTCGTGTTGGCTTCTCCCCTTCTCCGCACGCTGGGGGTGGGCCAGAGGGGAGCGCTGACGGTGGACCCCTTCTTCTCTGCGTTTGTGACCAGTCCTTCCGTGGCTGCGGGCGTGTCAGACGGTCCACGTGTCCTTCCTCCCATCTTGCTGCCACATGACATTTCCGCAGCCAGCTCTCTCCCATCTCACACGGATGGATAGTTGGCAGGCAGCTGCCCTAATCCGACTTTGCTCTTCCCTGTGAGCATTTCCCCGTGACGGCACCCGCCTCTACGAGTGTTCGGTCTCTTCGGGAAAGGGCTTTGTTTCGTAGTCCGAAAAGCACCCCTGACACTGAGCATGATGTGGCTAAACCGTCTCCGGTTATTCCAGCAAGCATTTATTGAGCACTTGCTGCGTGCCGGGCGCTGTCAGGTGCTGGGGCTACCACCCACGTAAGCCACCACCCCGTCGGGAGCACAGACTGCGGAGCCCTGCCCCCGAGCCCCTGTCCAGCCTCAGGATTGCTGCGTCGGCTACACCTTTGAGGAATAAGGAGGAATAATCAAAACGTGCTTTGTGTGTGCTCAGCGTGGACACTTTCCAGGTCTCCGTCACTTGTGTTTGTAAGCGTTAAGCCGATGACACCGAGCGTTTGTCTCATGCCCCCTCTCGTGTCTCCTCAGGGTGGCCTTTCAGCTGCCCCCGCCCGGGCCGTGTCCGCCGTGAAAAACATCAACCTGCCGGAGATTCCTCGGAACATCAACATTGGTGACCTCAACATCAAAGTCCCCAACCTGTCCCAGTTTGTCTGACGGTCCACGGCTACTGAACTGGAGTCCCTGAAACCAGCCAAGCCAGCCCTGCCACAGATCCCATTCTGAGCCTTAGAAGGGTCGAGCCCCGGGCCCTGACCCTTGCTGCCATGGAGTGAGGGGGGCGCTCTGGGTTCACTGCTAGCATGTGCTCGGGTCTCACATGGGCCGCCTTGCTGGCCTCTGAAACTGTGCTGTGGCCACAGCAGATGTGGGGGAGGGCCCTTGCCCCCCCCCCGGGGGGGTCAGCGCGCCCAAGCCACTCGAACCTTTACCTCCCGCATGTAGCCACTCCCGGGGACGGGGCACTGGACTGGGGCCCACCTGCTTCCTAGAACCCACCACCGGGACACTGTCCGACGAGAGTCTTCGTCCTCAGCGCCGCGAGGCTCCTGCGGTCCTGTGGCATTCACTTCGCTGGCGAGGCGCCGGAGCTGGTAAAGAGCCAGCCTGGAAGCGGGGCCGTGAGTGGCAAACAAGGGCAGAGTTTTAGGAGAACCTGAGTTGCCTCCTCGCCGTACTGCGGTCGTCACGCCCGGCTTCCTTCCGTGTCGGCCCGCTTGCTGGCTACCCCGCCTACAGAGCGCGTTTCCCGCACGGCCACGTGCGTGCGCAGGGGGCGAGCCAAGCCGTGACCGTGGTGCATGCTGCCGCGCAGCCCCTGCCCCCGGCCGCGAGTCCGGCGCGGCCAGGGGGTCCCTCGGCGGAGGGGAGACGCCCCGTGGCTGTGGAAGGTGAAGCTGACGGCGTGGAGCGTCGCAGTCAGGGCTCCGCGGGTGTGTCCTACGCCGTCCTGACGCGGAGCGCACGGGCCAGGCGCGGCGTTAGAAATGAGTTTCCTCCGCGCGGCAAAGCCACGGCCGCCGCGCCAGCCTGCGGAGCGAGAGAGCGGGGAGCACTCGTTCTAGAGCGGCCATGGGAGGGCTGGGGACGCGGGAGGGGTGCCGGCCGAGACCCGTGCCCGTGCAGGGTCTCGTCCCCGCCGCGAGGAGCCCATCCCTGTCCCCGCCAGGTGCCGTCCGCCCCCAGCTGGCCTTGGAAACCTGTAAACGTTTCCCTGTGATGAGTTTCTGTGGTTGACGGAGAGCGAAAACTGCTCCTCAGAGTCGGGCCTTTTGCGGCGCTGCCTGCGGGTCAGGGAGGTCGCTGTGTCGCCGCGGCGACGCCTCCCAGCCAGGCGGCTCCTCGTGCCTGCCGGCCAGGGGCCCAGACCGCTCCCGTGTCCTGCCGCCGCTGCAGAGCCCGTGTGAGATGGTGCCCGCAGGACCACGGTGCTCCCTCGGTCAGAGCCTCCCTGAGAGCCTCTGAGACGGGCGGGCGATCAGAAGGAGGCCCTCGCGTGCCCGAAGAGGGACACGCAGGGCACTGCTAGCGTTCTCCGGAGGGTTTGGGTTTTCTTTAGCAGACGCTTCAGCGCGTTCACGTTCCTCTCTCACATTTACTAAATGTGGACTAAGGAAGAAGGAGGAACACGGATGTAAGGCGGTGTGAGCGAGACCTTCCCACGGGCCTCACAGCAGACACGATTGTCCCCATCGTGCAGGGAAAGTAAGAGAGAGGTCCGGTAACCTGCTTTGCGTCACACAGGGCTAAGAACTGAGACTCTGCCTGCTTAAATCCAAAGTCCCCTCTCACTGCTCAACGTGGCTTCTTCCAATTTTATCCTCTTCGTTCTAGAGAAGGAAACTGAGTCCCGGAGAGGTTAATAGCTTCTCACAAACCCTGATAAAACCAAACCTGGTTTGCTAAGGAGGGCCAGTGACCACGTCCCAGAAGGCAAAAGCTGGAGGCCCCCTACGTGCTCCGTAGAGCTGATGAGGAACCAGCAGCCCCGAGTGTTAAGTGCTGTGTTGAGGGTCACGAAGGTAGAACCTGGTCATTTTTCTTGAGTTTATGTGTTTGTTTTGTGGCTGATGCATTAGTGCAGGACCCCGGCGTCGAATGTTTTAACTGTCAGAAATTGATGGTTTCTGGCTTCAGCTCACCTCCCACAGGCCACTGCCTGGTCCCAGGGACTCCCAACCAGCGAGCGTCCCGACCTCATCCCTCCAACTGCCTCTACAGAGGGCCTGAAACTTCACCCTGGTTTTTTGTTTGGAAACGTCCATCCCTCGGACAAGCCTCAGTAGTCATTCATTAGCTACTGAGGCTGCCTGCAAATGCGGCTCGCTCTCCCGCCTGCTACCAGCAAAGCCGTAAACTTTTTTTTTCACAAGAGGAAATCCTATGCTTTTTTTACAATGTTTTATTTATTTTTGAGAGAGAGACAGCCAGCGCGAGCAGGGGCAGGTCAGAGAGAGAGAGGGAGACACAGAATCAGAAGCAGGCTCCAGGCTCTGAGCTGTCAGCACAGAGCCCGACGCGGGGCTCAGACCCACGAACTGCGAGATCGTGACCTGAGCCGAAGTCGGACGCTCAACTGACTGAGCCACCCAGGTGCCCCATTCATATGCTTTTTTGGAAGAAGGATTCAGATACTGCTGCCAAGAGATTCGGATATGAAAATAGGGACTGGGCCTAAATGTGAGAGTCCTTGGCCCTGGATGATTGAGGCTGAGGGTTTCCTGAAGTGGGACAGAACCCTGGGTTTCCAGGGCTCACTGCCCCTAATTAAAACCACAAATTCTGTGGCACAGTTTCTAAGTGGCTGATGCGTGCCAGGCCCAGTGCTAGGCGCTGGAGAGAGAGAGCCGAGGCTCAGCGTCCGCTGTTGTCTCTGATTAGGACCTCGGAGTGCCCAGATCGAGTGACTGGCAGCCTGAATTTGTAGTGACTGGAGTTGGTGACCATTCTATGGAATATTTAAAGGACAAGAATCCATTTGCCACCCCCAGCGGCCCCTGTTGTGCCCCGCCAGGCTGTGCTCCAAACAGCCTTTGCTCAAGCTCCTGTAACAGACAGATCAGCTGGGAGGCCACCCAGCATTCCACACAGTTCTGCAGTCTGATCAAGTTCAAGGTGCCAGCAGGTTTGATGTCCAGTGAGAACCTGCTTCCTGTTTCATAGACTGCCGTCTTGCTCTGTCCTCACCTGGCCGGGAGACAAAGCTCTTTGTTCTGCATCCTCTGATAAGGGTGCCAGTCCCATCATGGGGGCGCCACCCCATCCGAATCTAATCACCTCCCAAAGGCCCGCTCCCCTCCAAAAACTATCACATCAGGGGTTAGGTTTCAACATAGGAATCTGGGGGACACAGACATTCATCCACAGGGCACCTAATTATCTACTTTTCCTCTTGGCCTGCACAGCCCTATGCTTGTCGTGTGGAGGATTAATTCGGGATATCTTGAGTCTTCTCAGGTCCCTGTTATTCAGGCCTCTGCCCCTTACAGAGCCAGCCCTTCCTCACCTCCATGGGGCGGCCCTAGAAGTGCTCTCTGGCCCCAGCTCCACCGGAAACCAGAGGAGCGTGCGGGCCAAATCCCTTCCTGTGGGCCAGTCCTTAGTAGGGCGTTTCCTTGGCTTTCCAAATAGCCGTCGGCCCATGGCTTTCCAAATAGGATGCAGCGGCGGTGCCTGATGATAAGAATCGGGGTGAACGTGATAGCCAAGATGGAGAGCCCCTTAAGTGTGAGAGGCCCGGGGTGTTTTCGGCTCCCAGCGAACACCGTGGTCTTAGCGGCCTTCCCTGCCACCTCCCTTGTCCCCCAGGGCCACCTGTCTCCTTGTGCTGAGGACCCTGCTCACCAGCTGCTTCTCGGCTTTGCTCTCTCGGGGCGCTGCGGGGGCCCCCGGCAGCCGTTGGCAGAGA
This sequence comes from Cryptoprocta ferox, assembly GCA_028646485.1. Taxonomy (NCBI): domain Eukaryota; kingdom Metazoa; phylum Chordata; class Mammalia; order Carnivora; family Eupleridae; genus Cryptoprocta; species Cryptoprocta ferox. The sequence goes on along the minus strand of CM053560.1, from coordinate 132,032,077 downwards.
TGCAGACAGGCCCCCTCTAAGAAAATGGTTCCGTGAAAATGATTAATCTTTTCCAGAAGACTGTGTACGTTCTTTCCTATTCGATGAATTATTGTTTTCAAAGAAATACATTCATGTAGTTCAGAATTTAAGGTAACAGAAGGCTGCTCAGCCAGGTTCCCACTGGGTTCCCGCGGACCACCAAGCCCCCCCCCACCCCCCTGTGGCAACAAGTGTTTCCAATTAAGAAATAAAGTCCCTGGATTTTTATTACCAAAACTGAGTGTGCTCTTCCTGGAAGAGTTAAGTTCCTTTTGACCTTGGTGACTGGCCTCAGCCCTGTGCAGCCATGCCATCCCTGGACGGAGGAGGGCCTCCCAGACACCCCGCATAAAGGAGCCCCCCTACTTGGGCATACCTATCCCAGCTCGGCTTTTCCTGTTTTCAGGGCACTCTGACCTGATGTAGGTTTGGATCGAAGTTACTGGCTGTCCCCGGCTAGGATGAGTGTCCCCGTGGGCGGGTGTTGTCTCTCACTCCCCATGGTGGGGGACAGTGCCAGGTCCCTGATGCGTGCTCTTAATAAAGAAGTGTTGAATGAGTGAACGGTGGAGGCTTTCCCGGGCCCTGTGCTCCGCCCTCGGAAGGAGAACCAGGGCACTGGTATTGGGAGCGGCAGGAGGTAAGGGACAGGACGATGGCCTGTGGAGGCCGAGGGAGAGGAGAAAGGCGAAGCTGATGGTGGTAGAACCCAAGTGACTGCAGGACCAGTGAGGGTGTCCCTTGAGAGGAGGAAGCGTTCTGGGAGGACGAGAGGCCCAGAGTGGATGAGGACACGGGTCAGATTGGAAGAGTAGGGGGGTGGGGGGTGGGACGGATGTCCTGCCAGCCAGCTGGGGGCCTGGGTGTGGGCAGGAGAGTACACTGTGGAAGCTGTGGGGTGAGTCACGTAGCCCAGAGATGACGGGAGGGGTGAGGACACAGGCTACGGGCAGGGAAAGGGAGAGGGGACAGCAGGGCTACCTCAGGTCAAGGGAGGTGTCTTCAGAGGGAGAGGCCAAGGGGCTGGGGACTGAGAAGACGTCGCCTCTGAGCACCCGCTTGTCCTCCACCGCGGCAGCGCGCCCGGAAAACCCGGTGGTCCTAGCCAAGTGGTGGCGCGTTCGAACCGCAAGGTGGTCGTGTAAGAGTGTGAGACGTACAGAGCCCGCGGAAGGTCTCTGTCCTCCGCCATCAAAAGAGGGACCGGGAGCTCTTGCCCTGGGGACTTGTGAGGGTTAACGAGGGAACTGGTGTAGGTGGCGGAGGCTCTCTGCACTCGGGCTGCTGTCACTGTGGGGCGTTTTACAGAGGCAGTGGGGGGAGCTACAGGAAGCCGGGAGGGGAGCCCAGGTGGGCCCCACCGGTGAGCCCAGGCCCGTATCCCGAGGTCACCACTGGATGAACCAGGGGAAGCGTTGGAGTCTCTGGAAAGCGAAGCTTCCCTTACCGCGAGTTGGAAGACGGATCAGGCCTGTGATCGGCAGGACCTGAAGGGTGGGAGAGGCAGCCAGCAATTGCCTTCCCCAGCGGTGTCGGCAGGGGCTCGGTGGAGGGAGGTGGAGGGAGTCCGTGTAGGGGGTGAGGCAGGCCTGCCTGAGAGCCAGGGTCCTGGAGCACGTGCTGTCCGTGAGTAAGGGGCTCGTCGGGCCTTCTCAAGGGCAAATCTTCCATTGTCCTTCAAGTCTGACATCAGCGGGGCCTCCTGAGGACACCTGGGAACAGGGGTGCCCCCCGCTGCCTCCTGGGAGCGGGCCGTGGCTTCAAGAGGGCAGCTGGAAGGTGGTCCTCCCTATGGCTGAGAATGAATGCCCTGCGCAAACGGGACCTGGAGGCACGGCTGAAATGGGAAGGCAGGCGGATTCTCCGGTGTCAAGGAAGACCCCGTAAGTTTCTCAAAGACTGGAGTCCGTTGTCCCCCGGATTGGGGTGATAACTCCAGATACTTACGAGCCGGCGTGGGTCAGGCACTGACCTAGCAAGGAAGGTCACAGTGAAGGTACCAGATAGGGAGTGAGGGTGTTATTGGGGGGCTGTGTTGGCTCTGCCCCCGGGAGGGACCTTGCCGCCCCCGAGGCGACAGAGGGGAGAACCCCGGAGCCAGCCACTCCTTTATGAGCCTGGGTGCAGCCAAGAGACGACGCTGTGGTTGATGTGTGGCGGTGCGGTGGGAGGGGGCCTTGGCACGCCCCTCCCCTGGACCCTCACAAGTGGTGGTGAAGCCGGAGGCTAACAGGCAGCCCCCAACCCAGCGCCCTCCCCAGGGCAGGAGACGGCTCCTTTCACGCTGGGCTGCGCGGGTGCGAAGCTTTCCTCCAGCCTCTTGGTTCTGAGCACTTGGCACCGAGCACCCTTTTCACTCCTCCCTGAGCCTCCAGAAAGCCCCCCAGCTGGCCGAGGGCCACAGGAATCTCACCCTGGCTGCCTGGCCTGAGGTGGCTGCGGGCCAGACATGCCAGCGCGTGCAGACCGGGAAGTCCTCCTTTCTTGCTAGGGAAGGACTTGGCAAACTGAGGCACGCTAGGATTTGAACTGCCAGCTGCTAAGCCAGCTTTCCTGGGACTTTGTGTGGCCCGGAGGTATGGGTAGACCTGCTCCCCCAGCACCCCAAGGACGGTGCTCCCACTCAGGTGCTGGGCTGGGCGCTTTGGGGCCTTCTCTGCTGAAACTCCTCTTCTAACCTCCCAGCCTCTACCTGCCCCTTCTCTAGCACCCAGGCCTTCCTGGGCCCCAGGAAGTGCCGACCGATCCATCAGCCACTTAAAGGGCACGGTGAGGTTACAGGATTGGAAGGAAAGCCCTGCGTCCAGTCTGTGCCAAACAGGCAAGTGCCACGATGATGCTACCCGGTGTGGGGCCGTGCCTGGCACAGGTTGACAGCCCGGAGCAGGCCCTCCTCGTCAGGCCCCTTCCTGAGCTGCACCTCTTGGGGCCACAGCCCTTTCCTGTCAGCCACCTCTCTCCCAGCCCCAGCCCAGCCCTGCTCAGCCCTGGGCGCCAGTGTCCCCAGAAAGGCCACGGGCCCAAGGCCAGGCCAGGCTCTCCCAGCCTCCACGTGACCTCAGAGGTGGCCCCTTTGTTCTGGACCCGCAGTCCCCAGCCATGCCCCTGGTTGGAGCCTCGGGTGGTCCAGCCCCAGTGTTCTCATCCCCTCAGAGCCCCACGGTTAAGCCGTCTCCCTGGGAGCCCAGTGCCCACCAGCCTCAGATCCTGTCTGACAGCTAACTGTCCAGTAACACATCTCCACCCAACGTCCCTCATCCCCTGCCTGGACACCACCACAGCCCCCGAACCGTCGCCTACCCCTCCTCTGCCTCCTCACGGCCTAGTTTTATCACGCAGCAGGCAGGCTGAACCTTCCGAAGTATTAATCAGACCACAGCACCGGCCCGCAGGGTTTAAACCCTCGCAAAGGCTTCCCACTAGCCTCAGGACAAAACTCAGGGCCCTGCTTAGCTGGCCGCTGTCCATCTTTCTGTCCTCATTTCCTGCTGCCCCGCCCAGCCCCCTGCTTCCCCCTCTCCACCCACACTGGCCTTGGTGGGTCCCTGAACACGGGCTCACAGAGGCCGCAGGGCCTTTGCCCCTACTTACCTGCCGCCCGTCTTCCGGTCTTCCTCACTCCAGGAGTCTCTGCTCAGATGTCTTCAGAGGACACCCTGGCCTGCCCGCCCTCCCGATCACTCCCTGTCCCCTCTGCCTCGCCCTGCTTTATCCTTCATGCGCTTAGCACCTGACATGATAGCGTAGGTCATGTCTCCTCTGCGGTCTTCACTACTTCTTGGGCTGTTTTGCTGGTACCTAGCATAGCACAGTGATCCCCGTGAGCTGTCGGGAATGAAATGATTGTTTGACACATGGATGTGCATTCCCGTCCGGGGGGACGGGTGGGGCCCCATGTGCTGCAATACCACACTCACTCAGGCTTTAGGGCAGGAAGCTCTGTGGGGTGGGAGTTGTGCGGCCTGACTTCTTGACTCTCCGTGTGACCTTGAGTGAGTCATTTCGCCGCCTCCTTCAAGTTATAGGAATAGTGTACGAGAGAGCACCCATCAGCTTAGACAGAAAGCCCTAAGGAGGGTATAAACTTGCTTCTCGAGTCCTGGCTGTGTGACCTTAGGCAGCACTCTCTGTGATCGTTTCCTCATCCTGTAAAATGGGAATAAAATAGCTCCCTCGAATCGCCTGGGCTTCTCGGTTGCGAACAATAGAACCAGCAACCAGCCCAGGAGCTTACTAAAGACCCACGGGGACGTTCTCGCAGGCCCCAAACCAAGCTGGCCAGGACACAAGGAAAACCAAATCCTCTGGACCGTGTCACCAGCAGCGCCAACACCGGACCCCGAGGCCACAGGCCCTGCTGGCCTTCCTTGAAGACACAGAGTCCTAGGTAGGTTCCTCTGATCGGTGGCGCTAAGGCCCAGGGCCTGGACACCAGCAGGAGGAGGCCGGTCCCAGAGACAGCTGTCCACCACATTGCGTGCGGAGCGCCGTCGTGCGGATTAAGAGTTAATGCAGAACTCTCCTTCACAGCCGGTGGGAAACTGTGGAATCCGCTGGAGCGAACACACACTTATCCTATGATTCAGTGGTGCCAAATGAGTGCACGTGTCCAACCCACAGACGTGGACAGAAATGTCGATAGCGTTGTGCGTAATCGCCAAGAACGGAACGAGCAAATGCCCATCTGAATGGAATGCATGAATAAATAAGCAGCCTGGAATGCTGCGTGGCCACGAGAGAGAGCCAAGTGCACCTACACGTGACATCGTGGGTGAATGACCGACGGAACGCCGAGCGTGAGAAGCCAGGCGCAGAACAACGTAGATTGTGCAATTTCACCTGTTTGCCTTGCAGGCGCGGGCCTCGTGAATGTAGGGTAGTGGAGGCCAGGATAGGAGGTGCCCCCCCCCCCGGAAGGCTAGAGACAGAGGGGTCTGGGGGAGGGTTCCTGGGGCGCTGGGCACGTCCACTCCCACTCCACTTACGTGTTCACTCTGTGAAGCTTCAACGAGTTCTTCACTTACGATTTCCTAGTTTCCTCTAGGTTTGTTACACTTCAGCAACAAATAACATGGGTTTAAGAAAGAAAGAAAGAAAAAAGAAATGCCTGGGAAGCACTTGGGACAGTGGCTCATGGTGTGAGCTGAATAAACGTGAGGTCAGGCTTGTCACTGGTTGGTCTCTCTCCCACCCCAGCACTCCCCTCCCCCATCCTCCCAGGCTGGAAGAGACCCACGTGTCCTCAGCCCTCGGTAGACAAGCTGGTGCCACCATCCAGGGGCTCTGAGCTCATTTGGGGGAGACGGGAGAGACCGCCGGGATCACACGTCCCGGCTCCCTCCTCACAGAATTAGCCAGCTCCCCCCCCACAGAGGCCAGGGGACCAGGGAGCGTAGGAGTTGGCGAGCAGCCAGAGCAAGTGTGGAGACAGCGAGGCCGGGGAGGTGACCAGAGCTGGGGCCTTGCGAGTCTGTCCTGAAGACCAGAGGAAGCCGGCGAGCGGCTGTGCGTGTTTGCCGTGCGTGGGGAGGGTGGTTACGGGTCCATTCGGCAGTCTGGCTTTAGTGCAGAGAAGGGATGAAAAGGGAGGGGAAAAAATCCCAGGAGGCCTTCTGTGGAGGCCCAGACCAGGTCAGGGCAGGACCGTGATGACAGAGACGCGGAGGATGCGCGGGACACGGTGGGGTTACAGCTGACGAGGCGTGGGGCTCACCATGCCGCATCGGTGGACGTGACGACCAGGGCCCTGGGCGGCCACGTGGGCAATGCGGGCCTGTCTTGTCGGGCCCCGCGGGAGGAGCAGGAGTCAGGGTGACAGGTAAGTTAGGTTTGGGGAGCAGAGCAAGAAGAGAGAAGATGCAGCGGCAAAGCCAGTGGAGGCTCCCGGTCACGGAAGGGAAGGGAAGCTGCGTGCTCAGAGAGCAATTAGGAGAGTGGGCGGCAAGAAGGAGGGTTTCTGGGTCTCAGTGGGAAGCTGGAAGGGGGCAGAGTGGGCTGTGGCCAAGGATAACGGAGATGTGGGGCCTGGCGGACTTACCTAATCTCTACGTTACCAAAACAGGGAACTGGGCCCTGGTGGATGGCAAGACCATGTCCATGGAAAGGAGAGAGCCCAGTGCGGGGTGATGGAGCCTGGGCCCTGAGGCCGGACCGTGTTGGGGGGCCTTTGCGTGAACACGACCTCCAGCCCACAGGAGGGGTTGAGCAGAAACAACCATAATAATAGGGAAGGCAGTGGTGGTAGGTATTAGGACGGTTCAAAAGTTCTGTGGGCTCTCTCCGCTCTGGGGGAACATGGCAGCCCCCTCAACTTGGCCACCCGGCTTGGCAGCCCGATTTGCTTTGGTGACCTGACCATAGTGAGGTGCACCACTTCTAAGAAGAAACTTCCGGGAGCGCCTGGGTGGCTCAGTCGGTTAAGTATCTGACTCCCGATTTTGGCTCAGGTCATGATCTTGCGGTTCATGGGATCAAGTCCTACATCAGGTTCCTCGCTGACAGCATGGAGCCTGCTTGGGATTCTCTCTCTCCCTCTCTCTCTCTCTCTGTCCATCCCCTACCTATGTTCTCTCTCTCTCTCTCTCTCTCTCTCTCTCTCTCTCTCTCAAACGTAAAAAAGAGAGAGAGAGAGAGAAGAGCCATGGTATGGTGCATCCCAGAGAAGGGACGCCCTGGGTCACAGTGTGGAGCTGACTGGGCACAGCGTGAGCAGGAAAACGAACGTTGTTGTAAGCTGCTAAGAGTTGGGGCTGTTTGTCACTGCGGCAAAACGTAGCCTCGGCGGACTGCCTCGGCAGCTCCTGGGGTTGGGACGCCTCTTCTGCACCAGGCGCTACGGGGTTAATCCTCACACACCCTGGGAGGGCAGCAGCCAGACGTGTGACCGCACTTATGTACAATCCAAGAGATATAAAGTAATCCGTAATGACAGAAAGCGGGTCAGTGGCTGCCTGGCGCCGGGGTGGGAAAGAGCTGGGGTGGGAGGGAGGGGTCACAAAGGGGCACGAGGAGGCTTTTGGGTCCACAGATACCTTCAGTGTCTCACCTGTGGAGATGGCTCCACGAACGTGTACCTGGCGGAGCTTGCAGACTTGGAACAGTTCACCGAATGCCAAGTCCACCTCAATGAAACTGTTCTTAAAGAAAACCCAATTCTGTTAGACTAGAGTTCTAACCAAATCCTTGTCCCCAGCTCGCCGATGAGGAAAATGGGGCTCCTTGGGATTTCTTCACTTGCTGATGGTCACACAGCCACTAAGGGGCGGGTCCAGAATTTGAGCCAGGTGTCCCTGAATCCAAGACCTGAGCCTTTCAGCCTTGAAGGAATCCGAGTGGCTGATGGAGTGCGAACCCCACAGATAGCCCCCGCTTAAACGGGGTGTTCCCCCGGGGTCACCCGGGGGTGAAGAGGAGGTGGGCAGACCCCAGGCCCTACGGTTTTCAGACAGCCCCACGTCTCCTGGAAGAGTGGGCATGGCGGGGGTCTGCAGCCAGCGTGTCCGGCTTGCGAGAGCCCGTGTTGGAGTCACACGACGTTTGTGAGTCAGTTGTGAAACAGCCATTATTAAAAATTACATTCTAGGGGCACCCGGGTGGCTCAGTCGGTTAAGCGTCTGACTTTTGATTTAGGTTCAGGTCATGATCTCACGGTTCGTGGGATCAAGCCCCACATCGGGCTCTGTGCCGGCGGCGCAGAGCCTGCTTGGGATTCTCTCTCTCTCCCTCACTCTCTGCCCCCTCCCTGCTCTCTCCCTGCACTCTCCCTAGATAGACAGATAGATAGATAGATTTAGATACATAACATTATGTAAAATCTTTTTTTGTGTGGTTTATTTATTTTTAATGTTGTTATTTATTTTTTGAGAAAGAGAGACAGAGCATGAGTGGGGGAAGAACAGAGAGAGAGAGGGAGACACAGAATCCAAAGCAGGCTCCAGGCTCTGAGCTGTCAGCACAGAGCCCGACGCGGGGCTCGAACTCACAAAGCCACAAACCGTGAGATCGTGACCTGAGCCGAAGTCAGACGCTTAACCGACTGAGCCCCCCCAGGCGCCCCCTCTAAAATCTTTAAAAGGAAAAAAAAAAAAAAAAAAGGGTGCCTGTCTGGCTCAGATGGTAGAGAATGCAGCCCTTGCTCGCGGGGTTGTAGAGTCGAGCCCCACGTTGGATGTAGAGATTACTTAAAATCTTTAAAAAATTAAATGACGTATGCTTACAACTAAATAAAGTATATTAAAAACAAAGGTATGACTCAAAGCTCATGGCTGCTTAATTATGTTCCCACGGCTGACTGGTGTCACTGAGGCTCAGCGCGCCGACCGTGTCCCTACAGTCTGTGGTGCTGTGCGCTCCGCGTCTGGGCCCAACTCGGCCTCGCGTGGGAGATGGGACGTGGAAGTGGTGGGGTCATTCACGCCGCAGAGATCAGAAAATGCTAAAGCAGGGCTAACCCCTCATGCCCACCAGCTGCCAGTTGTTTCCACATCTAACCAACACGGCACAGCGCTAGCGTCTGGCCCCGGCCCGGGACGCGCGAGGGGTGGGGCAGGGTTGCCTGCGATTACAGTGATAAAATGGCTCCGGCCTCTGAGCCCGGCTGCCCAAGGGGGTTTTTGTGTGATCTCTCACTTAATCCTCACCACACCCTGTGAGGCAAAGTGCAATTACTATTGGCAGATGAGGAAACTGAGGCACAGAGGTGCCACACGCCCATCACTCGGCTAATAAACCGTCACAACCAGGATACAAAGCCTGACCCTTAATGCTCACTGTCCATACTCTGTCCCCCAAAAGGACCGGTGTTGGACACAGGGTCTGGCGTCTTTCCTGAGACCCCCGGCAAGAGGCAGAGCCCAGACACCCCGGAAGGCTCGAGTGGGCTTCGGGGATCGGCAGGCCCAAGGCCTCACCTCTCCTGTGGACACACAGGCTTGGGGACCACATTTTATGCAGATCCGAGTGCCCGGGAGACCTAGGCCGAGGGCGGGCGGGCCTCCTTCCCGAAAACAGCTTGAGGAAATTTCTTGGAAGCCCTGGAACGCTCAGGGTGAGGCTGGGCAGCCCGGCGCTCTGACGAGGGAGGAGAAGTTTCTGGATGGCGCAGCCGAGGGCCTCTCAGCAGGTCAGGGGAGGGTGCGAATGGAGAGGTCCCCTGGCTGAGAAGGGATTAGACTGTTCGACATCCGGGGTTGCATGTAAGGGAGTTCCAGAAAAGGGCCCAGGATACCGGAGCAAGAGGAGGTCTCCCTGGCCCCCAGGGCAGGGGGGAAGGTGCCGGAGGCAGGGAGGCTGTGGTGTCGGGGTGTGGTGGGAGGGCTCGCTGTGCACCAGGGGAGCCACACGGGCACCGGGCGGGGGCTGGCCTGGAAGAGGCGGAGGCGGTGGCCCTCCAAAAGATGTCCGTGTCCCAATCCCCAGAACCTGTGAAAGTGACCTTCTTCGGGAAAAGGATGTTTGGTATCATTAAGTGAAAATCCTGGACACGAGGTCACCTTGGGTTACTCAGGGAAGCCGCCACGTCCAACGACAGGGGTCCTCGTAAGAGACTCACAGAGGAGAAATCCATGTGGTCGCAGAGGTGCAGGTCAGAGGGACACAGCCACCGGCCACGGCCCGCCTGGGGCCACCAGCGGCGGCACTCAGGGTCCTCGCCTGGAGGGAGCACGTCTGCTGACTCCTGACAGGGAGACAATACCTTTCTGTTGTTTTAAGCCGCCCAGTTTGTGATCCTTTGTCACTGAAGCCGGAAGAAACCAACACAGTGGAGGTGAAACCCGGGCGTGTTACAGATTCCAGCACGGCCCGGGGCGGCACCTGGGCAGGACGGGAGCTTTGCAGACTGGCAGGGGGGTGGAGGGAGGGAGGGCCAGGGAGCGGGGCTGCCTCGCAGGCTTGGGTGGGCTCAGGTGGAGGGGGGGGGGGACACGGGAAAGCCTGCTGGATGGACAGGACCTGGGGTGGGAGGTGGGCGGAGCTCTCAGCTCTCGGAGGTTATGATGGGGACTCAGGGCACTTTCAAGAGATGGCAGCGCTTGGGAAAGGCTGCGGGAGGGACGGCTGAGCCGGCAGATGGGGACAACCCAGAGCTGAGGAGCGCCGGGGAGAGAGGCTGATGGCCCCAGGAAGACGCTCGGCCAGAGAGAGCACGAAACTTGCCAAACCGGCCAAAGGCGGACATTTGCTTGGTAGTGTCTTTACGGAGGCCTTCCTGTGGGCCGGACAGTGGTAAACGCTCCATGAGGGACTGTGCCCATTTTACAGATGAGGAAGGTGAAGGCTCCTCGGTAAGTAAGCACCCAAAGTCAGCTACCTCGCTTGTATGCGTCAGACCCTGATCGGAAGCCCGGCCTCCTGCTGAGCGCCCTGCCCTGCCCTGGGGAGGCTCCGTGAGTGGGGTGCTGAGGAAGCACTAGAAGGAGAGCCCACCCAGGGGTGCGGGACTCGCCGCGCCTCCCCGCCCTGCCTGCCTCTCCCGTCGCACCCCGCCACTGTGCTCCGCTCCGTCCTGTCCCCTCGGAGGCCCAGGACCCTGCTGGGCCCCAGCTCCACATCAAAAGTCCTTTCCTACTTCCGGCCTGGCCAACGCAGTTTGCTCTCAAAGCTGCTCTTTGTCCTCCTTTTTCCCCAATGTGTTTTTTTTGGTGTGTGTTTTTCTTAAGTTTTTTTTTTTTAATGTTTATTTATTTTTGAGAGAGAGAGAGAGAGAGAGAGAGAGAGAGACAGAGTGCGAGTGGGGAGGGGCAGAGAGAGCAGGAGACAGAATCCGAAGCAGGCTCCAGGCTCCGAGCTGCCAGCACAGAGCCCGACGCGGGGCTCGAACCCACGAACCGTGAGCTCATGACCTGAGCCAAAGTCAGACACTAAACCGACCGAGCCACCCAGGCGCCCCGCAAACAATGTGTTTTTAATCAATCTTAAAACGAAACCCAGACTGAATTCCTGAGAACAACAGCAATGAGAAATAATAATAATAATAATAAAACCCCAGGCCCAGCAGCAGTTCCTGCAGTTCCTGGTTATCAAGCCCCTTCCGTGAGCCCCCTCCCTCCGCCGCTGAGATCTTCTAGCCTCTGGAGAGCCCGTGCCCCCTCCCCACCCCTCTCCCTGCCTGCCGCCCGCCTCCCCTCCACACTGGTCCCAAGTGTTCTCAAAATTCATCAGGGACTCAGCATCCCCGAGGACTGGAGCCTAAAGTCCTTAGCACGGCGTCCAAGGCTCTCATGTCCTGCCCTCACCTGGCCCAGCCTTGTGCCCCGCCATGCACTTGACCCCCAGCCTTTACAGACCCTGGTCTCTCTGCTCGGGAACAACCCTCCTCCACCTGTCCTTTAGGTTAATTCCCTCACCGCTCAAGCCTCAACCCAAACAGCGCCCCCTGTTCGCTGACCCTCCCCTGCCCTTACCCAGGCACAGAGCCGACCTCCTGACGGTAGTGCGGGATTTGGTTCCTTCAGTCACCGGTAAGTGTCAAGGCACTGGGGCGCAGCGGAAAGCGGTACAGATCCGGCCCCTGCACCCTCGGAGTTCATTATCCCTGCTACCGTTGCCTAGGCAGACCACGGGTCCCCTAGACCAGGTGCCACCCGCGTCCACAGAGCCAGGCGTGGTGCCCACACACAGCGCGTGCCCCTCAAACGTTTGTTGACTGACTGACCAACCAAATGAGTGAATGAGTAACCGGGATGCATTCTCTCTTCACTGTCCCCGGGCTCCTGGGCTGTGTTGGCCTCAGAGTTGAATCACCTGCTCACAGCCGGTGTTCTGTTCAGGGACCCGATTTGTTCCCCTGGGAGAGGGAAGGGACGCTGAGGGAAGGGAAGCTGAGTGCTCCCGGTGCTCGGTGCTCGGTGCTCGAGGCTGGGGGACCCCGGGAGTCTCCGCCCCTCTCCTGCAGGCTCCCAGGCTTGTTTCGGAACTCACGGGGAGATGGAGACCTTGACGGGACTGCCCTGGTCCCTGGCCCACCCTGACAGCCAGTACTGAAGCCCCAGAGCCGTGGGGGGGCCCCACGTGGGCTGGGCAGGGCCTGACCCCTCCCACCTCCCCCTTCCCCAGTGCTTTTTTGTATCCTTTCCTTTTGAAAATAGTAGTTTACTGGTTTGGGTGGTTGTCGCTACAAAATTAGTATATGATTGTTCTACCATGTAAAGAGAACACAAGTGTATAAGAAAACAACAGCAGTCTCCCTGCCCTCCCGCCCTCCCCCCTGCCACAAGTGGGCCTCACTGAGAACACCCAGGTTAATCACTGGGCACGTGCCTTTCCACTGGCCCCAACGCTCATGACACCACAGTATTCATGCAGCGACAGAGTTCTGAGGAAGAGGGAACATAGTAAATGTATTCCTGTAGCACTTGCTTTTTTTTTTTTTTTACTTAAAAATACCCACGGACATCATTCTAAAGTAAATATGCAGAATTAACTCATTCGAACTGCTGTGGAAGGAGTCGTGTGGGTGTTTGATAATTTGTTTAAGGGGCCTGGTGTGGACTCTTTGACCTTTTTATTGGTTCCCCCCCTCCCCAACAAGGAATGCTTTGATAAACCTCCCACACATCCTTGCGTTGTTAAACGTGCATTTTTTATTTTCTCAAGCAATCAGAGCAACTCGCAAGTGCTCCAGGAGCTGGGATCACCGCACCCTGGCCAACGGGAGGAGTGGTCCATTGTCTAAACCTCTGCCAGCGCCCTGGGCAAAACCTGACGTCTCTCTGTTTTGAAGTTGTGTTTCCCGAATACAGCTAAGGTTGAACTTTTCATGAGTGTTTGAATCTAATCCTTTGTCCTGTTTTCAATTGTGCATCTTTATTTTTAAAAATCACCCCGTGGCAACTTTTTGAGTGTTACAGATATTCTTTGTTACATGTGTTGCAAATATAATATAGTTCAGTGCAATTGTTGTCTTTTGCCACGTGGAAGTTCATATGTACTTAAATCATTTTTAACTTTTTTTTTTTTTTTTTTTTAAGAGAGAGAGAGCGAGCCAGGGAGAGGGGCTGAGGGAAAGAGAAAATCTCAAGCAGGCTCAGGGCAGAGCACGACCTGGGGCTCGATCCCACACCCCTGGGATCGTGACCTGAGCCGAAACCAAGAGTCAGGTGCTCAACAGACAGAGCCACCCAGGTGCCCCGGTTTTTAACTTTTTATTACAGAAATTTGAAAACATACTCAGAAGTAGTAAGAACAATGTAGTGAACTCCCCGTGTCCCCACCTCTGTGCTCCAGCGGTGATCAAGGCAAGGTTGATTTTCCCTTCCAAATTCTAAATTCCAGTATGGAATCTTCTTTTCGAGGTTGCTTGTAGTGGTTTTTGCAATGCAGAGATTTTTCGCTTTTATGCCGTCGGATTTCTTAGTCTTTCGTTTTGTGACTTTTGGGCTTCGTATAATTCTTAGAAAAGTCTTTCCAGTCTAAGACTATTAACAAAACAAAACCAGATTCCTCCACTACTTCTAAAACATGATTTATTATTTTTTTGTATGATTGCATAGTATTTTTTTTCACACGGAGGACCGAAATTTATTGAACCGATCCCCAATGGCTGAGCATTAAGGTTGTTTTTGATTTTCCCCTATTTTAAATCATGCAGTATTGGGCCGTCAGCCCTGACTTCCCCACCGCACCTGGATTATTTCAAAGCAAACCCCAGAAATCAAGTCATTTCATCTGTAAACATATAAAAGTTAAAAAAAATTTTTTTTGTATCGTAAAATCTGTTAATCCTCTGGTCTTTTTGTCTTGCACGTTTACGCTTATTTATATTTGACAATTTGGCAGCATATTCACATGGCTAGACATTCAAAAAACCAAAGGAAGCATGGAAAAATCCGCCTTCTCCCCTGTTCTCTAGCTGCCCATTCCCTTCCTGGAAAACCACCAGTGCTACCAGTGTCTTGTGTATCTTTAGTCGTTACTTACAGATATAAAAGCGAATTCTGTGCTTTCTCCTGCTTCAAACACAGTTGGCAATCTCCTTAAACAATGATCTGTGTATTTTATTTTAAACACATTTGGATTTATTATTTTTCTTGCTTAACAGCGTGTCTTGGGGATTGTGCCAGGTAGCATCCTCGATCTGTTCGATCGCTCCATACATCCCGTTGCACGGACACCCAGAGGGGCTCAGCTCTCCTCTCCCTGCTGGCGGTGCGTTCATCCCACCTACAGACGATTTTGCAGTGAAAAGCCTGCATTCACCGTTTCACTTGTGTGTGAGGGTATCTGTAGGACAAATCTCTAGACGTGGAAGTGCTGAGTCAAAGGGTACATGTGTTTGTATGTTTGATAAGTATTGCCAAGTTCCTTCTGTCAGGGTTTTATCAGTTTACACACCAGACAGCCGTACAGGAGGGTGTCTGTTCCCCCCTCCCCGCCACCCTGCAAACCTTGTGTATTACGAAACCTTGTTGTCTCTGCTGTTCTGATAAGTCAACCAGAGTATCTCTGGAGATCAAGTTTTCATTTATCCTTTTAAGAGAGTTGTTGAGCATCTTTTCATGCGTTTCAGAGCTCATCTGAATTTCCCCTTTCCCTACTAACTGTTTCTTCATATCCTCTGCCTATTCTGCACCCCCAGCCCCGCCCCCGATTTGCGTCATTGTGGGTTCATTTAAAAACGATTTGTGGGAGCCCTTTATATATTAGAGAAATCCTCCCTCTGCCTTTGTTAGGACCCGCAGTCCCCCCTTCTACTCCCCAGTTTAAAGTTTTTCTTTTGACTTCGCTTGTGGTAGTTTGGGGGATACAGAAATTTTTACTTTTTTACATACTCAGATTTATCAATCTTTTGAGGCTTCAGGTTTTGTGTAATACTTAGGAAGGACCTCCCCGCTCCGAGATTTGTTGTTAGTGGTGGTGGTGTTTTTTGAATTCTCCCATGGGTTCATTCAGTAGTTATAAAACATGATTTGTTTTTCATGGTGGGGTAATATTTCATGGGACGGGAAGACCGTAATTTATTTAACCAATCACCTACAGCTGGACATTTAGACCATTTCCGATTTTCCTGAATTACAGAAGTTATACTGCAGTGAAAAGGCTTGTCCATAAATATTCTATTTCATTAGGCTAAATTCCTGAAAGTGACCTTCATTCCTGTCCCCAGATTACCCTCCAGAACGTTGGGCTGCACTCTTCTGCCACAGAGGAGGCATGTTTCTTCTTCTCAAAATGCCCTCGGAGCCTAAGGCAGACCAGCAGGGACCCAGGGCACAAGACTGTCTCCTGCCCTGATTGAATCTTTCCTTGGCTTCTCAGCCAGAGAGCGGATTGTGTGAATTGTGCTGGAGGAGGGGGCAGGGCAGGATGAGACCGGGAGAGAGAGAGAGAGAGAGAGAAGGAAAAGCCAAACTAGCTGCTGGGGTCTCACCCAGAGCCTCCCTACTCTTACTTTACACACAGTTCTATCTTCCGATAAACTTGTGAGGTGGCTGTTAACGGCACAGGAACAAGTTAGGAAGGGGCGGCAAGACTGCCGCGTAGAGGTACCCTGGTCCTCTGTGCAGTTTCCAAATGAAGAGCAAGTGAAAGTATAATCGAACGGAGTCAGGAAGGAGCGAGTGTGGACCACGCAGTGCAGTGCCTAACTGTCCCGCAGATCCCCAGTAACAGATAAGGAGGAGCCAATGAGACTGGGTGATCTCTGTGCTTCTAACCCTGAGATTCTGGAAGGCACCTTGAACTTCTCGTGTAGGCAGAATGCTGCCCTCGTCCCCAAAGATGTCCTCATCCTAATTCCCAGAAACTGTGACCACACCATGCTGTGTGCCAAAGAGGAACTAAAGTGGCAGATGGAATTAAAATTGCTAATCAGCTGATCTTGAAATGGGGAGATTATTTAGAATTATCTCGGTGGACAGTGTAATCGCAAGGATCTTAGAGGTAGAAGCAGGAGGCAGAAGAGCTAGTGTTGGATTGACCCAATGGCAGAAAGAAAGACCGGCCATTGCTGGCTTTGAAAATGGCGGCAGCCACCAACCAAGGAATGTGGGTGGTCTCTGGAAGCCGGAAAACGCAAGGAAATGGATGCTCCCTAGAACCTCCAGAAGGAGTCCCCGTGGATACCCCTGAGTCTAGTCTAGAGAGATCCATTTTGGATTTGACTTAGGGAACTGGAAGGTACTGAATTGTTTTAAGTTTGCATTAATTTGTCACAGCAGCCAGAGGAAAGGAATACAAGTCTCATCGGGGACTGTCCAGTGAAAAGATGCCCAGAGAAGAATGCCCTGGTGGCTGCACAGCTTCTGGAAGCCAAAGCTGAACCAGAAGCACGTGCATACTCCTGGCTCTGGGGTTCTTATTTTTATTTTTAAAATTTTTAATTTTATTATTAGTATTATTGTTTTGTTTTGCTTCACCCTGCTTCTTCTCTGCCTTCTTGATGATGAGCCCGGTTATCACCAAAGTTAAGTTATGTCCTGGCAAGGGGCGCCTGGGTGGCTTAGTCCTAAAGTGTCCGGCTCTTGATTTCAGCTCAGGTCATGATCTCAAGGCTCCTGAGACCCAGCCCGAGGTCAGGCTCTGCGCGACAGCACGAAGGCTGCTTGGGATTCTCTCTCGGTCGGCCTCTGCCTCTCTCCTGCTCGTGCTCTCTCTCTCAAAATAAATAAAAACATTTTAAGAAATACGTTAAATCTTAAAAACATATATATATGCTGGCGAGATTTAGTTATCTGGTTTCTTTCTGGGGACAGGGACTCTCTCTCCCCACCCCAAACTCCAAAGGCGAGGCTCTGTGACCCTCCTTCGGTGACAAGTGCGATCCAGATGTGGGGGGGGGGCCTCTGAGGCTGCGGGGGGCCCGAGGGGGACTCGGTGTGGGGGAGGCTGCAGGGGACCAGGAACCCAAGGGCGACTGGGGGCTGCGGGCGCGGGGGGCGGAGCCGCGGGCGGGTGGCCGGAAAGGGGTTAAGCGGGAGGAGTAGTGGTGGGGTCAGGTTACTTCCCTTTAAAAAGACGGGGAGAGGAGGAGTCAGGTCCTGGTGGGACAGTTTTCGGTGGCGGCCTGGCTCGTGGACGTCGTCGGGGAGGAGGCTCCCGGCCGGCCTGGGTCGAGCGCCAGGGCGGGGTCCCTCCGGCAAGTGGAGCGCGGTGGGGGGCCGCGGGCGCAGAGGGGCTGCGGGGCGGGGGCGAGGCCGCGGGGGCGGAGGGGCGAGTGCGGGACGGGGCGGGGTTGCGGGGCTGCGGGCACGAAGGGGTTGGCAGGGGGGCGGGGCTGCGGGGGGGGGGCTGCGAGGCGGCGGGGCAGGTGTGGGGCTGCTGCAGGGGCGGGGCCGGGGGCGCGGAGGGGCTGCAGGGCGGCTGCAGGGCGGCCGCAGGAGTGAGCCAGGGACCGGGGACCGGGACGCAAGCAGAGAACCCCACGCCTGCTGCCGACGCCCCCTTCTCAGTCCGGTACACTGAGGCCCGGGGAGAGCGAAAACTTTTTCTTCTTTCCTTCTTTTCTCTTTTCCCTTCTGTTTTCTTTTCTCTTTTCTCCTGCCTCGCCTTTTCTCCCGCCCCTCCCCCCCCTCTTCTTTTTACGAGAGGTTATTCCTAAATGTACAGCAGGTTCCGGGACACTTCGCTCTAGACGTAGGCGGCAGCAGATGCTGTGGCCGCGAACCCAGCTGTTTCAGCGGGCGCGGAAGGCAGGATCGCGGGGCCCCGGGCACCGGAAGGGCTTACTGGGGCCAGATTTCTTCTTTCCACCTGCGGCCCGGGGGCTCCTTCCCCGTAGCGCCTGGACTGTGTCCTGCCCGTCTCTCTGTTTCTGCCGGGGAGCCTTCTCTCCACCGCCTCCTGGGCGGCTCCAGGGGCTTCTCGCTGGGCCTTGGGGGCCCCCCGGCTAGGTGCCCGCTGCCCCTCCCCCAACCCTCCCCCCAAGTGCGAGGAATCCCTTTGGCACAGAACCCGCTGTGATCTTACTGCCCACTCACCCGCTTCCCATGAGGCCTTGGAGTCTAAGGCTAGACCACCTGCAGAAGAAGGTTAAGCTGCTTCCATTTCACAGGTGGGGAGCAGGCCCAACTGTGTGAGGCAGCCCAGCCCCCACCCTGGATTCCCAGCCCCCTCCCCATTCTCTGGGGGTTCGGCTTCAGCTCCTTACCACCCCCACGTCCCTAAGTCAGGTCCTCCAGCTCCTCTGCTTGACGTTTTGTTTTGTTTTGTTACCTTTTTTTTTTTTTTTTAACATTTATTCATTTTTGAGAGACAGAGCAAGAGCAGGGGAGGGGCAGAGAGAGGGAGACACAGAATCCAAAGCAGGCTCCAGGCTCTGAGCTGTCAGCACAGGAGCCCAGCCCGACTCAGGGCTGAACCCACAAACCGTGTGATCATGACCTGAGCTAAGTCCGACACTGGACACTGAACAAACAGAGCCACCCAGGCGCCCCGAAGTTTTATTGCTGAGCGCTCTGAAGAGACGGGGAGTCCCCACACTGGAAGGGGGGGGGAGTGGGGGTTGGAGCCGGGCGTGGTTCCAGGCCTTGTGGCTCTGGTGGAAGGTCCAGGCTCCCTCGCTGGGGGCGACTGGACAGTGTGAGGCATGGCCGGGCTGGCGGGCCAGCCGCTCACACTGAGGCCCCCGGTGCCCGCCTCCACATCAACGGTCACCCCCTGCCTGGGCCCGACCCGAGGTGTCTGTCATCCACGGCCCTACGGTGGCTCCAGCCTGGAGGAGGGCCAGGGTCCTCGCAGGGCAGCCCCCCAGCCCCGCCCCGCTGCCAAGAAGTCCCACGTTCTAGAGTCACCCCCAGCTTCCCATCCTGAGGCACGGAGCTCCCAGCCCTTTTGCAGAGCCCTGAGGCTGGCTTCCGTCACATTTTGAATGTCTCAGCCACTCCCTGCAGCTCCATGCCCCTTAACGGGCCTATAAAATCCAGACGGGACACAATTCCCCTGAGACCATCAGACCTTTCATCCCACCCAGGTCTGTAACTTGCTATCTCTCACGTGCTGTTATGCTAGAAGGGATTTGTCTCCCCCAGGGGTCCCTAACACCCCCGGGCACTGCAGGAGACAATGGGAGCTGGGGAAGGAGGGTGCTTTAGGAGGCTGGGGAGGGTGCTTGTATATGACCCTGGAAAAGCTGCCACCAACTAGCTGTGTGACCTTGGGCGAGTCACTTAATCTCTCTGTGCTTCGGCTTTCTCAGCCACCCGCTGGTGGTGATTATCCTGGTGGGGCACACAGTAGGTGGTCAGTTACACAGACGGCGGTTGTCAGGCAAGAGCCGCAACCTGGAGTTTCCCCCCCCCCCACCCCTGCCCAGGGCCTCTCTGCTCCTTCCCTCCTGAGTGCCCTACATTGGGCTAGAAATCTGTAGCAGGAGCTCACTCCCCATCAGGGCCCTTTTGAGGTTCTCACAGGATGAACAACGTCTGATGCTCCCAGAGGAAGCACCCTGGGGTGCTGGCCCACACCCAGCCTCATGCAGCTGTGGATGGAGGCCTCAGAAGCCTGGGAGTAGGCCAGGGACTCGAGGGGCCAGAGTGTGTCCTGTGCTGGGGGCCCAGCCTCGTCCCTGCCTCCCACTCACTGTTCCTTCAGGACAGACAGATGGGCTCCAGGTTGTCCCTAGAACCCAGCCTGGCCAGCCCTGCAGGTGATGGGGAAACTGAGCAAGCGCTAAGAAGCAGCTTACCCGGGTGTGTGTGAGGGAGCCTGGATCGCACCTGCCCGCTGGTCCGGGGCTCTCCCCGCCACACCCCCTCCCAGGCTCCTGGTTGTTTCCGTGTTTGATTAGGAGGCAGTTTGTACCCCCACATCTGAGAAAAAGGTGACTTTTTCTTGTTCACCTGAGGTCTCCTACATGTGTGGCTCTGGCGTAAATATTCTCCCAGTTGTCTCCCTAATTTATTTTTTTAAATTTAGAAGAGCCTTTGCTCTCTACGCCAAAATATAGACAGACAGAAATATAGGACCCATAGGAAGGTTGCTTTGGGTGAGTTGGGGCCGCAGGTACTCAGCTTCTCCCCCATCAAGAGATTCATGGTGAAAGGGGGCACCTGGGGGGCTCAGTCGGTTAGGCGTCCTACTCTTGATTTCAGCTCAGGCCATGACCTCACAGTCTGAGGGTTCGAGCCCCACAGCGTGCTGTCAGCGTGGAGCCTGCTTGGGATCCTCTCTCTCCCTCTCTCTGCCCCTCCCCTGCTCATTCTCTCTCTTTCTCAAAAAATAAACAAATAAAAAAGAGGTTAACAGTAAAAGGAACACACATTTTGCTCTCCTGCAGAAAGGTCCCACTCCAAAGACGGCCCACAGGGAACCCCGCCCCCCCCCCCCCCAGAATCACACAGGGTAGAGGAAGGATTTCCAGGGTGTGTACAGTTACACAAGATGATTTTAGGGGCCACCTGGGCCAATAGTTTTTAAGTCAGTAATCTTAAAATGTGTACAGGAAAAATGATAACACATCTAACCATGAGTTCATGGTCATTATTGCCCAGAAGTAGCATTAAGTAGTGGATTGAGTTAAGGAAAAAATATTAAGTGAATAATGTACGAGAGGATCAAGGTTAGGCAAAACTCACAAAGGTGGTTTGTGTGGATGATGCAGAGCCCGGAGAAGAAGTGTGAGTTATGGGGTGGGGGGGGGGGGAGTCCGCCCTGAGGATCAAGTGTCTGAACTACACTGAGTTCCATCTTTAACCGTCTCATTTTCGTAGTGACGCGTCCGTTCCGCAAACACGTGTCACCTGTGTGCTGTTGTGCCAGGTGCCTGCCTGGTGCGGGGGGCGCCATCCCCATCGCGCTCAGAGTCTTCGGGGGGCTGGGAGGGCTGTCCCGGGACAGCATCGCCGAAGTGAGCCTCCGGGATGGTGGGTGAGGGAAACACAGAAGCTTTCCAGACCCAAGGAGCACCTTGTTGCTGGTGGGGAGGGGCTCGCAGTAGGCGACTAGAAGAGGGAGAACGTGTGGGCTTGAGGGACAGAAAGAGGCCAGTGGGCAGAGTCCAGGGGGTGACAGGGGAAGAAAGCTTGAGATGAGACCAGAGCACCCTTGGGGGCTGGATCAGCCACACCTCAGAGCCACGGCAAGGATTGTGTGCGTCAGCATTCAGCTGGCCAGTATTTACTGGGCTTCTGCCCTGTGCTCGTGATGGAGGGGTTGACAGAAGTATAGAGTCTTCCTTCAAGGGGCTTAGGTCTAGTGACGGGCTTTTGAACACAAAGACGGCCTATTCCTAAGTGCCGTGATAGAAATGTGAACCAGAGGCCAGTGAGGCACAGAGAGGAGAGGAGCCGTCAGGCACAAGAAGGCAGTGACATTCGAGCTGGGCTTTGAAGGATGAGTAGGAGTTTGACAGGAGGGCCAGGAAAGGCTCTTCCAGTAGCAGAAGCGGGGTGAGTAAAGGCGCGGGGGTATGCAAAGGCCCCCCAGCTTTGGGAGGTGCCTGCGGCTAGAGCCACACGAGGCACTGGAAAGAGGACAGGCCAGCGGGTCTAGTTCGCGGAGGGTCTGAGGTCCCATTCGGCGGGCAAGGAGGAGCCGGGGGCCTGGCTTGAGCAGGAGAGGAAGATGCTTCTGCTGAGGCGTGTGGCGAGGCTGGGTGAGTTGCGTACTTGCCACTACCGCCCAGTGGGGGTGTGAGGATGGCCGAGGTGGGCCGTGGCGGGGGGCTTCTCGGTGTTACGGAAGGCGGGAGCCGCGCATCGGGCCCCTCTCTGAGCCCCCAGCCCTTGCTGGCAACGGCCCCCAGAGCACAGACCCCTTATTACAGGGCCATCAGCTGCCTGCTGCCGAGCTTGGAAAACTAGAGCCTGTTTCCAAAAGATCCTGGCCAGCTGGGCCTGTGGTCCGCGTCCAAAGCAAACAGGAAGAGACCACACGGGGCCAGGCAGGGCCTCTTTCTTTGTTTGGAGGAGGGACTCGGCCAAGTGGGCTGTCGGGTCTTTTCTGCTCTGAAGGTGGGAGGGGGCTGCGGGCCCCAGTCAGGGACAGAGTGAAGCTTAGCTCAGGGGGACACGTGGCCCTGGATGCCACACATGATAATATGATGATGCGCCTCCCCAGGCAAATTCTGGTCCTGCTGGCCGGAGATCGGGAGCACGTGACACGTCGCCCTTGGGAGCCGCAGTTCCCTGTCGCCGGGCCCCAGCTGGAGCTTTTTCTTGGGCACTTGGCTTCCCGTTAGCGCCCCGTGGCCAGCAGCCTGGACCTGAGGAGGTGGCTCCTGGCCACGGCGGTGGAGGGCCCACACTGCCCGGACCAGAGCCCTGTAGGCAGGTCTCTAGTAGAAGGAGGGAGATGCCAAGGGCTCAGAACCTCCCCAGTCTGAGAAATGGGCACCCGGGGTTCCCCCGAAGACCCTGCACTCAGACCTTCGCGTCCCCTGGCCAGATGACGGTGGCAGTCACTCGTTCTTGCGGTTACACGGGAGCGAACTGATCTGTGCGTGCGTTCGCTTATGGCGCCTTCGTGCGGGCTTGGGGGCAGGGAGTGCCAGACACGTGAGCTTCCTCGGGACTTTATGAGCTGCTGGAGCAGGCGTGTGTGAGCCCCGAGGTACATTTGGCCCTAACAAGAGTACCGCTTGTCTGCCACGTCGGAGGAATGTTCAAGAAGGGGGCAGGCAATTCCCCCAGGGCAAGAGTGGGGGCAGGGACAGGGCTGGAAATGGGCTGGAAGGACTTCAGTAAGGAGGGACTCCTGAAATGACTCATTCATTCGCCCATTCGTGCGTGTGTGCATTCACTCAACAAACGTGTGGAGCACCTAGCGTCCGCCAGGCACTGGGGCGGGTGCTGCTGAGAAGACGCAGCCAAGGAGCAGCTCTCCTTGGGGACCGCGGCTGCTGGGAGAGACAGGCGGGACTCAGGCCTTCACCACACGATCAAATGGAAAACTGCACTGAGTTATAGGGCTTTGAAGAAGCGGTGTGTGGTACAAACGGGGACCGATGGGAACGAATGGAACGAATGGGGACTTGACCTGGTCAGGGAGGCCGAGGTGGCTTCTCTGAGGAAGACTTGGAGGATGGATAGGAGATATGTGGGGAAAGAAGGAGGAAAAGGTGATTCAGGAAGCGGGAACAGCATGTGCAAAGGGCTTGTGGTGAAGAGGCTGGATGAAGACCCGAGTGGTTGGACCTCTGTGACGGAAGGGAAAGTGATGAGAACGAGTCAGGGAAATGGGCAGGTTGATGGCACCGGAACTCGTGGGTCCCTTTAGAAGATGTCGTCGGGATTTTATGAACAAAAGGAAGGTTTTTTGTTTTTTGGGATTTTAGTTTTGGGGCGCCTGGGTGGCTCAGTCGGCGTAGCATCTGACTCTTGATTTCGACTCCGGTCATGATCTCACGGTGGTGGGCTCGAGCCCCACATCTGCACTGAGTGCAGAGCCTACTTGGGATTCTCCCTCCCTCTGCCCCTCCCCTGCACTCTCTCTCTCTCTCTTTCTCTCTCTCAAATTAATAAACAAACATTAAGAAAGAAAGAATGAGAGCTGACTAACATTTAACAAAAGATTTTATGTTTAAGTAATCTCTACACCCAACATGGGGCTTGACCTCACAACCCCAGGCTCAAGAGTCGCACAGTCCTCTGACCGAGCCAGCCAGGAGGCTCAGAAAAGTTGTATGCCGTGGTGAAAAATGGCCCAATCCTTGTGCCAGACAGGTGTGAGGGGGCCTGAGTGGAAGTGGTGAGTCCCTGAGGGGTGTCGGCTGCATAAACGGGGAGAGTGACTTTGACCAAGGACGCGGGTCAGAGGGTGGGGGCCGAACTGGACGTGGAGGTGGGGGTCCGGAGGTGTCAAGGTCTGAGACCCTGAGCTGCTGGATGGGAAGTGTGGTGATGAACATTATTTTATTAAGTGCGATAAGCGATACCATCATTTCCACGAAGGATGGAAACGGAGGCCTGGCCGAGCAATGAGTGGGGAGGAAGGGAACGGTGCTGAGGTTCTGTTACATGGCGTTTGATATGTTTTCTCGCTAAATCTGTGCCACAAACCCGAGGGGTGAATGCTGTTATCTGTTTACGGAGAGAGAGACCTCAGGAAGGTAACGCTACCTGCCCGGGGTCAGAGCTGGGAAGAGGTTAAGTCTCCACCAGCCCCTTCTCTCTCTCTCTCTCTCTCTCTCTCTCTTTTTTAGGTTTATTTATTTATTTTGATCGGGGTGGGGGTGGGGCAGGGAGAGAAGGGGAGAGAGAGAATCCCAAGCAGGTTCCGCACTGTCAGCACAGAGTCTGCCGTGGGGTGAACTCGTGAACCACAAGAGCATGACCTGAGCCCAAATCAGGAGTCAGACGCTTACCCGACTGAGCCGCCCAGGCGCCCCCAGCCTCCTTTCTTTAAAAACAAAACAAAACAAAACAAAAAAACAGGGGCGCCTGGGTGGCTCAGTCAGGTAAGTCTCCGACTTCAGCTCAAGTCATGAACTCACGGTTCAAGCCCCGCGTCTGGCTCTGCGCGGACGGCATGGAGCCTGCTTTGGACTCTGTGACTCCCTCTCTCTCTGCCCCTCCCCTGCTTGCAATCTCTCTTTCTCTGTCTTTCAAAAGTAAATAAACATTTACAAACAAAACAAAAAAACATGGCAAAACATCTTCTTTCTTTCTCCTCGGCATGCTGGTAGCTGAGATAGAAGTTTGGGGCCGGAAGGAGTGAGGGGGGAACCTGGAAGGACTCCCTGCTCTGGAAGAAGCAAGGGAGGGCTGGGCCCCCGTCGCTGATGAGTCCCCGGGCACCCTGCCAGGAACCGGCCACAGGGGTGACCCAAGCCAGAGGCCGACCCTCTCCTCCTCTGCGTCTCCCACCTCTTCGCAGACTCTAACCTCAGTCCTGTTGCTTCTGTCCCCGTGCAGGCAGATCAGCGCCACCCGGCCCGGCCGCTCCCTCTCCCTGCAGCCTGCCCTGCAGCTGGACACTGTTTGCCCCCCAGCAGGCACTCCCAGCACACTCTCTGGAGCCTGAGCTCAGGGTGCCCCCACCAGCCCGCTGACCTTTGTCCATCTGAACCCTGGTTAATTTTTGCCCGGTCTGTGGGCTGTGGGGCTCCTCCCTCTCCCCCACGGGGATATAAGTCTGACCAGACGCTGCCCTTGCTCCTCGCCGTCCTGAAGCTCCCCCCCGCCCCACCCCTGCCCTCACCATGGCCCAGGGCTTCTACATTTCCAAGCCTGTGGGCATCCTGGCCATCCTCCTGGGCGTGGCGGCCGTGTGCACCATCATCGCTCTGTCCGTGGTGTACTCCCAGGAGAAGAACAGGAACGCCGAGACCTCCACGGCGGCCCCCTCGGCACCCGCCTCGGCGGCCCCCACCAGCCCCACCACCACCGCGGCAACCACTTTGGACCCAACCAAGCCATGGAACGTCTACCGCCTACCCAAGACGCTGATCCCCACTTCCTACAAAGTGACGCTGAGGCCCTTCCTCACCCCCAACAATCAGGGCCTGTACATCTTCACGGGCACAAGCACCGTTCACTTCCAGTGCATGGAGCCCACCAACGTCATCCTCATCCACAGCAAGAAGCTCAACTACACCAACAGCCCCCAGGGGCACATGGTGACCTTGCGGGCCCTCAGTGGCTCCCAGCCCCAACCCACCATTGTCAAGACTGAGCTGGTGGAGCTCACCGAGTACCTGGTGGTGCACCTCCAGGGGCCTCTGGTGGCCAACACCCTGTACGAGATGAGCAGCAGTTTTCAGGGGGAGCTGGCCGACGACCTGGCGGGCTTCTACCGCAGCGAGTACATGGAGAACGGGGTCAAAAAGTAAGTCGTGGCTGGGTCTGCTCAGTGGGGGCAGGTCCTAGAGGCTGAGGCCGAGCTGGATCCTGGGGGCCAAGGAAGGTTTTGGATTGCGGGCCTCGGACTCTCCTGGAGCCTTCCGCCGGCCGTGACTCCATCCGCAGGGGCTGGTGGGGCAGCTCTTTCCTGGGGGGGCTTCCATACCCCACATTAGGGGGTCAGGGGCAAGTGGTGAAAGAACCCCTCGGACAGATGGAGAGAAACTTGCCCAAGGCCTCCTAGTTAATTCAGGCAGGGATCCTGTCGAGGCTTTGACCCTGACTCCTGAAGGAGCTCTGATCTCCCATAGGAACCGGCCTGTGGGGCGGAGGCGGGGAGAGCAGGGATGAGGGCCGGACCAGGCTTTCGTGCCCAGCGACATGCGCTTCTCCTGCTTGCCCAGCAATGCTTTAAAGCCCCTGCCCTGCCTACCCTTCTGCTAGCACACCCTCTAATATCCTGGTTTGGGCAGGGTGCTGGCCACGACGCATATGCAGGCTACAGATGCCCGGAAATCCTTCCCGTGCTTTGACGAGCCCGCCATGAAGGCCACGTTTAACATCACCATCATCCACCCCAAGGACTTGGTGGCCCTGTCCAACATGCTGCCCAAAGGTGAGTGGGTCTGTCCCGGGGCCACACAGCCTTGGGAAGAAGGCAGCGCCAGGCTGCATGCAGGGCAGGGGAGAGGAGACAGAAGGCAGCCCAGGGCAGGGATGCAGGGCAGGGGAGAGGAGACATCTCCACATGCCTGAACGCCCCATGCCAGGCCCCAGCGTCCCGTTCCCTGAAGATGGCAACTGGATCATCACCGAGTTCGAGACCACACCCATAATGTCGACTTACCTGCTGGCGTACATCGTCAGTGAGTTCACACACGTGGAGTCAAATGCACCCAGTGGCGTCCTGGTAAGAACTGGGCCCGCCGGTCCTTCCCCGGGATTGGCCCTGGCCCGAGGGGTGTCCCTGTTTTATTCGTTCCCATCTCAGCCCCTGAGCTGTTAGGCTGGTGTTCACATCCCAGCTCTGAGTGATCTCGGGCAAGTGTCTTAAGTTCTCTGACCCTCAGTCTCTGTATCTGAAAAAATGGCCCTGTCCTCATGAAGGGAGTTCCCAATGCACAGGTGGCAAACAGATGGTGGCCATGGCTATTATTATTCCCAAAGACTCACAGCGCCTCAGAGACTCCCCAACCCCTCATCCTAACCTAGTCTCCCCCCCTTACCAGCCTGGGATCCCTGGGGCTCGGCCCATCTGCACCAGGACCCAAGGGGGGGCTTCTGACCTACCTCCATCCTCTTTGCAGATCCGGATCTGGGCCCGGCCTAGTGCAATCCACCAGGGCCATGGCAATTACTCCCTGCGGGTGACAGGCCCCATCCTAGACTTCTTTTCCCAACATTATGACACACGCTACCCACTCAGCAAATCAGGTGAATGAGGGGGCGTTGTGGGCGGGGGCAGCGGATGGGGTTCCCTGCCCAGAGGCCATCCTGACAATGGCCTCGCCCCCCCCACCCCCGCCCCAGACCAGATTGCCTTGCCTGACTTCAACGCCGGCGCCATGGAGAACTGGGGGCTGGTGACCTACCGGGAGAGCGCGCTGCTGTATGACATGGAGTCCTCCTCTAGCAGCAACAAGGAGCGGGTGGTCACTGTGATCGCTCACGAGCTGGCCCACCAGGTAGCCCCCCCCCCAACTTCCCAGGGAGTGCAGAGAAAGGAGGAGGGGGCTCAAGTCCCCGCTCTGCCATGGGCACCTGCGAAGGGAGGAGGGTCCCACCTGGCCGGATGGCAGAAGGGGGGTCGCCGTGACGCTGGCGGGAGCCGGCCAGCGATGGTGAGCACAAGGCCAGCGGCGCCCGCGGGGCTGACCTTCCCTCCCCAACAGTGGTTTGGGAACCTGGTGACCTTGGAGTGGTGGAATGACCTGTGGCTGAACGAGGGCTTCGCCTCCTATGTGGAGTACCTGGGTGCCGACTACGCGGAGCCCACCTGGAATCTGGTGAGCAACTGGTCCCGCCACCACCCACCCCTGGGGCATCCCCTGCCGGGCCGGTCTCCTGATATCCATGGGTGGGGGGGGCTCTGCAGAAGGACCTCATGGTGCTGAACGACGTGTACCGCGTGATGGCTATCGACGCCCTGGCCTCCTCCCACCCGCTGTCAACTCCTGCCTCGGAGATCAACACGCCGGCCCAGATCAGCGAGGTGTTTGATTCCATCTCCTACAGCAAGGTACTGAGACAGTGTGTGTGTGTGGGGGGGGGGGGGCGGAAGGGGTGAGGACACAGCCCGGGCCCTGGGAGCATCTGCCCTTGTCCAGTGGGGGCCCAGGGTCCGGCTGGCTCAGCACAGCCTTCTGAGCACCCCCCTCCCCTTCCCCAGGGAGCCTCCGTCCTCAGGATGCTGTCCAGCTTCCTGACTGAGGACCTGTTCAAGAAGGGCGTCGCGGTGAGTGCCCGCGGGCAGCCATCGGGGATGGGTTTCCTCCAGGCTCCCAGGCGAGTCCCTGAGCCCCGGCCGCCACAGACATTCAGCTGGGGAGCGTCGGCTTAGCCCTCACCGTGACCTGTCTTTCCACAGTCCTACCTCCAAGCCTTTAAATATGGGAACACCATCTACCTGAACCTGTGGGAGCACCTGCAGCAGGTCAGTAAGCGCCAAGCCCCCTGGCGGGCATCTCGTTGGGGGCCTGCGGGGCCGTGAGTCCCTGGGGGGGGCAGCACATTTGTAGGAGGATGTGTCCAGCTCCACTGCCACCAGCCCAGGCGGGGCATTTGACGCCTAGTTGCTCCTCTGTAAAGTGGGTGCCGTGATGGCTCCTTGGAGGAGGCGTTGTGAGACTGGGGGTCAAGACCGTGGGCAGCTTGCCGCACCCCACGGTGAGCTCCGTGAGCCGAGGAGCCCCCTGATCCTAGTGGCGAGGAGCCAGCTCGCTCCGTTCCCAAGCCCGCCGCTGCCTGGAACTCCGGAGCCGGTCTTTCTCTCTACTCAGCACTCCTGGCCGCCCTGTGGCCCAGCCGGCCCCTCCCAGGCATGACTGCACACACCAGCACCCCCGGCACGAACTTTGAGCCTCCCACCCAGCCCTGCCTTGCATTCCGGTGCACTCAGACCCCAAGCAGCCCCTGTCTGCCTGCAGACCCTGGGACCACCCTTCTCCCCACCCCCTGCCCCCCTGCCTCTGCAAGGCTGGGGTCTGCACACTTCCCCATCTTCCCCCATAGCTTCCCTTCCCTTGGGGCTCCTTCCCGGCCCCTCCTCAGCCCAACTGATCCCTCTGGAATCCCGAGCCCAGGCCCACCAGGGAGGGGAGACCCAGGGCCTTGTCACAGCCGGGCTCCAGCGCCCTCCATGCTGGTCTCCGGCCCAAATTCTATCTTCTGGTTCCCCCCACCCCCCGCCACTTCCTCACACCCTCCCACAGCCTGCCAACAGGGGTTCCTCACTGTCTCTGTCCCTCCCCTCCACATCCACTGTCTTCCTCGCCTGCCTCAGTTTACCACTCCTTCCTGTCCTCCACAGCTGAGCCCTCCTCCACGCCAGATGCCCATTCGGCTCCATCCCTCCCTCCAGTGCACTCCCTCTGGGCCTGAGCCCCACCCCCCCATCTCTGCAGCAGCCCCCAGCTCCCCTCCCTGTTCAGCTTGTGCCCTTCTGACACTTCTTCCTCTTTCCTATCATAATTTTCTCAGTTATCAACAGATGTTGTTGGCTTTTTGCCGTGATCACTAAAGCAGCACACGTGCATGGAAAAAGATGACAAAAGACCTAAGAAGACCGTAGCAACCACCCTGAGCCCATCCCCAGACACCCTCACCCGCTCCCTCTCTCTGCACCGCCTGTGACACGGATTGGGGTTTCCCTCCTCTCCTCCTCTCCCCTCCCATCCTCTGGGGCTGCTCGAGCTGGGCTGGGACCCAGGCTCCTGCCTACCCCCCTCCCCCCGCCCAGGGCTCCTCCGCTGCCCCCGCCTCCCTGCAGAGTGGGTCTGGCGAGGCTGCCCCGGGTGGGCCACTGACGGCCGGGCACTGTCTCGCTGTGCTCCAGGTTGTAGACAAGCAGTCGGTCATCAAGCTGCCTAACAGCGTGAGTGACATCATGGACCGCTGGATCCTACAGATGGGCTTCCCTGTCATCACCGTGGACACCCGGACAGGCACCCTCTCCCAGCAGCACTTCCTCCTTGACCCTGAGTCCACTGTCACCCGCCCCTCAAAGTTCAAGTGAGCAGCAGGGGGCACTGAGGCGGGCGTCCCTCGAGGGCCCTGAAGGGCAGGTGCCCCTTGACCATAGCGGGTCATGACCTGCTGCGGTCCCGGCCCCAGTGGCCGGAGATGGGCTCTCCCTCTCTGGCCAAGGGGGTGGGCATGCTTGGTGCCCAGACCCAGCCGGGCAGGGCCTGGGGGCCTGGGCGGGGCTGCTCTTTGCTGACAGTGACCAAGAGCTGCTGTCCCTTATCATCTGGCGTCTGGGTCTCTTGTTGCAGCTACCTGTGGATCGTCCCCATCTCTTTCATCAGAAATAACGGGGCGCAGCAGGACTACTGGATGCCGGACGCCAAACAAAGTAATCCAGCCCTGCCCTTGCAGACAGCAGTCCCCCCCCCGAACACCCCCAGCTCCTGGCCCACGTTCTGGGGGTTACGACAGGCCTGTGACAGCTTCCTTCATCATGTCATTCAACAAACGGAGCCGACTTTTTTGGCTCTAAGCGCCAGTCTGCTGCTGCCCAGCTGCGTGACCCTGGGCAGGTCACCATTCCTCTCCGGTCTCCCATTTCTTCATTTATAAAATGGGGCTGAGGACAATAGCGATCCCATTGAGTTGTGTGGGGATTAAAGAAGAGAATCCACACGAAGTGTTTAGAACAGCACCGGGCACCAAGTGTAAAGAGCCCTACTCTACCGGGTACTGAGGAGATCAGTCAAGGCGGTTCATCCTCTGCCGAGGCCAAACATGCACATGAAGAGAAGGAAGATAAGCAGTTACAACTTTCTAGAGCTATGTTGGATGCCTTAACAGAGGCAGGGACAGCCTGCTGGGGCATGGGGCAGGGAGCCAGGAATCAGAACGATTCAACTTCATGGAGAGGTGAGGGAGGGCTTCCTGGAGGAGGTGAGCTGAGTCTTAGAGGAAGAAAAGGAGTTAGCCAGGCTCCTGGCGGCAGAGGAAAGAGCAAGGGCAAGGCACGGAGGTAGGAGAGGACTAAGGACTGTGGCTAGGGCACGGATGTGCCCTGAAGGTGAGGCTGCAGACCGCAGGACACAATGGCTGGGTCCTCTGGCCAGGAGGAGCCGGGGCAGGTGGGAAGTGGCAAGCGACTGAGTCTGCCCTGCGGGTTTGGACGGCCCCCTCTGGCTGCTAGGAGCCAGGCTGGAAGGGAGGGCAGAGAGGGGCAGCACTGGGGGCGCTGACTGGCGGGGAGGCATTGCCCGGGCCTCCCACTAGGTGCCTCGGGTAAGATTGAGCTGTTACAAGGCCAGAGAGGAGGGGGAGGGGGAGGGGGGAGAGGAGGGAGGAGCGGCAGCCTGTGGAGTTGGTGTGAGTGTCCTGAGGCTGTGCGGATGGAGATGTCCAGGCTGCTGTCACTGGCGCAGCCACGTGGAGCCCGCGGGGGACGGGGTGGGCACGGGGCGCAGACAGGACACGTGGTCCAGCGGAGGGCAGCGTTTGGCCTGGCAGCCCTGTCCCACCGACGCCCCTTTTCCGCCCCCCTCGCCTTGGCGTCGCCTGAGGCTTGCGGGGCGGCCGGTGCCAGGCCTGGAGAAAGACGGGCCGAGGCTCCGCCTGGGGCCCCCGGAGCAGCCGCCCCGAGCTCTGGCCTCTCCCCGCAGACCAGAGCGACCTGTTCAAGACCACAGCTAACGAATGGGTTCTGCTGAACCTCAACGTGACGGGCTACTACGTGGTGAACTACGATGAGGACAACTGGAAGAGGATCCTGACCCAGCTGCAGACAGACCTGTCGGTGGGTGTCTGCCGCCGCCCCCCACCCCTGCCCCGGGGCCCTGGCCCTGTCCCCCACCGGCGGCAGCCTGCGCTCACACGCTCTGTGGCCCCTTCTAGGTCATCCCTGTCATCAATCGGGCTCAAGTCATCCACGACGCCTTCAACCTGGCGAGGTGAGTGCCCCCTTCCTCCTGGGGCCCAGCCCGTCTCGGGCCTGTGCTGTTCTAGGGTGACAGCCCCGGGCACCCTGCTGCTCCCCGTGTTTCCCTGCGCCCCTCCCTGGGCCCCCACGGCCCCTGCAGATTGTTAGTGGCACAGCCCACACGTCCCAGATAAGGAATCTGAGACTCAGTGTTTGACTGAGTACTTGACCAGGGGTCCCTTGGTGGCCCTGTGACAGCCAGACGCAGGCCTGGCCGACTCCAGAACCACACTGTGCTCCGCAGCACCAGGCTTTTCCTGAGGACTGACTGTGTGCCCGGCCGCCATGCCAGATGCTAAAAACAGTCTGGGAAGGACAGGACAGGAAGGAGGCGGCATGGATAAACAGATATTTATTCACCTACTGTGTTCCCAGCGGGTGCTAAGCTCTTTGACTCAGGTGGTGTCACCCGTAGACATGGACATTTATGAACCGCAGGTGCACAGAAGGTTGAGGAGGAGGAGGGAGGGAGGCACAGGGGGCCGAGCAAATCAGAGAAGAGGGGGGCAGAATAAAGAGCATCGGCTTTTTGTCCTTAGGCGTCTCAGTTCTGTCTCTTATGGGCTGTGTGGCCTCAGGCAGGTCACTTTACCTCTCTGAGCCTCAGTTTCCTGTTTGTAAAATGGGGATACTACGCAGGGGACTGTGATTGGCAGGGGGTGAGGGCAGGGCCTGAGCTGACCTTGTTTGCGGGACCACCCAGCGTCCGTGTCCCCCATCCCTACCCCCGGCCCCACCCCTACCTACCCCTAGTCCCATCCGCAGTGAACCCTGGAGCTGACTCATCTGGGGCTCTCAGGTTTCAGGAAGGGGTTGGGGCCCCCTCAGTGGGGCTGGACTTAATGGGGGCGCTTACCTGAGCCCTTGTGTCTGTCCCCAGTGCCCGAAAGGTCTCTGTCACTCTGGCGCTGAACACCACTCTCTTCCTGATCAAAGAGACCGAGTACATGCCGTGGCAGGCCGCCCTGAGCAGCCTCAGCTACTTCAAGCTCATGTTCGACCGCTCTGAGGTCTACGGCCCCATGAAGGTACAGAGGGCAGGGCCGGGTTCGAGGACCAGTTTGCCCCGTGCCTGAAATGCACCATCAGGGCGTTAATAGAAATATTGTCTGGAGTGGTGGCACCCTTCAGGCTGACCGGACACCAGGTCCTTTGCTGAGAGCAGGCTGGGCAGAGTGGTGAGAGGGATGTGGGGTGAAGGGAGCAGGTACTGACAAGGTGAGCAGGTTGGGCCAAGAAAGGAGACAAACAGGGGCGCCTGGACGGCTCAGTCGGTTAAGCGTTCAATTCGGTTTCGGCTTAGGTCACGGTCTCATGGTTTGTGGGTTTGAGCCTCACTGTAAGGGCTGAGCCTGCTTGGGATTCTCCCTCTCTCTCTTTCTCTCTGTCTCCCTCTTTCTCTGCCCCTCCCTTGCTCTCTCTCTCTCTCTCCCTCCCTCCCTTTCTCTCAAAATAACGAAATAAACTTAAAAAAAAAAAGAAAGAAAGGACACAGACTTCTAGCAAAGTTTGCTGATTTGGAAATTAGCACCGTCAAAGGGTCCAGAAAAAATGACTATGCTGGTGCTTGGAAGGTGGCCTTTTACCAGCTGCGTGGCTTTGGGGAACTCTCCTGCGAACCCCTCCGTGAAATGGGCTGGCCTGTATCATCCGAGCCCTCGGGCGGAGAGGGAGATGCAGGTGTTAACGGCTTTGAAGTTGGGGTGTGTGTGTGGGGGGGATGTTGAGGCTCCCATGAGGGAGACCAGAGAGAAACTCAGCAGTGTGATTTACAAAAGACCAAAAAAAAAAAAAAAAAAAAAAAAGGAAAAAAAGAAATAACCCAAAGCAAATGTCCAATAGCTGGGGATCGGTTAGGCAGGCTGCAGAATCCATGTGATGGAATATTACGCAGCCATTAGATAAAACTTGAAGGGATCATTTTTTTAATTAAAAATTTTTCTCATTAACTTCCTATGAGTTTGAAAGAGGTTTGATGGCAAGTGAGATTTTAACTCTTGAACCTGCCTACCTTGGGTTTACTCCGTCCTCCTGATAGAGTTAGATCACAATATTTGATCAACTCAGTATTCGGCATTTACTGTGTTGTGGTTATTGAAAGATTCTTTTGATGTTTATTTTTGAGAGAGAGAGAGAGACAGACAGACGGACCGGGAGTGGGGGAGGGGCAGAGAGCGAGGGAGACACAGAATCCGAAGAGGCTCCAGGCTCTGAGCTGTCAGCACAGAGCCCGACGCGGGGCTCCAACTCACGAACTGCAAGATCATAACTTGAGCTGAAGTCAGCCGCTTAACCAACGGAGCCACCCAGGCTCCCCTGAGCACTTGACTCTTGATCTCGGGGTCGTGAGTTCAAGAACCATGTTGAGTGTAGAGAGTACTTAAAAAAAAAAAAATTTGTATCCATGAGTGTGTTCCCCTGAGACCAGGGAGTTATCCTCTATCTTGTATAATGAGGCTGGTGACTGACGCTCACTTTCTATGACTGGGGGACACGGGGGAGAAAGAAACTGGCTCGAGGTACCTCCGATGAGGATATGAACTTTCACCTCTGGCCCTCTCTGCAGTCGGCAAACCCTTCTGCTGTGTCTGGGGGGGGGGCCCCGCTTTGAGCCCCGCTGATTCAGCCTCACCTGTGGGGGCGGGGGAGGGGTGCTGCAAGGAGGGAAGTGGGAGTTTGGGGGCTCAGCTACTCCTGCTACGGACTTGGACCCCTTGGCCCTGTGTCCAGCCCCCGCCTCACCCCTGTCCCCTGCAGACCCGTCCCTCTGATTCTGAGCCTCGTCTGGGCAAGCCTTGCTCCTGGCTCCATCTCCCCGCGCCCCCCACCCCGGGGCAGGCCCTGTGATACGAGCTCTGTCACTCTGCCGGTCCCTCTCTTCCTCTCTCCACCTTGCAGCTCCCTGACTGCACGCGTCTCTCATCCACTCTCATTTCCCTTTCTGTTCTCTTTGCTCTTGGAGGCGTATTCCTTTGACGTTTGGACGTGGACTCTGGTTGGGGCCCGTGACGATCTACCATGTTGAACCCAAGCCTGCAAAGGGTGTTTGTTTTTGTTTTTGTTTTTTAATCTTTTAAGGTTTATTTTTGAGAGACAGAGAGACAGAGTGCGAGTGGAGGAGGGGCAGAGAGAGAGGGAGACACAGAATCGGAAGCAGGCTCCAGGCTCTGAGCTGTCAGCACAGAGCCCGACGCAGGGCCTGAACCCACAAACCGCGAGATCATGACCCGAGCCGAAGTCGGACGCTCAACCTACTGAGCCTCCCAGGCGCCCCAACAAAGGGTTTTAATAACATGAGGCAGAGCTTACGTAACAGGGTCAGGGGCAAAGGGCAGCAGACGGAAGGACGGATATGCTGGGTAGAAAAGGAAAAGAAGGGGTAAACTCAGCAATTTGAAAATCACGGTTTGGGGAGGCTCCTGGGCAGTTTTCATTTTCCGCATTTGCTGCTCTCTGTTCTCCACACTCCTCACCATAGACGTGGAATACTCACGATCGGGCTGGGGGACCCAACACTATTAAAAACTGGTGACACAGAGACTGTTGGAGCTGACTCAGGCTCTCGGGCTGGAGCGCCTCGGACCAGCGATCTGGAACCTGGGCGGTGCGGCCCTTCCGGGCACTGCTGGCTCCCGCGAGGCCCTGAGCCCCGGCCTTTCGGCCTGTGTAGCCATTAGCCCCTGGTGCACCCACACCCACGTCAGAGGCTGCGTAGACCCCGGAAAGGCCGGGCAGCAGTCTTGCCTTCAAAGCTCTTCGGGTTTTCTTTTCCCCAGAGCTACCTGAAGAAGCAGGTCACGCCCCTCTTCGATCATTTCGAAGCCGTCACCCAAAACTGGACGAATCACCCACAGAACCTCATGGAACAGTGAGTGTCCGCTGAGAAACCCGTAGCCTCGCTCCTCTCCTCATTTCTGGAGGCCCAGATACCCCCACCTGGGGGTCCAGAGCAGGGCCCTGCAGCGTCCTCTGGAGGTCACCTCTTGGCCGGACCTCGGCCACCAGGCAGGAGTAGGAGGCCTGCCCTGAGGCTCTGTGTGGCCTGGGGGTCCCTCTGATCGCTTTGTACAAGGGACCCACCTGAAACTCTGAGGTCCCCTCAGGGGCTTGATCATTCAGATTCTCGGTGTCCAGGTAGGGGCTGGAGCCTGTCCCTGGGCCGCCCAAGGCATAAAGCAATTTAGGGGACCCAGTGAACAAGGGGGTCTGCAGCCTCAGACAGACAGAGCCCAGGTCCTGCCATCTTTCCTGGAGCTGTGGGTTGGCGGAGGGGGGGGTCTTCGCCCGAGTCTCGGCCACGTGACCCACCCACGGGCGTGCTGACCGAGTGTCACCCCCGGGGCAGGTACAGCGAGATTAACGCCGTCAGCACCGCCTGCTCCTACGGGGTTCCTAAGTGTGAGAAGCTGGCCTCAACTCTTTTCGCCGAGTGGAAGAAGAACCCCCAAAATAACTCGTGAGTGTATCCCCTGCTCCTCCCTGAACCTTCATCCGTCCCCGAAGCTCACAGCCATGGCCTCATCACACCCTCGTCCCCCCACTTCCCTGCCGCTGCTCCAGCCCTGACACTCCCACCCCTCGGCAGCATCCCCCCGAACCTGCGGTCCACCGTGTACTGCAATGCCATCGCCCAGGGCGGCGAGGAGGAGTGGAACTTCGTGTGGGAGCAGTTCCGGAAGGCCGAACTGGTGAACGAGGCTGACAAACTCCGCGGAGCCCTGGCCTGCAGCAACCAGGTCTGGATCCTGAACAGGTGAGGACCAGGCCCGCCACCCGTGCCGGAGAGCAAGAACCAGCCAGGCCTCCACACCCCCATTCACGGCATCCTCACAAACCTGTGCGGTGGGGCGGCATGTTCCCCATTTTGCAGATGAGGACGCTGAGGCTCAGAGAAGCCCAAACAACTTGCCCAAAGTGCAGAACCTTTAATAAGTGGCGGAGCCAAGATCTGAACCCAGGTCTGGGTCTCCATCCCACGCTTTTACCCGCTATGGCTTCTTAGCCTGTAGTTGACGGCAGCTCGGTTTTCCTCTCTGTCAAGGGCTCTGGTGCAGCTGGACCTGAATCCTTTTGATGTCCAGCTGGGCACCCCCCAAGCCCTTGGATGAGGGCTCCCGCCTCCCACTGGGTACATGCATGCCACCTCCCCGGTCCCAGTAAAGAAGAGCCTCCCTCAATGTCAAAGACAAAAGTGCCTGGTACAGGGCTCCTGGCTCTGGTACTCTCCTTTCTCCATTCATTCATCGCCAGTCATCAGATATCCATCAGGCACCGGGTCCATGTTAGGCAGAGCCAGTGACCCTGCCCGGGAGACTCAGTGTCCTGTCTGTGAGCGGGAGGTGGGACGAAAGGGTCTTCAACCCTCAGTAGGCTGAAGGGTTATTGAGAGGATGCCGGAGAGGTGTGGGGGAGGGGAGGGCGGGGTCCTGTGCCTTCCTGGGTTCTCTCTCTCGAATCATCTGACTGCAGCCCTTGGACGTGGTCAGTAACTCAGCATCCTTCCCTCACAGGTTCCTGAGTTATACCCTGGACCCTAACCTCATCCGGAAACAAGATGTCACCTCCACTCTCAGCAGCATCGCCAGCAACGTCATCGGGCAAACCCTGGTCTGGGACTTTGTCCAGAGCAACTGGAAGAAACTCTTTCAGGAGTGAGTCTGCGGAAGCCTGGGGGCAGGGGAAGTACCCACCGAGGCTGAGGTGTCCTGGGCGGTGGGGAGAGGGTCTGTGTGCATGAGACATCCCTGGGCTGGAAGGTGGGGGGCTGTGGACACCGCCTGGGAGTGCTGGACAGTTAACCCAGCTTGAGGTCAGGCAGGGGTGGGGGGGCAAAAACCGACAGACAAGGCGGGGTATGGGCTGTCCTTTCTCCCACGTGGGGCCAAGAAAGTCTGCTTCTCTGGAGACATGGCAGCAAGGACACAGATCAAACCTGTGCTCGTGTCCCTAGGGGCATCACCTTGGGCGTGTCATTTCATCTCACCTACGAGACAGGGACAGTCGCAGAGTAGACGTGAGGATATAGTGGCACCTGCTAGTCACGGAACATTAGTTCTCCGCCCCTCACGGTTTCTTCTCTCTCCTCACCCCTGCAGCTACGGGACTGGCTCCTTCTCCTTCTCCAACCTCATCCAGGCAGTGACCCGACGATTCTCCTCTGAGTTCGAGCTGCAGCAGGTAAGAAGCCTGGGACCCTGGGGCAGCATCCAGAGGCTCGTCTCGAGTCTAAAAGGGCCGCCATTCAGCCAGCACCCCCTGCGTGTGGTCACAAGGGGGGCCTGGGCTCCATACGGCCACACCTCCCTCACTTACAGGGGAGGCTGGGTATCCACGCTTTTTATTTATTTTATTTACTTTTTTTTAAATTAACTTATATAATAAATGAATATTTATTATTTATTTAACTATTAAATAAATATGTAGTTAACATACAGTGTAGTATTGGTTTCAGGAGTAGAACCCAGTATCCAGGCTTTTTAAATGCTGACGATTCAATCAAAAAACTTCATCTTGGAACTTTCATATAGGCAAAAAGTAAAGAGAATAATATAAATGAATCTCCACGTACCTACCCATTACCCAGATTGAACAGTTATCAACCTTTTGCCAATTCTTTTTAGGGGGTGGATAATTTTCAAGCAGAGATCGCTGATGTTTTACAGTTCACCTGTCAATGATTTAGTCATATCTAAAATAAAGGAATTTTTTAAAGATAATCTCAGTGTTATTAGCAAACCCAAGAAAAGGAATAATTCCTTACTATCATATTCTGCCTAGCCCATTTTTGTTTGTTTGGTTTGTTTTTATTTTTGAGAGAGAAAGAGAGAGAGAGAGAGAGAGAGAGAGCAGGGGAGGGGCAGAGAGAGAGGGAGACAGAGGATCTGAAGAGGGCTCTGAGCTGTCAGCACAGAGCCCGATGTGGGGCTTGAACTCACCAACCGTGAGATCATGACCTGAGCTAAAGTCAGACGCTCAACCGACTGAGCCACCCAGGTGCCCCTCTACCTGGCCCATCTTAAACCCTCTAGGTTATTTCTTTTAAAATTCATTTTGCAGAAATGATTTCTGCAGAAATCAGAAGCTAAAGTTAACTCATTGTGTTAGGTTGATTTATCTTTTTTTTAATTGAGATAAAATTAATGTACTATAAAACTCACCATGTTAAATGGCTTTCAGTATATTTGCAAGCTTGTACAACCATCACCGCCGTCTACTTCCAGAACATTCTCATTACCCCCAAGAAGAAACTATGGCAGTCACTTCCCAATCCTCTGTCCTCAGCCCCTGGCAACCACTAGTCTACTTTCTGTTTCTATGGATACGCATATTCTGGATATTTCATAAAATGGAATCATGTAATATGAGGCCTTTTGTGGAAGTTTCATCCATGTTGTGGTGTACCACTCCTTTTTATGGCTGAATAATATTCCATTGTATGGATATAACACATTTGTTTATCCATTGATCATTGAGTTGTTTCCACTTTTTGACCATTATGAACAACACTGTTACGAAAGTTCACGGACAAAGTTTTGAGTGAATATATGTGTTCATTTCTCTTGTATATACCTAGGAGGGGAATTGATGGATCATTTGGTAACTTTATGTTTAACTTTTTGAGAAATTGCCAAAATGTTTTCCAAAGTCACCAACGTACTTTCTAGTATCAATGTAGGAGGGTTCTGATGTCTTTATGTCTTTGGACACTTACTCTGTTTTCTTCCTTCCTACCTTCCTTCCTTCCTTCCTTCCTTCCTTCCTTCCTTCCTTCCTTTTCAATTATAGCCATTCTGTGGGTGTGAGATAGTATGAATTGCATTTCTCTAGTGACTAATGATGTTGTGCACCTTTTCGTGTGCTTATTGGCCATTCGTATATCTTCTTTGGAGAAATGTCTGTTCAAATCCTTTTGCTCACTTTTTAATTGGGATACTTGACTCTTTATTTTTGAGTTGTAAGAGTTCTTTATATGTTCTGGATACTAGTCCCTTATTAGAAACCTGACCTGCAAATGTTTTCTTCCATTCTGTGGATGCCGTTTTACTTTCTCAGTAGTGTCTTTCCACACATTAAATTTTTTTTATTTTGATGAAGTCCAGCTTTCTAATTTTTCTTTTATGGCTTGTGTTTAGGCATATCTAAGAAACAATTGCTTAATCCAAGGCCATGAAGATTTATAGATGCTTTTTACTAAGAGTCTTATTTTAGCTCTTACATTTCGGACTTTGATCAATTTTAGCTTAATTTTTGTATAGAGTGTGAGGTAGGGGTCCAACGTCATTCCTTTGCATGTGGCTATCCAATTGTCTCACTACTATTTGTTGACCAGACTATTCTTTCCCCCACTGAATGGTCTTGGCACCCTTGTTGAAAATCAATTGACTATAAATGCGAGGGTTTATTTCTGGACTCTTAATTGTATTTCGTTGATCTATCTGTCTATCCTTCTGCGCGTACCACACTGTCTTGATTACTGTAGGTTTGTAGTGAGTTTAGGAATGCCGGCCCTCCAGCTTTGTTCAAGACTGGTTGGCTATTCTGAGTCCCTTGCATTTCTTTATGAACTTTAGCATCAGCTTGTCCATTTCTGCAAAAAAAAGATAGTTGGAATTTTGGTGTGGATTGCGTTGAATCCGTAGATCAATTTAGAAACCGGTGCCATGTTAAGAACATTAAATCTTCCAATCCGTTAACACAGATTTGGGTCGATTTGGATATTTTTTCCCTTTTATTTAGGTCTTCTTAATTTTTTTCAACGGTGTTTTGTGTAGTTTTCAGCATTACCAGTGTTGCATGTCTTTTGTCAAATTTATTCCTCAGTCTTTTATTCTTCTTAATGCGGTTGGAAATGGAACTATTTTCTTAATTTCGTTTTCATATTTTTCACCGCTAGCGTGTAGAAATGTAGTGCGATCTTGTATATTGCCCTTGCATCTTGCAACCTTCCTGAATTTGTTAGTTTTGATAGGTTGTGGGTTTTGTTTTTTTTTTTTTTTGGTAGATTCCTTAGGATTTTCTGTATACAAAATCGTGTCATCTGCTTATAGAGGTAGTTTTACTTCTTCCTTTCTGGGTGCCTTTTGTTTCATTTTCTTGCCTAATTGTCCTGGCTACAATCTCCGGCGCTAATACATCTTTTAATCTGTGACATCTTTTTCTATTTATTTTTTTAATTTATTTTTTATTTTATTATTATTATTTTTAATGTCTGTTTCTTTTTGAGAGAGAGAGAGAGACAAAGCATGAGCAGGGGAGGAGCAGAGAGAGGGAGAGAGGGAGACACAGACTCTGAAGCAGGATCCAGGCTCTGAGCTGTCAGCACAGAGCCCGACGCGGGGCTCGAACTCATGAGCCACAAGATCATGACCTGAGCCAAAGTTGGATGCTCAGCTGACTGAGCCACTGAGGTGCCCCCTTTAAAAAATATATATAATAATACCATTTATTTGTTAACACCTGGGTCATCTGTAGTGTAGAAATGGCCACATTTTGAATTTGGCTAATTACTTCCTTATGATATCTTGTTTAATTTGTCCCCCTTCCTCCCTTGATTGGACTGAGATTATAGTTCAGTTGAACACTGAGGGCTAACTCAACAAAGAACCATATGATGAAGGTCAAATACGTCCAGGAGCCAGATTTAACCATGAGACTGTCTTTTTTTTTTTTTTTTTTTACATTTTTAAAAAATGTTTACTTATTTTCAGAGAGAGACAGAGCGTGAGTGGGGCAGGGGCAGAGAGAGAGAAAGGGAGACACAGAATCTGAAGCAGGCTCCCGGCTCTGAGCTGTCAGCACAGAGCCTGACTCAGGGCTCCAACTCACAAACCCTGAGATCATGACCTGAGCCAAAGTCGGAAGCTTAACCGACTGAGCCACCCAGGCGCCCGAGGCTGTCATTTTTTTTTTTTTTTTACCTCTGCCCTAGATAAAGGACTTTATCCCAGGGACAGAGAAACGCCAGCCCTTTCTCTCCTGCAGAACAGGCTGTGGCCCCTCCATTTGCAAGGGCCCTAATGGGACAGGGAGGTCCGGGGATGGGGCAGCCCTCCCCGCAAGGCTGTGTTAGAGACCCAGCCTGACACTGAGCATCTTCACTTTCCTGGCAGCTGGAGCAGTTCAAGAAGAACAACATGGACACAGGCTTCGGCTCAGGCACCCGAGCTCTGGAGCAGGCCCTGGAGAAGACCAAAGCCAACATCAAGTGGGTGAAAGAAAACAAGGAGGTGGTGTTCCAGTGGTTCACGGAGAACAGCTAAGAGTCTTTGGTCCTTGCAGTCACCCGGCCCCCATGCGAGATGCATGTATGTGTCTGTCCCAGTGGCCCTCGGCAGGGCCCCTTTCCTGGAGCCTGAGGCAATGGTGTCCTCGCCCCAGGGACAGAGTCTCTGGCCCCCATTTTCTCCACTCCGCCCCTGGGGCCACTCCAGTTCCTGATGGCCAGACTGCCCAAGCACCTCTCGGTCCTTGCCCCTCCTACCAACTCCCACCCCAGGCCTGGCACCGTGTCCGTCACCCAGGGCCCTGGGGCTGATCTCAGGGAAGCCCAACTCTGGGGCCAGATGAGCCAAAGCCCTCAATGGATGATGGATGGCCTGAGGGGACGGCCCTGTGCCCTCTCTCACCTTCCCATAAAGTTCCTGGACCTGAGGAATCAATAGGGCACAAGATCTATATATTTTTTTCTAAGAGAAAATGTAAATAAAGGATTTCTAGATCAATGCCTAGCCCCATTACTATGCTAGAGCAGGAGTGGGTTTGCACGAAAGCCAGGAAGACTGGGAGGGAAGGGCCCTGGGGTGTAGGGCACCCCCGGGGAGCACAGGAGGGGAGAAGTGCCCCACCTGCTGGCCCTTCCTACCTGTGTGTCCTGTGGGGTTGGCCTGCAGTGTTCATCTCCTCCGAATCCCCGTGGCAGGCCCGGGACGCTGGGTGCCGGGGAACCACGAGGAGGTGGAGGCTAGTGGCTGGACGCAGCGGGTCTCCTGATGGAGTGGGGAGAGCTAGGGCTCGGGGCCAGGCTCAGAGCGGGTCCTGACAGTGGAGGGAGTCTTTTTCAGAAAGCAGAAGTCTCCATAGTTCCAGACGCTGTGGTCTGCACCTGCCCCAACACAAGGGAAGGGAGCAGGGTGCTGACGCGGCTTCTCTCGTACTCCAGCCAGTGTCCCGGGAACACCTGGGACAGCGAGAGAAAGGGGCTTGCAGTGAGGACAGCAAGCCCTGGGACCCAGGCCTGGTCTGAACACTTGCTGGCCAAGGGCACGGCCCGCCTCCTCTCCAGGATTCAGGTGGAAGGTGATATCAATGTGTAAGGTGGTGGTTTTCAAAAGCAGCACGCAGAAAAAGGCAGATGCCCTCCAGATCACCAGGGGAACCCGGTGGGCAGAGCCTATTCTGAGGAGGTCTGGGACCCTCATGGCTCCACAGCCCACATTGGCCTTGGTGGAAGTTTCTTAACAAATGGAGCCAGGTTTTGGGAAGCTCACCTCGGCCTCAGCCCCAGGGGACCCAGCTGAGCGCCACAGTCTGGTGGAGAGAAAGAGGAAGGTAACAGACCACAGGGCTCTCTAGGGGTTTCCCCTAAGTGAGCCGCTGGGGCTGGGGTCTCGGAGGCCAGGGAGGCTGGTCTCAGATCATAGCTTGGCCAAGCGACCCAAACCCCTGGGCGTCAGTTTCCGCACCTACACCTAAAGGCAATGGGTCACGGGGCGGGGTGTGTCTCTAAGGAGATTCACGTATGCGGCGCGCTGCCTGACACAGGAGATTTGGCTATGGTTATCCTTAGCCCTGTCTCCTGGCCTGCTCTCTTCCGTCCCAGCCTCTATTCCCCCTTGGGAGCAGTGGGGGTGGGGTCTGGGACAGGAAGGCTCCCCAGCCGGCCACTGCAGTCCCTACATCAAAGGTGGGGCAGCGAGAGGCCCAGGTTGTGGGGTGGGGTCTCTCCACCAATCAGGAGGCTCCCCTCAGCCCAGCCCCTGTGGGCCAGCCCTTCCTGTCGCCAGTGCCCTGCAGCCCTGGCTGGCACTTAACCTTCTGGGGGTCAGAAGGCAGGCCCCCTCAGGAGGTCCTGCTGGGGGAGGGACCAGCCCCATGGGGGTCCCTGGGAGAGAGCTGGCCTCCAGGGAGAAGAGTCTGCAGGGATCCCAGTCTCTGTGCCTGGCACTGGGCCAAGTGTTTATGCGCATTATCTCATTTGGGTCTCAACAGTCCCAGGAGATAAGGATTGTTTTTGTCTCAGTTTTGCAGATAAGGAAACTGAGGCTCAGGGAGGCTAAGTCAGTGGGGCTAGAAGGAGATGCAGGCTCTGAAGGCTGTGCAGAGGGGAAGCCAGCTGTGGCCGAGTCCGTGGCATCCCCACATTACATGCCCCCACCACC
Source organism: Cryptoprocta ferox (assembly GCA_028646485.1). Taxonomy (NCBI): domain Eukaryota; kingdom Metazoa; phylum Chordata; class Mammalia; order Carnivora; family Eupleridae; genus Cryptoprocta; species Cryptoprocta ferox. Next base: position 131,987,807 of record CM053560.1, on the reverse strand, counting down.
CGACAGCGTGCGAGCCTGGCGTTCAGAACGCCCTCTGTAGCTGGAGGAAATCGGTTCCTCGGGAACGTGGTGGGGGTGCACAGGGCCGGACACCTACCTGCAGAACATTGCACAAGGTCGCACACGGAGCAGGGGCCGACTAGAGCTCAGGCTGTCCGTGCCTGCCCCGCACTCTCCGGTGGGGCCAGCAAGGAAGACGGCCCCTGGGGATGGGCAAGAAGCAGGGGTGGGGGGTGTCACTTCCCCCCACCCAGGAGGCTCCTCAGAAGGCATGCCCTCTACAGGCTTTGAAAGAATGTCCAGTCTGTTGACTCCAGCCGCAGTCAAGGGCAGCATGCCCAGGATGGAGCCACGGACGGAGGCGAGGGGCCGCTGCTCCTGAGAGGCAGGCCTGGGCCTTCCCTCGCAGAGGCTGAGAGCAGGGGTGGGAGGTTCACTGAAGCCCCCGGGCCCTGCCCGCTCCCTCCCTCCAGCAGCATCTCAGATGCCTCCCAGGCAACTCGAGCTGGTGGCCTCTCGCCTGTCCCTTTGCGTCTCCTGGAGGAGTACCTCTCGAGGGGCCCTGGGAATGGGCTCCCAGATTCCAGCCCAGCTCTGGCTGCTGCTGGAGAAAGCCAGTGCTCTCTCGGCTGCACTCCAGCCCTTGCAGGGCTTTGGAGCTGGAGGAGCATGGCCGTCAGGGACCCGACCAGGGCACCTCTCTCTGTCCCTATAAGGGCTTAACCCCCGATCTGTGGGAGCTGAAGGAAGGAGAGCAGCTCTGTAGCTCTGCCTTTGACACAGATGCTGTGAGACTGTGAGGCCAAGACGTCGGGTCTTCTAGGGAAGGAGAGAGCACTGGACAGGGAGTCAGGGGCCTGACATCCCTACCTAGCTGGGATGCTAGGGAAGATTGCTCCCCTACCCGGGCTAGTTTCCCCAGCAATAAAATGAAAGGGTAAAGAATATCCATTGAACCCAAACCTGGTTGAGCCCCAGAATCCCTGGGAAGGACTTTCCTAAGCCCCAGCTCAAAGCACTAGATCATGCTCTCAGGGTGGGACCTGAGGACCAGATGCCTCAACACACAGCCAGGTTAGGGAACCACTGGACTGGCATCATCTCTTAGGTCATGCAGCAATTACTACGTGCCAAGCCTAAGAACCCTGAGGGGGAGGGTCTATTATTGTCTCCATTTCACAGCTCAGAAAACTGAGGCTCAGGGAGGGTTCATAGTTGGCCCACAGCTATACAGTGAGTAGCTGATTGGAATGTGCATCCAGGTCAGCAGTGCCCTGTGTCCGTCTCTGAGCCATATCTGGTCTCGTGAGAGGTTTTCTCATCCTTCCAGGTGTGGCTGGCAGCCCCCTAAGGACAGGAAGCCCCGGGGTAAGAACCAGAACCCTAGACGGTTAGGGGAAGGAGCCATCTCAGTGGTCACCTAAACCCATTCCTCTGTTAGGAGATGGGAAAACTGAGGCACAGGGAGGGAGTAACTTGTCTGACGAGCAGGTGATGGGCCACCGTGCAGGGCCAGATGGGTGGCCCTGCATGTGGCTGAGAGCTCGAGCAGTTTGTGCTCTGGTCTTCCGGCCTCCCCTTCTCTTGCCCTGCGCGGTTACAGGGGCCTCCCTGCCCGGCTCCATTTCTGCCGAGCAGCCAAAGGGACCAAATGTGCCTCTGACCAACTCATCTCGCTTTCCCTACTTTCAATGCCTCCCCATTAGCCAGGGAAGAGGTCATATGGCGGGGGGGTCCCCACAACCTGGTCTCTGAGCTCCTTTTCCAATTCTATCCATCACCTTTCTCTGTCAACTCTGGACTCGCTGTTTCTTCTGCCTAGGTCACTCTCCACTCACTCCTCTTGGCAAACTCCTGCACACCCTTCGAAACCCACCTCCCAACAGCCTGCAATTCTTCCCCACCTGGGTCAGCAGATATAGAATGACATCACCACGGGTGCCGGCTCCCAAGCCCATGGCGGCTTTTGCTAACGCATCACAGATGGGATCCTTTCCTCAATATTCTTTACTCAAGGCAGCGTAAATCAAGGCAGCAGCATTAACCGATCAGGTAACTCAAGAAAGAAACTGTCCTTGGCCCCATCTCCCACCAGGCTGTCACATTCTCTCTGGTCCCTAAGCACCTTATATAAACTCCCATCCTTGACCGGGGCTCTGACCACTTACTTGCCTGTAATTCACCTTGTTAGTTGGGGAATGTTTTCTCTCTGGCATCTAACGTTGGGTGTTCTAACATGGTGAAGGCCTAACGCAGGACCTCAGAACGTGAATGCATTCAGAGATAGCGCCTATAAAAAGGTAATTAAGGTAAAACAGGGCATACGGGTGGGCCCTAATCCAGGATGACTGGTGTCTTTGCAAGAGATCCACAGACACATAGACCGCAGGGTCATTATGCGAGGACACAGTGAGAAGGTGGCCACCCGAAAGAGAGAGACTTCAGAAGAAACCAAACCTGCTGACACCGACCTTGGACTTCTAGCCTCCCGGACTGTGAGAAAATATACTTCTGTTTAAGCCACCTGATTCGTGACCTTTTATGGCAGCCCTAGATACACTGGGCCTCACTGGTGGGAGCTAACCACCATTCACCCTTTAATTTTTTTTTTTTTAATGTTTATTTAGTTTTGAGGGAGAGAGAGACAAAGCATGAGCACGGGAGAGACAGAGAGAGAGGGAGACACAGAATCCGAAGCAGGCTCCAGGCTCCGAGCTGTCAGCACAGAGCCACAAGCGGAGCTCGAATTCACAAGCCATGAGATCATGACCTGAGCCGAAGTCAGACACTTAACGGAGTGAGCCACCCGGGCGCCCCACCATGCATCCGTTAAAAACACTTTCATATAACCGTGAAGGAGTCCTCCGGGTCAGCGGGAAGGCACCCAGGAGAACGGCAAAGGTGACAGCGGGGGGTGAGGTGGGGGGGTGGCTGAGGCAGGGGAACAGGCCCGAATGTTAACCTGCCCGTGTCACCTTGCACAGCGGGCCAGGTGGAGCCCTTGTACGGTGTAGACTGTCAAAGTGGCACATGCCAACCTCTGGAGGCCTAGACCCAGGGAGGGGAAGAACAAACAGCAAGACTGCTCCCTGCAAGATGGGAACATTCTTCCTTTTCCAGAGGCCATAAAAACCCAGGTCGATAGAAGGAAGACAGACCACACCAACATTTTTGTTGTTTTTTTAAGAAGTACAAAAAAATCTAAGCTTACAGGCTTCTCCCCCGTCCCCCCGCCCGACACCCCCCTCCCCACCAGTCCCAGCCCTGCCGAGTCTGTGCTCAAGCAGCCACCACCACCTCCCTGTAGCTCAGGCGGTGCTCTGCAGAGCACTGGGGATTCTGGGGGGTGTCTAGGAGTGGAGGGCGCTACCCCAGCCCTGAGTCCAGCCAGGGAGGCCACCCACGACCTGTTTCAAACACTGCTTCCATGAAAGACATCACTTGGAAGAGAGATCCTTGGCTTAAAAAAAATATATCAAAAAAACGAAAACCAAAACACCTTGAAGACCACAGAGGTAGCAAATGAGGAGGGCACCCCACACCGGAGGCCTGACTCCTGGCCGACAAGGGGACACACCGGGCCGTTAGTAGAAGATGCCCAGGTGGGCCCCCTCCAAATCTTCTTGCCAAAGTTCAGGGCAGTCACTGAGCTGCACGCCTGAGCTCTGGGAAGGGCTTTCATCACCGAGCCGGAAGGCAGGTCCTGGTCCCTGGGCTTCTGAGCCGGGGGGCATCTCTACACTGGGGCTCCAGCAACCCCACTGGGGCTGAGGCTGGAGTCTCTGGCAAGCTGGGCGGGACAGGAGGGGTGGGGTTCCTGGCAACAGACAGGACTCTGGAGACACAGAGAGATCCTGCAAGAGAGACAAAAGCAGCTGGTTAGTGGGCCACAGCGCTGAGACAGCCTGAGACCGTGAACCTGGGCACTCCCTGGAGTGTGGCTGGCAGCTTCTGGACGGCCCTGGTGCCACGGATGCAGTGGCGCAAAGTGGTGAAGGGCACTGGCTTTGGAGATACATGCCCCGGGTTCAAATCCCACTTCTGCTACTAACTAGTTATATGGACTCGACCTCTTTCGTTCTGTTTTCTCAGCTGTAAAATGGGGACGATGGTAACAGTACCTACTCCACAGAGCAGCTGGGGGGCTGACAGTACGTTCATGTATACGTACAGTGCCAAGAATGGTGCCGGGCAAACAGTGAGCAAGCAGTGATTTTCCTTTATTAGTATGCTCTTTTGTGGAGCATGACTCATTCATTTGCGGGCCTCAAGAACAAATGACGCTTGAAGAAAATAGGAAGGTCCCGCGCTCCAAGCCCATCTACTCTGGAAGTCCCTGCCACTGGGGCCGGCCAGCCTCCCTTCCCCCCAGCCCTTAATGGAGCACTTGGAGCGACCTTCTTGCCAGTGGCCCTTGCTACCCTCCATCCTGCCGCTGGAGCAAGTCCCAAGATCCCCCCCTCTTCCACGTGGCTGTGAAGACGTCTAGGCAGAGGTGGAGGTGGCCTTAACGACCCGCGGCCCCACCTCTTTCCCCAAGGAGGTTAGGGTCCTCTCCATACTCTCTTCAGCTTGTCTCTACCCTCACCTAGGTTGGATTAGATAAACCGGGATCTAAAAAGTTTGAGATTCTCTGCAGACTAGAGCCAACCCACCCTCTCCATCCGCAGACGAACCTGGGGACCATCCCGAGGGGAAGCAGCAGGAACTGGGTGCGTACCTGGTATATTACAGCCAGCTCAGGGGCCGCGGGGGTTGGCGTCCAGGGCGTAGCCTGGTTCCTGGACTCTGGCGACGGCTGCGTTCCTGAAGAGGCCTGGGGCGGTGTCCAAAGGGCCGCGTCGGGGGCTCTCCCTTGGGACAGTTGCGGGGGCGACTGGGTCCCAGGGTGGTAAGGGGGTGTAACCCAGGGACCCATGTCGGGTACCCTGCTCCCCAGGCGCTCGGGGGCCGCCAGTGCTTCGGGACAGGCCGGCGGGGACCCCCAGGACGCGGAGGGGCTGACAGCTGGGCCCAGCGGCGGGGCACGCGCCTGCACCTGCACCTGCGTCTGCGCCTGCGCGGGGCCGCCGTCGGGGCAGAGCGGGCAGCCCCGAGGCGCCCCGGCGTCGCCGCGCCGCCGGCGCCGGCGCTGCAGGCTCTCCTCGCTGAGGCCCAGCACCGCCGACAGGTGGCCGATGTAGCGGATGGCCAGGCGCAGCGTCTCGATCTTGGTGAGGCTCTGGCCGGCGGGCGCCACGGACGGCGGCAGGAAGCGGCGCAGCTCGTGCAGGGCGCGGGCGAGCGTGCGCATGCGCAGCTTCTCGCGCTCGCTGGCGCTCTGCCGCTGCCCGGAGCCGGGGCCGCTGCGCGCTCGTCCGGGCGCCGTCGGGGCGGCCTCGGCGCCGCGGCCGCTGCGGGCCTGGGGCGCGGGCTGCGAGGGGCCGCGGGAGCCGTCGCAGGGGCACGAGCCCGACGAGTCCGAGGAGGAGGAGGCAGGGGACGTGGAGTCCGGGTGGCCGGCCCAGCCCCAACCCTGGGGGAAGATCCAGTGGTCTTGGCCCAGGAGGCAGTGCAGAGGAGGGGACTGGGCCATGGCCGCGGGCTGCGGCGGGCTCTGCGACGCGGGGCCGGCCACCTCCAGGCCTGAGCTTTTATCCGGACCCAAGGTGAGAGGTGGCCCCCTGCCAGGTTACAGAGAGGTGTCAAAACCCACAGAGCCCGGGGAAGGCCTGGGCAGGGGGGCCTTGGGAAAGCGGGCCCATTTGCGGAGGTGTGGATTCTGACTCCTCGGGGGCTCTAATGGAGGCCCCTGCAGCCCGGGAAGTGTGGGAGGGACAATTCGCATCTGGATGGAGCTGCCAAGCTTCTTACCGAGTTCCCACCCACCCGGGCTCGTGGCGTGGTGAGCGCCCGGGAGCCCGACAGAGGCGGGCAGGGCCGTCGTCTGGGGGCGGCCAGGCTGCCCCTCGTGTGAAGAGCGGACCCGGGCGAAGAGTGGCCGCCTCTCTCATCACCAGCGCCGTTGGTGGTGGGGGGGACACTTAGCCCAGCAACTCCACACCAGCCCAGAGGGCTTTGCCCACAGCATGTAGGGTGGGGTGCAAATAGGGGGACATACAGGTGGATCCTTCCTGGGTTGCCCCACCCCCAGGACCTGCACTTGCCGGTTTGGTGAATGACATGAAGAAAGTCATCTCGCTATCCATGGGTAGTTTCTGCCCCGGAAAAACCGAACCGAGCAGCCTGGAGAAGAGGAATAGGGTGCGGTGGGTGAGGAACATGGAGGAAGGTGGGCCTCAGGCAGGCCTGAGTCCGTTTTGCTGTGTGACCTCGGGTAAGTCACTTAACTCCTCCGAGACTCCAGCTTCTTCGATCTCCTAGCAATCATGATACAAAATACCCACCACCTAGGATGGCTGCTGGTACTAAGTAGAATCATCTGCGGAACCACTTAGCGTAGGCCTGGCAAGTGGGTAAATGTTTGCTGCTATCATTCTAGAAGCAATGTACTTCCATTCCAAGATGCTGGAGGCGTTACTTATTTAATTCTTTTTTTTTTTTTTTTTTTTTAGCCGCTGGTAAATGTCAGGCGCATCAGGCTAGTTGCGGTCTCTGCTCTCATGACATTTCAGTCTTGTGGGAGAGACAAGTGAACAGGCCGATGTACGTTTAGTAGCTCCGCCACGAACTCGCCGTGTGCCCTCGGGCAGGGCTCTTAACCCGAGCTTCAGCTTCTGCTCTATCAAACAGGAATAATGTCATTATAATATCTCCTGGGAGGACTGTTGTAGTCTCCGAGGACAACCCTTGAGCTAGTAAAGCTCTCACTCCTCGGCAGTGATTACAGTTTAAAGGAGGCATCAGTGTCCTTTGCGATCTCCGGAGAAAGGGCCGAACTCAGAGGCTGAGGGCCAGATGAGGGGCAGGGACTGCAGGGCTCTGGCCACAGAGCTGGAGAGGTCACAGCCGGGCCTTGAACCATGAGTAGGACTTGGGTAAGGAGAGAGGCAGGTAGGGAGCATTCTGGCCTTGGGAACCGCATAAGCAAAGGCCTGGCAGTGGGACTTGCCAAGGTGCTTCTGGAAGGTTCCGGAGCAGTGTGCAAGCATACTGATGTGGAGAGCTCGAGCGCACCGCCGGTACGGCTGGCCTAAGAAGTTGGGGAGCCAAGGGCGCCTGGGGGGCTCAGTCAGTTAAGCGTCTGACTTCGGCTCAGGTCATGATCTCACAGTTCGTGGGTTCAGGCCCCGCGTCGGGCTCTGTGCTGACAGCTCGGAGCCTGGAGCCTGCTTCAGATTCTGGGTCTCCCTCTCTCTTTGCCCCTCCCCTGCTCACGCTGTCTCTCTCTCAAAAACAAATAAAACATTAAAAAAAAAAAAGTTGGGGAGCCAAATGGACTTCGTAGCAGAAGTCTGATATGAAAAAAAAATTCAGTAATTGATAACTACAGGTCAACATGATGAAGTTTCTCAAATTGATTGTCCCGTTTACCAGCTTGAAGTAGTAAATGGCCTTGTACTATTTGTGGCTGTCCCTAAAGGTAAATATTTAGTTACACAAATTACGTAACTAATGCGTGCGTGCTCTTTGTAAGCAGTGGGAACATTGCAGACAAAGCGGGGAGGGAGTCTCTGTTACCCTCACGAGCAGCAGCAGCTGTGAGGTTGGTGCCTTTCCAGACCTGGCCAGGCATTCACACTGACGTTCACACATATATATTCACACACATAAACAGGGTACCATTGTGGTGGTTGTCTGTAACTTCTTTCTTTCGTTCCACAGCACGTCTCAGAGCGTTTCCTGTCAGGATATGTTTAGCTGACTCATAGACCATCACAGTTGATTTACATGGATGAACATTTAAACATCATACGAACATTAGAGTGGATAATTTTAACTGGGGGAGAAAATGAAATGGCAGGAGGTGCAGAGAAACCTTCATTGATGACATTACATCACTTTCTGCTCAGAACTTATTATTATTTTTTTAATATTAGAGAAAATTGGGGCACCTGGGTGGCTCAGTTGGTTAAGCGTCCAACTTTGAGTCGGGTCATGATCTCATGGTTCGTGGGTTCGAGCCCCACGTCGGGCTCTGTGCTGACAGCTCAGAGCCTGGAGCCTGCTTCGGATTCTGTGTCTCCCTCTCTCTCTGCCCCTCCCCTTCACGTTCTCACATTCCCCTCTCTCTCTCTCTCTCTCTCTCTCTCTCAAAAATAAACATTAAATATTAGGGAAAATAGGCCCAACTTACCATTCTAAGTAACATGGTGATGAAGTAGTAATTGACATTGAATGAGGTTGGTCAAGGCAACTGTTTAGTTTATTCCAGCTGCTGTGAAGGAGAAGGGAAAATTTTAATTCATCCATAGCACAGGAAGAAGGTGAATCACTTAACAGTGGCTTTGAATCCACACAGGCTTTCTCTGGAAAGAAGTAGGCAGCTATGCAATATTTCATGACTTAAGGGGATTTAAATCAAGTAAAAAAAATAATAATACTTTTTTCTCAGGGCAGTGGGGACTTAGAAAACAGCCAGTCCTACACTTTCTAGGTTGAAATAATGGCAAATCATTTAGAATAAGTCATTATTCGCCCAAGCCTGCCCGATACTAAAAAACAAGCTTGTCATACTGAACTGTCAAGGAATTGACATGCACGTGACTGATGGTTGTAAACAAAATTCATTTGGTTTCATGTCTGTTTCTTGATTCGGACTTTGAAGTTTCAGATTAACGTGCTGTTGATACGGAGCTTTCTGACGGACTCCTTTTAACGTTTCTGTAATATTCCGTAGCTTGTGTGCACCTGTCAGGCCCTTACTGATGCATCTTTAGTGTGTTTTTATTTTTTTTAAGTTTTTTTTTTTTTTGGAGAGAGAGAGAGAGAGAGAGAGAGAATCCCTAGCAGGCTCTGCACCAATCAGCGCAGAGCCCTATGTAGGGCTTGAACTCACAAACTGTGAAATCATGACCTGAGCCAAAACCAAGAGTCTGATGCTTAACCAACTGAGCCACCCAGGCACCCCTTTAGTGTGTTTTTAGTTTTTGCCAAATAGCACTGCCCTTTTGCACAGGCAGGTACATGTGGAGAGGTGGGATGGCCTTGTGACCTCCTGGAAGGTTCCGAGTATCCAGAATCATCCTCCCCCCAACCCCTTAGAGCCAGCCTGGAGGCATTTCCTGTGAAAGGGTTTGGTGAATAATGCACAGAGCCCTGCTTACTCTCCTTCCCTTTCTAGGATAAGGCCTCCTATCCCGGTTTGAACCAGCCCCAGAGCCCAGGCTTCAGACTGCCTGGGATGTCAGAGCATAAGTTCTAGAAGATGGGGCCATGGCTCTTCACCAGGCCCCTCAGCCAGGCTCCGGAAACACAGGGACACACTGTCTGCCAGCCCCCCTCACTGGGCGAGGGGCGGGAGCCAAATCGTGTCCCCCCGACTGGGCCTCCACGTTAGCACAGGGAGGCAGTGTAGCCTAAGAGTTAGGAGGCCAGGCTACGGAATCAGACTGACCCGGGTTTAGAGTCCCAGCTTCACCCTTTACAAGCCGTGAGAACTTGGGCAATTTACTCAGCCTCAGTTTTCTCATCTATGAAGTGGGGATTCTGATTTCCAGGGTGAGTGTTGGGATAGATAAAGATGATGCATGTCATAGCGCTTGGCACGGAGCCTACATTTATAAATCTTGCTTACAGCAAGTTCAGGGACAACAGAAGGAAGACGGCAAAGGACTAGGTTGGGGTGTGAGTAAGGAGGCTGCTGTCTTTTAGTCGTAGCCCTAGAAGAAGGTGATCTTTCCGTTCCTGAGACTCACTCCAGCACCGGGCCTAGCACACCCTGCCCCCTCCCCCTCCCGCCGCCTCCATCTCCGGCCCTTCCCCTCCGTGGACCTAGCATGGGGTCATCCTCAGCAGGGCCCTCCAGCTCCTGGCCTGTGGCAGGGGTCGCCACAGCTGCAGTGCGGAGGGGACGGGAGAGCTCAGATGCCTGGCCCGGCCCAGCTAAAGCAAGGAAATGGAGCATCTGAACCTGTTTCTCCTGGTGGCTGGGTCCTGGCCCAGGTGCTTGTCCAGCTTGCCTCTGGGACCCCCAAGCACCCCGCTTTGTGCAGGAACCTGCCCCAGGTGCTTGGCGAGCAAGCCGGGCCTGGGCCGTGCCCCTCGGTGGGCTTCCAGTTGGGCCGGCTCTGTTTCTCTCCTCCTCATCTGACTCTCGTGTTAAAAGGAGGGACATGAAAGCTGTAGGCTCTTAGAGGAGGTGCTTAACTTCTGGGCCTCAGCGGGTTACTGGACCAGGCTCGCCCCCTCCTTCCTGTGATAGGAGAGGGTGTGGCTAGACCAGGGAAACATGGTCAGTAGTGTTCACTAGTATTGCAGACACTTCTTGTACACACAGCATCTGTTACAGCTTCTATTCTTATGTCTTTTTTTTAATGTTTATTTACTTAGAAGAGGGGGGGGAGGGGCAGAGAGAGAGGGAGAGAGAGAATCCCAAGCAGGCTCTGCGCCATCAGCACAAAACCCAGCGTGGAGCTTGATCTCATGAAGCGTGAGATCATGACCTGAGCTGAAACCAAGAGTTGGATGCTTAACCAGCTGAGCCACCCAGTCGCGCCCTTATATGTATTTTTAATAAGAGGACCATGTGTTGTTGTGGGTGGCAATATGCCCAGCTGAAACACTACATTTCCCAGCCTCTCTTGGTCGCAGAATGGCCAATGAGATGTTAGTAGAAATATTGAATGGGGCGTCTAGGAAAGCTCTTTAAAGAGGTACACGCCTGTGTTTTTAGCCCCTTATATTTTCTTCCTGGAAAATGTGATGGCTGGAGCTTCACCCATTTTGTGACACTGAAGCAATCCCAAGGACAGAAGTCCTACACGAAGGATGATGGAGCGGAAAGAAGCCTGAGGCATAAGCACTATACTGGCCCAGAACTGTCTAGCCCTAAACCTATTTACTGTGAGAGAAATCACCAGCTTGTCTTAAGTTGTCGACATTTGGGTGTGTGAGAAGAGCCACACGTCATTCCTGTCCACATGATAAAGAAGTACCTCGGGTATCCTTGTCAACAATCAGGGCCACATGAGCTGGATGAGAGTTAACGTGAATTCATGACAGAGTCAGTGTCCCCACAGGTGGACATCCGGATGGCTGGATGGAGGATCACCTGGAGGAGGGTCTGCAGCCATGTGCCACCGGCTCTATTCCCAGCCTCGTCAAGGGCAGCGTTATGATCTTGAATGAAGAGATGAGCTGATCTAATTTGGGGTAAGTTCCAAGTGCAGCAAGTGCCCTGGGTAATGAAGAGACACGGACAGGCCGGCTCTGAGGAGGCATCCACAGAGCTCCACGTGTCCTCCCTGTCAGTCCAGGCGGCATCCTGTCACCGGCAGCACGCGTGGGAAGGGCATGGTAGTCATTGCCTTCCGGGCATCGAGGGCGTAAGAAACACCTGCGATCCCATTTGCATTTGCAAGAAACAGGGGCCTTCGGCCAAGGCGGCGACAGCCTCTTATTCCCTGTGCAGGATGGGCCCCAGCTAGAGTAAGTGGGCCAACGCAAGGTTGGGGAGGGGGGTTCAAGGGGGGTTGAAGGACTCAGGGATGTTTTGTCCCAAAAGAAAAAAAAAAAACCACCTCAGGGATGTGATGGTTGCCTGCAGGTGCCTGCAGGGGGGTGGAAGAACTTTCTAAGATCAGAGCTGCTGTCTTATGAGGGAGGGAGCGGGCTGTTACTAGAGGTGATCAAGAAGAGGCCAGCCGGGTGTGCGCCAGGCGCTCGCGGGGGCTGGAGTGGATGGCCGTTACTGCCTCTGCCGACACTGACGAGCCCCACGAAACGGGGTTGGATGGGTGCTGAGGTGCTTGAGCGGCGGGGGTGGGGGGCAGGGATCCGGGGTGCTGGGGTGCGGCCTCGGGACTCCAGGCCGTGTCGGCAGCCGTAGGGGCCGCTTCGGGCCCAGAGCGAGGCCTCCCCGGTGCCTCGGCAGTCCTGGCGCTCTCACCCCTGTTCTCTGTGCCCGAGCCGCGGCGCATCTGGGCGCCCCCTTGGCCTGGCACCGCAAGGCCGCCATGACCCTTGGCCACGCTTGTCGGTGTCGCCCTGGGCAGGTTGATGCTCTGAGGCGGGCGGTGTCTGGGTCACCGATCTCATTACCCAGGTGAGGAAACTGAGGCCTCCGTCCCACCCTCCCCCGTCAGGTCCGTCCCAGCACTTGGCCACAGGCCACCGGTCGGGTGAGGAGGGCAGAGGCCTGGGCCAGACCGAACGCTCACTGGGCCCTGGCCCTGCTAGCGGCCACGGGAGGGCAGTGACTGGGGTGCAGCCTGCTCTTGGTGGCCTAGCACAGCCTCGCCATTTGTTCACCCCCGGCCCTGCTCCTGGAAGTTCTGCACCTGCTCTTTCTCCCCAGGCGGGAGGGGCCCCCCAGGAGCAGGCCCAGGGACCCCGAGCCCGGTGAAGGCCTGGCCTGTGCCCTGTGGGTCGTCTTTCCCTTCCTTCCCCTTGGGTCCCTTCCGGGCCCCGGGCATGCGCGGGCTGTGGGAACGTGGGAGGGCGGCAGGGGGCTGCGGCCGCAGCGTGGTATTCTCATTACCGGCCCGGCAGCGAGGGCGGCCCGGCCTCCCCTTGGCCACAGTGGCTGCCTTCACACCTCCTCTCGGCCTGTTGACACAAGGCCGCCTCCCCCGGGGCGGAAGGTGTCGACTTGGGAACCAGGGTGTTCAGGGGCCTCCAAAACAGCGCGGCGGTCCTCTCGGCAACCCCAGAAACGCCGTGTGGGGTGGGGGCGGGGGCTGCAGCCCCCACCCGGGAGGCCCAGGGAAAGGTGGGGCCTATGTCCCTGGGATGGGGAGAGAGGGGGTGGGGAGGATGCGAGCCCTGAGTCCGCCTGCCCAGATAGTCCTCTGTCCTGGCGTCAGGGGCTGGCGCAGGACGTGGCCCTGCCAGGCAGAGTGCCATCCGTGTCACCCGGGGGCCCAGAGACTGAAGCCACCCGGGCAAGGTCACCCCGACTGGACCTCGGGGCCGCCTGGTCTCCTGAGCCCTCACATACTGTCCAGGGCCCAGCACGGTGCCTGCGGCGACCCATTCAGGGCTTAAGCCCCATGGTTTTGTCGGCCTGCTGTCCTCCCCTGGCTTAGCTGGGCCGCGCCCGGAGAGATCAGTGCCTTCGCCTTCAGTCCCCAGAGTCAGGATCCAGACCGAGAGAGGGCATGCTCTGCACCGTCCTCACCGTCTACACCATCCACTCCTTCCACACCGTCCGCTCCTTCCACACCGTCCACGCTGTCCACTCCTTCCACACCGTCCACACCTTCCACACTGTTCACTCTGTCCACACCGTCCACGCTGTCCACTCCTTCCACACCGTCCACTCCTTCCACACCGTCCACACCGTCCACTCCTTCCACACCGTCCACGCTGTCCACTCCTTCCACACCGTCCACTCCTTCCACTCCTTCCACACCGTCCATGCTGTCCACTCCTTCCACACCATCCACACCGTCCACACCTTCCACACCGTCCACACCATCCACTCCTTCCACACCGTCCATGCTGTCCACTCCTTCCACACCATCCACACCGTCCACACCTTCCACACCGTCCACACTGTCCACACCTTCCACACCG
>CM053560.1:131894329-131973690 GCA_028646485.1 Cryptoprocta ferox | reverse complement strand
CACCGTCCACACTGTCCACTCCTTCCACACCGTCCATGCTGTCCACTCCTTCCACACCATCCACTCCTTCCACACCGTCCACACCGTCCACACTGTCCACTCCTTCCACACCGTCCACTCCTTCCACACCATCTACACCGTCCACTGCTTCCACACCGTCCACACCTTCCACACCATCCACTCCTTCCACACCATCCACTCCTTCCACACCTTCCACACCGTCCACACCGTCCATGCTGTCCACTCCTTCCACACCATCCACTCCTTCCACACCGTCCACACCTTCCACACCGTCCACACTGTCCACTCCTTCCACACCATCTACACCGTCCACTGCTTCCACACCATCCACACCTTCCACACCGTCCACACCGTCCACTCCTTCCACACCGTCCATGCTGTCCACTCCTTCCACACCATCCACTCCTTCCACACCGTCCACACCTTCCACACCATCCACACCGTCCATGCTGTCCACTCCTTCCACACCATCCACACCGTCCACTCCTTCCACACCGTTCACACCTTCCACACCGTCCACACTGTCCACTCCTTCCACACCATCTACACCGTCCACTGCTTCCACACCGTCCACACCTTCCACACCGTCCACACTGTCCACTCCTTCCACACCGTCCATGCTGTCCACTCCTTCCACACCATCCACTCCTTCCACACCATCCACTCCTTCCACACCGTCCACACCTTCCACACCGTCCACGCTGTCCACTCCTTCCACACCATCCACACCGTCCACTCCTTCCACACCGTCCACACCTTCCACACCGTCCACACTATCCACTCCTTCCACACCGTCCATGCTGTCCACTCCTTCCACACCATCCACTCCTTCCACACCGTCCACACCTTCCACACCGTCCATGCTGTCCACTCCTTCCACACCATCCACACCGTCCACTCCTTCCACACCTTCCACACTGTCCACACTGTCCACTCCTTCCCACCATCTACACCGTCCACTCCTTCCACACTGTCCACTCCTTCCACACCGTCCACACTTTCCACACCGTCCATTCCTTCTACACTGTCCACACCGTCCATACTGTCCACACCATCCACCCACACTGTCTACAATGTCCACACCATCCACACTGTCCACACCATCTATCCACACTGTCCACACCGTCCGTCTACACTGTCCATCCACACTATCCGCATCGTCCACGCTGTCTGTCCACACCATCCATGCTATCCATCCACATCATCCATGCTGTCCATCCACAATGTCCACGTCCACACTGTCCGTCCACACCATCCACACGGTCCATACTGCCGTCCACACCGTCCACACCATCAGCCAAGGAGAGGCTCCAGGGAGGGATGAGCCCTCTGGGATTCAGAGGTCGGAGGAGGCGAAAGTGCCAGTTCTGTCGTGGCCTGGGACGGAGAGGCACTCCCTGGCCAGGTGATGGGGCAGGTGCCAGGAGGAAGGGAGGGACCTGAGTCGTGGGTTTTCTCTGGGTGGAGGTGCGGGGTTCCTAACGGAGGGACAGTGTGTGAGCCCCAGCCCGGGAGGGGGAAGGCAGCACTGGTGTGGACCCTGAGAGTGGGCTGGGGCCCCGAGGGGAGCGGTGGGAGGAGCTGGCCGGGGTTGGACAGGCCTCCTGAGTGGGGGGTTTGGACAGAAATTCTGAGGAAGGAAAGGGTGAAGAGGCGGAGGCGGGAAGGCAGTCAGGAGACGGCAGTCGGGGTGAGGGCTGGCTGGAGTCGGGGCGGGGGCAGGGCCGTGAGCGGGCCCAGACGTCAGTGGCTGAGAATGGGGAGAAGGCCGTGAGGACGCGGCCCCCCGTTGGCTAGGGGAAGCACGGGAGGGCCTGGCGAGCCGCCCAGTGGGCCAGGGCCATGAAGGGGGACCTGCTACTCTTCCCCCAACAAGAAGGCCGGGCCAAGGGGACAGGCGCGGAAGGCCTGCGGCAGCCCCACAGCCGCCTGGTCCAGCTCCCGGGGCTGCAAGGCCCAGCAGAGGCAGCTCAGGCCTAGGTTCCCGTGCCTGGGCTCCATCCCCACCTGAGCCTCAGTCTCCTTATCTGTGAAATGGGTGTCCTTGCTGGGAGGATTAGCAGGAGTATCACGCATTCAGCACGTGGGACTGTAGAAGTCTCGCCCGCCTGCCCTGCTGAAGAGAAGCGGCCGCCGGAGGTCCCACAGCCCTTGGGAAGGACAAAATGGGAGAGCGAGTGGTGCGCACGCCTGTGGCCCGGGCTCTGGGAGGGAAGACCCCCAAAGCCATAGTGGGCTTAGGCCCGCCTACTGGAATGCAAACAAGTTTGGGCTGGTTCTGCAAAGCCTTTTCCTTCCTCCCTCTGCTCCTTCCCTTCCTTCCTTCCTTTACTTTCTCTAAATTATCAAAGCAACGCATCCTCATTTTCAGGAAAGTAGAAAATGTAGACAATCAAAAAGAAGGGAATTTTATTTTACTTTTAGGTTTATTTATTTATTTTGGGAGAGGAAGAGAGACCTGGGGAGGGGCAAAGAGAGAGGGAGGAAGAGAATCCCAAGCAGTGTCCACGCTGTCAGTGCAGAGCCCCACTCGGGGCTTGAACTCATGACCCATGAGATCACGACTTGAGCTGAAATCAAGCGGCGATCGCTTAACCGGCCGAGCCACCCAGGCATCCTGAAAAAAAGGGGATTTTAAAAGGCCCCGGTTGCATCTGTCCAGAGGGAGCCGGGTTAACACCAGGTTCGCACATACCCCTTCCTCCTGTCCTTTCCCAGGCACCCCTGCAAATACACGAACACACACAGGTATCCAGAGAGAGCGTGTCGGGGTTTTTTCTGTTTTAGTTTTACCATTTTTTGAAGCTTCTGGTATGTAGGGTTCCTTTTCGATACCAGCTTTATTGAGATTTAAGTCACACATCATACGTTCACCTGTGCAAAGTGTACAATTCAATAGTTTTGTATGTGTCGTACTTAAAATTTTTTAAATTGGGGTAAAATGTATTTAACATAAAGTTTGCCATCTTAATCATTTTTAAGTGTTCAATTCAGTGCCATTAATTATATTCACAGTGTCAGGCAGCTGTCACTTTCTACACCTTGTCATCACCTCACGCAGAAGCTCTGGGCCCATCGAGCAAGAACTGTCTTTACCCCCCGCCCCTGGGAACCTCTCAGCCATTGCCTGTGTCTATGAATCTGTCTATTCTAGGTGCCTCGTAGAAGTAGAATCATAAAGTACTTTTTCATTGTATGTGACTTACTTCATATTTTTTTAAAAGTTTCATTTTATTTTTGAGAGAGAGAGAGAGCCAGTGACAGCGTGAGCAGGGGAGGGCCAGAGAGAGAGGGAAACACAGACTCCGAAGCAGGTTCCAGGCTCTGAGCTGTCAGCACAGAGCCTGACGCGGGACTCGAACCCACGAACCTCGAGTCGGACGCTTAACCGACTGAGCTACCCAGGTGCCCCCTGTATATTATTTTTTTTAAGTTTATTTACTTAGAGAGAGAGAGAGAGAGAGAGAGAGAGAGAGAGAATCCCAAACAGGCTCCACACTGTCAGTGAGCAGCCCAGTATCAGGGCTTGAAGTCATGAACCGCGAGATCATAACCTGAGCCGAAACCAAGAATCGGACACTTAACCACCTGAGCCCCCCAGGCGCCCCGTCTGTGGCTTACTTTATGATGCCTTCAGGGTCCGTCCGCGGTGTGGCATGTGCTTGAACTTCATTCCTTTTCATGGCTAAAAACGATTCCATCGCATATATGGACCGCGTTCTGTTCATCTGTTCATCCGTTGCTGGACATTTGGGTGGTTTCCACCTTTTGGCTCTTGGGCCTAAGGCTCCCACAAAAGTTGGTGTGCAAATACCTGTTCTAGTCCCTGCTTCCAGGTTCTCTGGGTGTGGAGACAGCGTGTTGTCTTGTGACCAAGTCTTCTCGCTAACGTGTCCACATTCTCCACATCAGTGGATGCATTTCTTCAACGAGGTGTGTGGGGCCCGTCCAGTGCTCTGTAACGGGGTGGTAGCAGGTTAGGCGGGAGGCTGCCTAGTGCACAGTGACATGCCGTTCCACACAGGGACATCCTTAGACCCAGATTTTTACAATTGTTTTTAAGTTGCATGTGTCAAGGGCGCCTGGGCGGCTCCATCAGTTAAGCGTCTGACTTCGGCTCAGCTCCTGATCTCACAGTTCGTGGGTTCGAGCCCCGCGTCGGACTCTGTGCTTGACAGCTCAGGGCTTGGAGCCTGCTTCGGATGCTGTGTCTTCCTCTCTCTCTGCCCCTCCCCTGCTCACTCTCTGTCTCTCTCAAAAACAGATAAAAACATTAAAAAAATGTTAAAAAAAAAAAGATAAGTGCACGTGTAATATATGAATGAAAACTCCTTGTGAAAACACTAAGCATTCCAGATAAAATTAAAGTCTCCCTTGACCACCTCCCAGAACCCAGACCTCCCCGCACCCACCGAGTGAGTCCTGGTACATTGTTACAGGTTGGGTGAGACTGTCACAGGGTGAGCCTGGTCCCTGCACCTACACACATGCGTACAGTGGGTCCTTATAACATGCGTGCTGTCCCTCCATGACTTTCCGTGCAGGGGTTATGTTTCAGCTTTGTGTTCTCTCTTGTGTTTGCACATATCGGTGGTGGTGTCCCACTGAGTGGATTTTTCTGGAACTTGGTTCTGCCAGCCAGCAGCATGTCTTCATGAGCACCTTTAATCTTTTCTAACCAGAACGCATTCCCGTGGGGGGAACCGCTGGGCAGAGGGCGTGCTGAGTGAGGCTGTCCTGAAGCTGTAGGCCGGCCCCGGACAGGCCCCGGAGGTGGGCTGTTGAGGCGGACCCGGTTTTGGGCTGCCAGCGGCCAGCCCAGCTGGGGGCTCCAGCCAGCCTGGCCACCTGTGTCGTGCCGGGCACTGCGTGTGCCTCCCCGGGGCCTGGGCTGGGGCACCATCTCCAAGCGGCGAGAGGCTCAGGCCAGGGGCCCGATCTTGGATTTCTCTTGGTGAGGGAGCCTCCAGAACGGAGGATCGAGCCCATCTTTTCCTCAGTCTTTAGCACGTAATCAGTACTGACCACTGATTACGTGTGTGATTTAGTATCTGGTCAGTTTAAGCTCTGTCCCCTCCCCCTAGACGTTCTCCACTCTGTCCAAGGACATCCCTGTCCCCCAGCCTCTGGCAGAGAATCCTGTCTGGAGCCTGCTCACTCCCCCAGGTGTTCAGTCCTAGCAGCCCCCACTCTGCTTTTTTTTTTTTTAAGTTTATTTTGAGAGCAAGGGAGAACATGCATGCGGTGGGGAGGGGCAGAAAAAGAGAGAGAGAGAGAGAGAGAGAGAGAGAGAGAATGAATCCCAAGCAGGCTCCGCAAGGTCAGCATGGAGCCCGACGTGGGGCTCGAACTCACAAACCATGAGATGGTGACCTGAGCCAAAATCAAGAGCCAGGTGCTTAACTGGTTGAACCACCCAGGCACCCCCCCTCCCCTCTGCTTTTTATTGGGCCTGAAGTCAGATGCCTCTGGGGGTACCCTCCTTCCCCTGCTTCCTCTGCCCTTGGAGTTGGCTGAGGGCCCGAGCCACCCAGTGACCTGGTAGGTCCTGGCACCTCACTGCACTGTGTGAGTGGTCAGCAAGGGTAGGGGTGGGGTTACAAGGAACCCAAAACTGTCCGTCCATCCGTCCTGTCTGGAGGGAGGTCCATCTGCTGCTTCCTGGAGGGGCTGGTGTTGGACATGGCCTTGGTTGGCCGTTGAGCTAGACCTGCAGATCCTTATCAGGGACTCGGCAAGGGCACAGAGCCCCAGGCACCCCCTGCCTAGAGTTAACCGCAGCTTGTGGTCTTTTTTCAGCCTTTGCTCCCAGGAGTGTGTCGGGAAGGTCGGGGCACCTGAGCCCTGCATGGGCCCTTCCCTCCTGGCCTGTCCCCCTTCTCCTCATTCCTCTGGGCTCTGTCTTGCTCTGCCTCTCGGCCCCCAGATGCAGGTTTTTCCCCGTGAACAGATGAGCAGACAGGGCTCCAGAGAGGGCAGGCGGCCCGTCTGGGAGTCCCACAGCCCTTCCTCCACTTAGGTCAGCCCCTGGACCTCTGGTTCCTGGTGCCTACCCGCCCCCCACACTCTGACCCTGGCCCTAGAACAAAGGCCTCTGGCTTGTTAGAGGTAGGTCTGCCCTGCTCAGACCCCCCAAATCCCAGGCGGCTGGGCAGTGCCCTCTGCTGGCGGTGGCTGGGAATTTGAGGACACGGGTCCACAACTGTCGACGCAGGCGTCAACCCCCTGCCTGAGACGGGAACCTTCCAACCATGGCAGGCAGTGGAGAGTCCTGGCTCCACTGTACAGTTGGAGAAACTAAGGTGCCATGTGACAGGCTTCCCCACATCCGCATGTCTGCATCTTGGCTTTGGGCCAGTTCCCCTCCTTAACCCCTTTATGCCTTGGTTTCCCCACACTACCCTAGAAAGGTGCCATCTTCCTACACTTGCCCAGAGGAAGCAGAGAAGCATAAATGCGACTCCCCTAAGAGCGAGGCACCGTCTACGTCCCCTGCGCTCTCAGGCCTGCTCCCAGAACTGCAGATTCTGCCACTCTCCCTGGAGTCTCTCCTGGAATCTGCCAAATCTCTCTCCTTTCCTCCCACCCCCTCCCCCTCATCACCCCTCTGCCTCCCGTGACTTCCACTGGCTGCGCATCCAGCTGACCCATGACCAAGATAATCAGATTATCTCAGGTCCAGAATAATCTATTCCATATGGCTTGCCAACTCAGAGGCTCCAGGAGCTAAAGGTGTGAGGAAAGGGGGTGATCTTAGTTGGAAGGGGCTCCCTGGGAGCCTCAGGGGCCTCAGCTAGGAGGCTGCTGGGGAAGGAGGGAGGTGGAGGAGAAGTCGGGGGCCTTCCCGCTGAGCCCCCTGACTGCTTTGGGGCTCCAGGTGTCCACAGCCACATCCATCCGTGACCCCCGGGGGCTTAGGAACCGTGGTGGGGGGCTGGGGACACCCAGTGCTTTCTCTGGATCGGGGTGGGGGTGGCCACGCCACCTTAGGGCACTGCTTCTCAACAGTGCTTCATAATTCTGGAGGAGATGGTACTTTTTTCTTTTTTAATGGTTGCTTACTTTTGAGAGAGAGAGAGAGAGAGAGAGAGAGAGAGAGCACAAGCAGGGGAGGGCCAGAGAGAGAAGGAGACACAGAATCCGAAGCAGGCTCCAGGCTCTGAGCTGCCAGCACAGAGCCCGATGTGGGGCTCAAACCCACGAACTGTGAGGTCCTGACCTGAGCCGCCCAGGCGCCACGGTGATGGTACTTTACATGCCCAGATTCTCCAGCTCCACCCTCCAGGGGCTCCGGTGCAGCAGGTCCAGGGCCTGTGTGGAAACCTTTTTCTTTTTGCATCTCCCATAGTCCCTGTGACTTGAGACAAGACGTCGTGGGTGCTTGAGGTTTCTGGGGGAATCTCTCCCCACACCAAGCACCCTCACTCTTGGGGCAGCCTCTGGGAGGAAGGGAGCCCCCCACGTCTTCCAGAGGAGACAGGAGAGGTGGTGGGGAGGATAGAACCCCGGCTTTGGCCCCACACAGAGGCAAACGGGCCCCAGCTCTGCCCCTATTAGCCATGTGACACAGAACCTCTCTACGCCTCCATTTCCTCACGTGCAAAGGGAGGCAGAGACACCCACATCGCTGCGTGGTTGTGAGCTGTGACCCAGCCAGGCCCCAGCACAGTGCCAGGCCCAAGCGACAACAGCCAACACGCACCTGGCTGTTGCCCAAAGCCCAGTCCGTGCACTATGATCTGATCCTCACAATGCCAGCGCAGCAGGCATTGGCCCCCAGCCCAGAAGCAGAAGCCGTGTGGGCCCCGAGATGGAGAGTGAGTTGCCCACGCAGCGCAGGTGGCACATGGCAGGACGGGGACTCTATTCTGACCCACGCCGGCCACACTCCAGAGGGGTATCCTAGGCTGCCTAAATGTGGCAGCTTCCTAACCATTCCTCCCCCGAAGGGGCCTGCCTCGGGCTGGCGCTGCGGTGCGGTGGGAAGGATCTCAGTAAGCAGGGGACCCCTAAATTAGGAGCTTCCCAGGAGATGCGCCTGCTGACGCTAAGCAGGCTGGCGGTAGAGGGGCTGCTTCCTTCTCCTGGGGCCTCTGGCTCCGGCGGGGACAGGGATTAGGGGCTACAAGGCGAGTATTGACATAGCACCTTTGATTAGCACTCCTATGTCAGAAGGGCTGGCCGGGAAATGAGGGCATTGAGGTTGGAAGGTGGGGGGGGGGGTGGTGTCCAGGACCCAGGCTGGGCCTGAGGAGCAGGCTGCTTCCTAGCAGGAAGACTGAGAGACCCCCCGGCCCCAGCCCAGGAGGATGCGGCCCTGCCCGGCCTGCCCCCACCCGGGCCAAGGACCGTAACTGAACTCTCACCTCTGCGCAGTGGGGCCACCCCAAGGCCTCCTTTCCCAGCCTTACACGTTGGCAGGCGCAGGCAGGCTCGCGAGGGGAGCGGGAGCCACTGGGACCGGCACTTGTCAAAACACAGGCCCCAGAGGTGTGAAGGCCTCACCCCAGCGGGAGGGCGTGTGGGCCCTGCGGCCGGAGAACTCATTAACTGGGGCAGCTCCCAGATGAACCCACAGGAGAGGCTGGCGATAAGGAGATCAAAGGGGGGGCGCGAGGGAAAAGGGAGGCGACTGACAGGCGGTGGGAGAGCCCAGGCTCCAGGTTGGGGGGTCCCTCCTCTTCCCCGGCTTAGCTCCATCAGGCCCATTGGCCGTGGCCCTGGTTCAAACTGGGCCCGGACACCCCAAGGGCCGCAGGAGAGGGAGGGACTCCCAGGTGGCAGCCTTTAGGGCTGAAGACTCCAAGGTGGGGGTTGGGGGTGGACTCCTGCCATCTGCGCCCCCCCTTGCCCTTTTTGTGGGCTCTTTGACTCCACACGCCCCCTGGGACACTTAGCCTGCCATGCTCTGCTCATGGTGTCCTCTCCTGCTCCAGACCCTTCAGTGGCTCCCGGGCGAGAGCCCAAGGGATGTCAAGCCTTAGGTCCCAGATGTGAGACTCCCCAGGGGCCAGAGCTGTGTTTTCAGGATAAACAGTCTGCCTCCCCCACACACGGCCTGTTGTCCAAAACATGTCTGGTGGGTTTTGGACTTTTTCAACAACAAACCGGCACCAGCGGTTTCCTCTGGACAGGGAATTGCAGGCCTCAGGGGCGGGATAGCAATGAACTCTGTTACACCCTCTGCACTTGAGCTTTTGACTTCACAGCCACGTGCACACACTGTATTTTCAGAGGTGACGGTAAAGCAAAAGGGGGGCTGATTACCTAGGAGTTTTCGGCCATTCTGAGTTTCGCCAATTACTTGCTACCAGGTGGAAATCAGAATCCTGTGGAATTGGAGGGACTTTTTTTTTTTTTTTTTTTTTGACGTTCAGAAGGTTGACAGCAGAGGCTGTGAGCCCTCTCAGATCCCAGCCCTCCTGCCTGACCGTTGTTTATTCTGCACCCACCCCACCCCCTCTCCTGAGTGCACAACATCCTCTACCAATTCCCGACTGTTTGTCCCCTCGGGTCCAGTGGGATCCAAGGAGCCCAGCCACCGGGCTGCGATACCAGCTTCTTAGCTTGGATCTGGAGCCTCAGGAGGGCATCACTGAGCAGGGTCCAAAAGGAGCAGACCCTACTGACAGCTTCACGCTGAGAAGGGCTCCCCTGGGCCAGACTCTCCTTGGGAATGGGCCCTACGGCTGCTCCCCTTCCCAGGGGTGGCTTGGCACTGCCCCTCCTGGATGTGACCGTGGGCATAAGCATTCTGGGGCTGCTGGGACAGACTGCAGAGGAAGGGGGTATAGAAGGTGCTAGAAGAGGCCAAGGACAGTAGAAGATAAAAGAGACAAGGGCACGGGGTGCCTGGGTGGCTCAGTCGGTTGAGCGTCCGACTTCAGCTCAGGTCATGAAATCACGGTTGGTGGGTTTGAGCCCCTTGCCAGGCTCTGTGCTGACGGCTCGGAGTCTGGAGCCTGCTTCAGATTCTGTGTGTGTCTCTCTGCCCCTCCCCTGCTCGTGCTCTGACTCTGTCTCTCAAAAATAAGTAAATGTTAAAAAAAAATAATAAAAAAAAAAAAAGAGAAGGGCAGGGGGCAGTGGTGGCAGAGATGCCCAGGAAGAAGGTACTAAACCACGTTGGCCTTCTTTGCTACAGACCAGCTCAGCCGGCAGTCTCACAGGGCGGGAAGCCATTGGGGACGCAGAACGTTAGCCCCTCACACTGAAAGAGCCCCTATGTACCGCTTCTCCCGAAGACACGCTGCTAAACGCCAGGGACTTCGCAGTCCAGGTGGGGAACAGACGTCTGTGCGTGAAGTAGCTATAATGACGAGGTGTAACCTCAAGCTCCCGAGGGGTCAGGCAGGCGGTATAGGTTCCCTGAGATTTCCTACGGGGACAATCATGTTGCTGCAGCCGGAGACACTTTAATTTCTGCCTTTCCCACCTGTATGCCTTTCTCTTTTGCTTTTTGCACCAGCTAGGCCCTCCAGGACACCGGTGCATAGGCCTGGGAAGGAGCAGACAGCCCTGCCTCGTTCTCAGCATTGTGGGAGAGCCTTCGGTCTTTCCCTATTCAGTATCGTATTAGCTGTGGGCTCTTCGTGGATGCCTCGGATCAGGTTGAGAAAGTTCCCCTCTGTTGCTAGTTGGCGGGGGATTTTTATCGTGACGGGGTTTGAATTTTGTTACGTGCTTTTTTTCTGTGTCACGTCCACATACATGTCAACGGCAAAACCCCCGACATACCTGCCCCCAAATGGCAGGGACCAGCTAGTGGCCAGTGGTGGCAGCTTGTGACAGCCCGCCAAGCCCTTGATCCTGCCAGGGAGAGGGTGTCCTAGAGGGCGTCAGGCTTCCCCTCCCTTAGCTCAGATGGTCCAGAACCTTGACCGCATTTGGCCAGCCTGTTGGATTTGCCTGGGATACTTTCCTCATAGTGCTCCCCCCCCCCCGCCCCCCACCACCAGGTAAGGCCACGTCCGGGCCGCCCTGCCTCAGAGGAGAAGGGGGTTACTGTTCCTTTCACCTCTAGCAGGGATCGGGGCCCCACGTCGGGCCCATCCTACTGAATCTCCAGCCCAGGCTGCAGTAGGCCTCAAAGCTCCCATGATCCAAACTGGGGACGAATCTGCAGGAGGGCGGACCATTCTGCATAAGGTCCCAACAGGTGAAGGGAGCCCCAACCCCAGGTACTGTACTTCCAGTTCCCCGGACGGCGCTTCCTCTGACTTGGGCTGGCCCACCACGCCGGGCAGCGCGGCCAAGAGGCCCGGGTGCCAGGCTCAGGTGCTCGAGCGAGGGCCCAGGTGGGGCCAACCTGGGGCGGCCGAGGGGCCCCGCACCTTCAGCGCCCCCCGCTGGTTCAAAGGGTCAGGCCCCGCCCCCTCCAGGCCCCGGGCCCGCTTTGAAGTGCTGATGCGGCCTGGAAGGGGCCGCTTCACACCTCGCGCTCGGGATAAAGCGGTCGCCGGCCGCCCGGGGCCCCAGAAGCGCCGCCGCCGCCATGGCCCAGTCCCTGTGCCCGCCGCTCTCCGAGTCTTGGCTCCTGGCCCCGGGTTGGGGCCCGCCTCGGCCTCCGCCGCCCTCCGCCAGGGGCTGCGGCTGCTCCCCCGCCTCGTCCCCCGGCTCCTGGGGCGGCGTCCCGGCCGGCAGACCCGAGCCGAGCCCCGGCCGCCACGCGGTGCCCGGAGCCCGCAGCGCAGGGAGGCGCGGCGCGCGCGGCAGCCGCCTGGGCTCCGGGCAGCGGCAGAGCGCCAGCGAGCGCGAGAAGCTGCGCATGCGCACGCTCGCCCGCGCCCTGCACGAGCTGCGCCGCTTCCTGCCGCCGTCCGTGGCGCCCGCCGGCCAGAGCCTCACCAAGATCGAGACGCTGCGCCTGGCCATCCGCTACATCGGCCACCTGTCGGCGGTGCTGGGCCTCAGCGAGGAGAGCCTGCAGCGCCGGCGCCGGCGGCGCGGCGACGCCGGGGCGCCTCGGGGCTGCCCGCTCTGCCCCGACGGCGGCCCCGCGCAGGCGCAGACGCAGGTGCAGGTGCAGGCGCGCGCCCCGCCGCTGGGCTCCGCCGCCAGCCCCTCCGCGTCCTGGGGGTCCCCGCCGGCCTGTCTCGGAGAACTAGGGGCGCCGGAGCCGCGCGACCCACCGGTGCCTTATGACGAGGTGGCGTGCCCGGAAGCGCAGGCAGTGGAGCTGAGCCCCTCGTCGCCGGTTAGTACCCTTTTCCCCGCGCGGGACTCTCCCCACTGCACTATCGAGGGTGATGCTACCTGTGGGCCGCGTCCCCCAAGCACAGGCCCCCTGCGGCTCCCCCACCGGCAGCCTGGCCTCGTCCATTTGCTGTCCTGAGCAGCGTAGCTAGTGTGCCTGGGGCGCTCAAGCGGCGAGGGGAGGGAGGGACACGCAGGGGACAGGCTCTTGTGCCCTATCTTGTGTGGGTTCCTGAGAGTGGAACCCACAAGCGCCGACACCCGCGCTTGGCGGCCCGCGCTGAAGGTAACTCTGTACCCTCTCTTCCCCCAGCTCTTTCCCGGCGACGTGCTGTCCCTGCTGGAGACCTGGATGCCCCTGTCGCCCCTGGAGTGGCCGCCGGCCTGACGAGAAGTGACTACATACAGTTGGCGCCCTGTGAGCATCGAGGCCCATTTGGCCTCGGCACCTTCAAAACGGCCCCTCTCCAGCCAGACTCCCTTGCCTAGGAGAGGGCGCCCGCGATACTGGCATGGGCATTCCTGAGAGCCAGAGCCCGTCCCCACCCAGGACAACTCTCCCCAGCCGCTCCCGCAACGGAGGTCGACCCTTGGAGGCAGGCAGGGGGGCGCCTGCCTGGTGTGTATTTATTTATTTGTGAATAAATTGTGCTGGTGTCAGTTGACATTTCTTCTTCCTTTGCGTGGACACAGAACTCCCTCCCCTTCTCCAAGGAAGAACCTAGGGGAATTAAGAGGGTTTCTTGCCCGCTTCAGCCCTCAAAGCACAAAGGCTCAGACCCTTTCCCCTTTGCCCCCTGCCCTGGCTTGGCCTCTCCTATTCCTGGAAGGCCAGCCCGGGGCGCGGAGCTGCTGCGGAGGAGAAAGTGGTAACAAGTGGAGTCTGTCCACCTTCTCTTTGAACCTGGTGGTAGGTGGGTAAAACCAAAGTATCTCTGTAGAAAATCTGTTTTCTTAGTACTTCCTGTACATCATCAGGTCCTTCACACACGTTCTCCCCAAATAACGCTTTCACTGAGGATCAGCACTGAGGCTCAAGATGAATTCAGAATCCCAAGTCCTCACCCCGGGTCAGATTTTGCCAGCTCCGGGGTCTGAGACGACACCAGCTCCAAGGACTCGTTTCATGCATCCCAGGCCCTTAGCTCCCTTGTACTGGGGCACTGTGGCCTGGGCCTGGGGATCTTGCCATCTGCCTTCACTCTGGTTTCTCTTCCAGGTGGGCTGGGGACATAAAATAACATTTTGTGAGTCGGTCCCGAGTTGATGGAACTGTGACCTCCCAGAGGCCGAGCTAGAGTGGAGAGGCTCCCAATCCACATCGCTGACCTGGAGGCACGCTCCTGTCTACACTGCTGGGTTCAGATCAGGGATGCAATGTATGGGGAAGAAGGAAGCCTCAGAAGGAGCCTGGCCTGGCTCAAGGGGTCTGGTAAGCAGGCAAGCCTTGGGGAGGAGTTGAGGTGGGACTGGGGGGTGTCTGCCCAAGGCTTCCCTAGCCCTCTATGGATACCAAGTTCTCCCCTCCCCGCCAAGCAACTGTGACATCCAGGCCTTAGCATTTGTTTTTTATAATAGCTTTATTGAGATATAGTTTGCATACCACAAAATTCAACCTTATAATTCAGTGACTTTAGTATATTCATAGTAAGGCAACCATCACCACTGTCTAAATCTAGAACATTTTCATCCCCGGGGAAAGAAACCCTGTGCCCATCACCAGCACTCCCCCACCCACCCACCCCTCTCCCACGCATCTACTTTCTGTCTCCCTAGATTGGCCTGTTCTGGACATTTCGTGTGACTGGAATCACACAATAGGAGGCCTTTTGTGTCCGCTTCTTTCACTTAACGTGAAGTTTTCAGGGTTTATCCACGTGGCCTGGTGCGTCAGCCCAGTGATCCTGCCTTGCATGGATTCACCACGGTTCAGGTGTTTATCCGTTGGCACTGAGAGCTTTGTTTTGAAACCGCCTCGGAGATCATTTCCAGGGCTGGGGCCAGGCCGGTGGGGGGCGGGCAGGAATTCGGGGTGCGCTTCACGCGGCCAGGCGCACGCACCCTGGCCAGCATTTGGCCGCAGAGAGTGGGATCCAAAAGCAGGGGCCCTGCGGGGGGGCAGGCCTCACACCTCCGCCGATCACTCCCCTTTCCCACACCTCGCCGCTCATCTTGCCTTTCCCTCCCGGGACCCTAACTGGAGGAGAGTGAGAAGTCTCTTCCAGGGGCCTACCCAGCTTAGAGAATCTGTTTGCATGGCAAAGGCCCTGTGGTTTAGGATGGGGAATTAAAGTTATTAGCAAGTCTTTTCACAGATAAGTGGGGCTCATCGGCCAGCCCCCCCACCACCACCCCCCCTCCCCCGCCCCAGCCTCTCCTCCCTCTCGGAGCCCCGGCGCCGCCCGCTGTTTATTAGCACCTGGGTGTGAAGTTTCATTAACGCATCTCCGCTAATAAGACGGAGGAGGCGGGCGGGAAGGGGTCTCCTCCCACCTCTCCCGCGCCTGTGCCCCCTTGCTGGGCCAGCGCCGCCCGCACCGGGAGGAGATGCTGTGTGCCGGGTCCAAGACCCACGTCAGCGGGCACCGTCCAGGTAGGTGACAGCATGCGCTCGCCCAGTTCTCAGCACCTGTGAGAAGGGGCCAGTTGCTGGGGCCATTGTAAGGCTGGGAAAGTTAAGGAAGGAAGAGGCTAGAGCGGAGAGTAGGGCGCAGCCTTGGCCTGGGACCCGGATGTGAGTGCCGCGCCTTGTGTGCCTCCCCCGGGGTGCGCGGTTTGGGCGACAGCTGAATGCCAGCCTGTCCCTGGGACGGAGGGTACGCGGTGGCGCCTCACCCCACCTGGCGCCCTGGCAGGGCGGGAGCCAGAGCGTGGCGTGGGCACGCGGTGCCCCGCGGGGCCGCTGGCCGCCGTGCTGCGTCCTTCGGAAGAGCTGCTGTCACAGCTGGCGGGGTCAGAGGGGCACAGGCGGCCACGGAGCGGTTGGTGAGCTGCGCCGGGCTCTGTGTCAAAGGCTCTCAACTCACCCTCCAACTTCAAGTCATCGTCGCCTCGGAGCGCAGGGGAGGCCGGCAGGTGTGCGCGCTTATACCCATTTAACAGATCGGGAGACCAAAGCACAGAAAACAGGGACTTTTTCACAAAGCTAGGTAGCACGTGGCTGCTGGGGCGGGGACAGCGGTGGGGGTAGTTGACAAGTCAGGTGTTTGGAATAGCCCTGGCCGGCAAGGGTGTGTGTTGGGGTGTGTAAAGTGAGGCCCCAGTGCCCCGTGGCCACCAGTGCCATGGCTGGCAGTGAACCTTCCGCCGGCTGAGCATAGATGTCGCTCCGCTGGGGAGCTGCGCTGGGGAGGTGCTGGTTGGGCCCCGTTCTAAGCGGGGGAACTAAGCTGACAGCTCGGTATTCAAGACGTTGATTCAAGGACGTGCTGCGTGGGTCGCAGTGTGGACCGCGGGGAAGGGGGAGGTGGTCCCGAGTTGTCTGTGCGGCCCGTCCCAGGGGGAGGACTGGAAGGGCGGGGCCCTGCCTTGTGCGGTCGCTGGTGCACCTGGAGGAGGGCCAGCCAGCGTCCCTCTGGCCTCGCGATCAGATAAACAGGTCCATCCCAAGGGCATGTGGGTGCGCCAGGATTCTGCAAGGGCCTGGATCCGGGGAACCGGGGGGCCCGGGGCTGGGGAGGGAAGCTAGCCCTAACCGCAAAGCCCCTGCTTCTCCCAGGGCGAGGCCAGCAGCCACTTTGCCCCCCCCGCCCCCCCCCCCCCGTATGTCATCCCTGCGTTTGCACAACCCTGAGGGTGCTGCCCTGGGCCTAGGGCACTCCGTCCACTCGCACTAGCTCCAGCCTCCCCTGAGGAGACCCAGGGGTCTTGGTGCTTCTGAGGGGTTCGGTCACCCAGTGGGCAAGCTCCTCTTTGGGGGCCCCTCGCACCACTGCGCGCCAGCCCTGAGCGGGGCTAGAGCCGTGGGTCCCCAGCTCAGCACGGCTCAGGCCTCTTCTGCCCGTTTTCCGGAGCCTTGCCAGGCCCTGGGTCCTCTGCCCTCCTGCCCCCTCCCTCCTGTGGACCCGGCCTGTGAGGCTCCTTGTGAGCCTCTCCCCTTCCTGCCCTCCCCACACACACTAGGAGATGGGAGGCGGCCTGGTGTTGGCCGCACCTGACTTCAGAGAGGGTGGGCAGGGGGCACCTCTGAGGTCTCGCCCAAGCTCGGCACCCCTCCTGCCTTCTTCCCCTGAGGCCTGGCATTTTCCTCTCTCCAGACGGCGCTCTCCCCTCCTTAGTTTGGGTGAGCACCACCTCCACGTCCCTCCAGGATGGCACGCGCCACGGCCCCCCCGGTCAGCACCCGAGAGGTTCAGGCATTGAGACCACATCCGGGTTCCGGAAGTAGGTTCCGGACTTTGCTGGAACCATCAAGAAAGGGACACTCGCTGTGGGCTCTGTTGGCAGTCATGTTGCCACCCAGGCAGAGGGCATCAGAACAGAGATGGAGAGAGATTCCCGATGTTACCCAGCATCCAGACCCGGCTACTCGGAAAGCATCACGCCTGGAATTTTACCTTACACGAGCCAACCCTAGAGTTCGTTTGAGAGTTGGGTCTCTGACCCTTGATGTCGGAAAAGGCCATTAGGACTTGACACGGGCTGTTCCAAGCGGTGTGACCTGAGCCTCAATTTGCCTTCTGTTCAAGGGAATAGTGATAATGTCTCCATCTCACAAGGCGGATTTGTAAGCAGACACATCACAGCAGGTGCCCCATAAATGCTAGTCCTCTGTCACATGTAGGGGGTGTGCAAGGGCAAGGCCATCCTCCTGAGTTTTCCTCCCTCATCTCAGAAGAGAGTGACCACGGTGCTTGTGTAGAGGAACAGGACCGATTGTTGTAAAGGTTATTTGTGATGCTGTTTCTGTTCCCGTGGGGAGAGGGCGAGGGGCACAGCGCCACAAGTGGGAACCTCTTCGGGGACGTGCTGCCGGTCAGGACAGTGAGGGGTGCGTGTGACCCAAGGGAGGAGATGGTGGGGACACAAAAGGAGCCCCCTGTCACAAACTCCGCGTGCAGTTGACCACAGGGAGGCCGGGACGCGTCAAGCCCTTGCAGTTCTCAGAGACCCCACACGGTGTCCTCGGAGAGGCAGGCGTGGCCCTTGAGCTGCGGGGACCCCTCCAGCCGGTTTTCCTGGGAAGGGCAGTTTCCAGAGAAGAGAGAGGCACCCCTCTGCCCCCATCCTGTCCCCCAGCCACCCCACCCTGCAGCCTCCCCACTCCCCCCACCCCTGGGGCCCCCGGCCACAGTTCCTGCCTGCTACCTCGCCTCTCAGACCCGTGTGACCTCAGGCAGTCGCTCAACCTCTGGGCCTCCTCAGCCACTCCGAAGCGATTTCAGAAGGTTTATGAGCCAGCTCAGAGAGGGACAGGAAGTGGGTGGGGAGACAGAGGGCCCCAAGGTAGCCGAGGTGGCCTGGGTCCTGCTCATTTGAGCAAAGTGGCTCTCCTAGGCCTAGAAGGCGAGCGGCCCTCACAAGGCCTGGGACTGGGCCCTGCTGGGGTCTGGACTGGGTGGGAACCAAGGGTTACACCCCACAGCAACTTTGGAGTCTGGAAACAATATCACTGTTTATTGGGGTGACATGTGCCCGCCCGGGGGCTCTGACAGGCAGGTTAGGGTTGAAGGCTCCCCAGATCACCCCTCTCCCCTTGCTGAGGTCCCAGACTGCCCGTCAGGCCCCGGGGCGTCCTGAGCGGCAGCCCTCCATCACCTTGTCTCTTGACCTCAGAGCATCTGGGGTGAAGCCGGCCTTCGGGCGAGCCCGTCACTTCCTGGACGTCTCTCTCTGGAGAAGCAGGGAGTACCTGCGAAGCTGGGTCCAGTGGTCCTGCTCTTGCACCTTCTTCTCCAACTCCTGGAACCTGTGGGCCACGCAGGTGGGGGTGAGAGGACACCGCTTTGTGCCTCGCGGCTCCTGGGTCCCTGGGGCAGACCTTGGCCGCCTTGTGCTAATCTAAGAAACTCTCCCAATGGCATGTCTGCGGCATGTCTGCGTCCCCCTCCCCCCCTCCCCCCCCCAGTACTTGAAACACCTTTACTGCATGATGACGACGGGACCTGCACTCCGAGGCAGGAGGCGCCCCGGTGGAAGGCGCGGTGTGCGGGGGGCTCACGGTCTGTGCGCGGGGACCACCGTTAGCCATGTCAGAATGCCCCCGAACCCTGGGAGTAGATGCTTCTAGAGCATCTACTAGTGGCACCGGCTGGACCCCAAGACACAGCCTTGACTGCCCACCTGCTCCAATGTACCGACCTTTGTCCTACATTCTTCCTTAAGCTCTTCTTATTTTCTTTAAATATTTATTTAATCTTGAGAGAGAGAGACACACACACACAAAGCAGGAGTAGGGGAGGGTCAGAGAGAGGGAGACACAGAATCCGAAGCAGGCTCCAGGCTCTGAGCTGTCAGCACAGAGCCCGACGCGGGGCTCGAACCCACGAACTGTGAGATCATGACCCGAGCCGAAGTCGGACGCTCAACCAACCGGGCCCCCCAGGCGCCCCTTCCTTAAGCTCTTCTTTCCAGCTTATCTCTTAACTCGGGGCAAAAGACCCGCAGGGCACAACGCCCCGGGATGGAAACCTGAACCGCCCCTCCAGCACTCACGACAGATGTCCAGACAGAGTTCTGGAGGCCCGGCCACCCAGACCAGTTTGAACTTAACCCCCCGACTCAGGCCTGTGCTTCTGGACCGTGGGGTGACCCGGGGAGGGACCGGCAGTTACCTTTCCCTCATTATAATACCCAACTCTCCACCCCGAGGAGGAGCTCATCTCATTTAGGTGACATACGAGGTACATGTGTAGACATGTTTCCTTAGGCGCGTGCATGACCTCTGTACAGTGACGAGCTTCCCTAACCCTCCGTGGAAGGAGGCCGCCCACCCCTGCTCTGGGAGTCACAACTTTGATAGTTAGTCCCCGTGAGCTCCTCATTTGCTGCGAGTCAAGTTTCCCTTGGGCCACACTTCACCTGGTGTGGTTTCTACGTGTGACTCACCACAGAGCAAACTCACACTGGTTTGGTTACACTAGTGACAGGCATGGGTGCAAGTGTGGGAAGGATCCAAGTGGCTAAAACAGCCCCGTTTCCCCCTCACCCCCCCAGTTTTGTCAGGGTCACAGGATGGGAAGGACACTTGTAATTCGAGGTGTTTTAAGGGCCACAGAGGTCAAATGTAGGAAGGTGGGAGGGACCCACCTCCCTGGGAGCCCCTGGAAGAGAAGACGTTTGAGTTGGGTCTTTAAAAGATGTTAATTTTTTTCAAGTAACAAATAAATGCACATTCAGTGTGGGGGGCGGGAGGGGAGCCAGAGCAGCCCCGGGTTCACCCCTCGTTCTGCACATGCGGAGATTGACCGCTGGGAGCAGGGCGGGGGCCTTCCCTCTGGGGCAGGGGTGCCCCTGCTGTCCGGGTTTCTGCCTTGGGAGCCCGAGTGCGCAGAGGATGTGAACCCGCTTAGGGCAAGCAGGAGCAGGGCTACTTCTGGGGAGAGAGACCACGACTGCGGCTTAGGATTTTTGAGGCTCTACCTGCCAAGGAACATGTATCTGGTACTCAGGGCACTAAAACATTTTTATTTTATTTTAACTTTTTTAAAATGTTTATTTTTGGGGTGCCTGGGTGGCTCAGTCAGTTGAGTGTCCGACTTCGGCTCAGGTCATGATCTCACAGTTCGTGGGTTTGAGCCGGGCGTCGTCCTCTGTGCTGGCAGCTCAGAGCCTGGAGCCTGCTTCGGATTCTGTGTCTCCCTCTCTCTCTCTCCCCCTGCCCTGCTCATTAGCTGTCTCTCTCTGTCTCTCAAAAACAAATACATGTTAAAAAAATTTTTTAATGTTTATTTTTGAGAGAAAGAGCACAGTAGAGGCTCAGTGAAGTTAATTATAATAATACTTCTCCTGATAAATAAGTGGACATGAAATTTTGGGGGTCAGGAGGTCAAAACAACACGGATTCAATAAGGGGCTGTCCAGGAGCACTTGGCTGGCTCAGTTGGTGGAGCGTGCGACTCTTTTTTTTTTTTTTTTAAGCTTATTTGTTTTGAGAGAGAGAGAGCGAGAGAGAGAGATACCACAAGCAAGTGAGGGGCAAGAGAGAGAGGGAGAGAGAACCCCAAGCAGGCCCCGCACTGTCAGCTTGGAGCCCAACAGAGGACTCGAACCCACGAACCGTGAGATCGTGATCCGAGCCGTAAACCAAGAGCTGGACGCTCAACCGACTGAGCTACCCAGGTGCCCTGGAGACTGTAACCTTTTGGTCTAGGGGTTGTGAGTTCGAGCCCCACATTGGGTATAGAGATTACTTTAAAAAAAAAAATGTTAAAAAAAAAAAAAAGAGCAGCCGTCCAAGAGGCAGCTGGATAGATGGGACTAGGGCAAGTTTTAAAAGGAAACCAGAAGATAAAGTCATTCGTGTGTTCAAGACAACGTGGATGGTCTTCAAAATCTACTGTTGGCATGGGGACACCCTTTCTCGATGATCTGATGATAAAAATGGTTAGCCTTGTTGGCCCTTACAGCGTGTGCCAGGCAACGTCCTACGCGGACATGCAGCTGTCACCCATTTTACACACGGAGACACTGAGGCCCGCCCTGTCACACAGCTAGAGCCCCCTGTTGTGCCCCAGTCATACTGCAGAGCTTAGAGCTTGCACCCAAATTTGAGGCGCTTTACACCCGGCCCTCCGCGAAGCCCAAGGGAGAAGATGGAAAACTCCAGCTACCGGACACTCGAAACTTCTGTCAGGCTAGATGAGCAACCCCAAATGCTCCTGCCCAGAGACAGACCAGGACCAATTATTCGCAGCGCATGGACGCAGAACTCTTAAAATGAACTCATGCATGAGAAACAGGTCCAGGGCCAGCCAGGGAAGGAGTGAGAGAAACGTACAGTACGTGTAACAGAAAGATGCCCGGTGTCCTCCGTTGCGTAATGAACATCGCGGCGAGCTCTCAGTCCCTGCCTGCCCAGGGGGCCAGGTGCCCTGCGGACCTGGACCACCGGCTCACCCCAGAAGCCCGCCTGCTGGCAGACACGTGGGTGCTGAACCCGACTCTTGCGGGGCTTTGTATTCCACAAGGAATAAAGGGCGAGAGAAAGGCAAAGAGGAGAGAGACAGAGAGGAAGGGGCACTCTGTTTCTGTCTGCTTCCTGGTGTCCAGAACTTTCTGTCTTGTGATCACGTTTGACCCAGCCATGGACGGCAGACTCTAAAGCAGAGCGCGGAGCCAGCTGGGAACGGTGCCTGGAGCCCCAGGCTGGATGGGAGCAGAAGCCAGACCCTGGGTGCGGGGTGAGGGCACATACTTGCCGCTAACTGGCCTCCTTTTAAAGCCCCAAAGGCACGTGCCCTTTCACACTGGCTATTTATAAAAGTCCCAAGGGCAGGTTTTGTGAAACAGTTTGGACAGATTATTGCACGCCTGCAACTCTGAATGGATTGCCACATAAGCCGTTGCCTTAAAGCTTCACCTAGTTTTCGGGCCAGGGGAAGCGGTTTCAGACTCGAGGAGTAAATAGGGAAAAACAACGTGAGATTGAAATCTCTGGGACGTGTGCATATGGGGGGGGCGGTAAACAACAATAGGAACAGGTTAATGACAGAGTCGAGGTTGTGGGTATATGGATGTTCAGTGACTTTTTGTTTTCTTTCCCAAAACTGCTGTATGTTTGAAAAATTTCAAAATAAAATGTCAGAGCGGGAGCGTGGGGAGCTACTTTTCGGGAAAGCCCCAGATATCAGACCTCAGAGCACCTAGAACAGGAAAAGCCTTCTTTAAATCCGTTTTTCCCAATGTATTGCTGGGACCCAATCGGGAAAATGGGCTGCCACAAGGGATGTAATCTGAACACTGTGATCAGGCCCAAGTAAAAGTTCCTTCAAGCTGGGCTGGCCCCAGCCACACAATGCGACCCCCTCCCAGCTCCTGCTGGGTCCCAGGACCCAGTGAGAACTTCCCTGAGCTTTTTCTGTTCCCAGGCTCCCACGGCCCGGGTCGGCCCCAAGCCCACGCCGCCACCCCTCCCCACCGGGTCAGCCCCAAGGACTCCAGCCCTCTCCCCTGACAAGCTTCCCTGGGAGGGCAGTCCTCTCCATCCCTCCCCGCTATGGGGCCACCCCAGGGAGGGGCTCAGGTGTGACACCTGAGGGCTAAGCTCTGAGGACAGGGAGGAAAGGCTTCTGGAAAAGGGGGATGCAGTACAGTCAATCGCATTCCTACAGGAGCACAGACCGGAGGGGGCAGGGCGGAAAGGACCATCTTGTCTGTGGGAGGGCAGGCCCGACCACAGGGGAGTGGAGAGATTCACTGCAGACACACACCCTTTCCACGGAAGTGACATTGGCATATTTCCAAGGAAGTTTTTCTTAAAATTAAAAAAGAATTAGGTTCTATTCTGGAGCGCCAGAAAGCCAGATTTAAAAGCTGAACACGAAACGTGATCTCATCTTAGTAAAAACACCCAAGGAAAACCCTGAAGGAAACGCACTGACCTATTAACAGCAGGGCTAGGGTTTTGGGTGACGGTTGTGGGTGGTTTCAATGTTCTTTTTGCGTTGTCCTGTTTTCTGGGTTTCTACAAATGCATATATAACTTGTATCAGAAATAATAACTTTTTTTGTTTTTTTGTTTTTGTTTTGTTTTGCAATGGGGAAGGACCCTGTTATGGTCATAGTTCCACTTGAAGCAGATTTCAGGGGCTCAGTAGGACTCAGCAGGTGTCCGAGTACTAATCTCTGCTCGCTCATACCTTGGCTGAGGGTTGGAAATGTCAGTCGGGGACCGAGGCAGCCTGAGTCGGCCGGGCCCCCTGCTGCCGGGCAGGAGGTGAGGCCCCCGGCGCTGGATATGTTGGCCCGTGGTCCGTTCCCGCAGGTCGGGTGGCCAGCTGGCTTTTGGGGGACGTGGGAAGGCTCGCCCTTTCCAGGTCGGTAAGAGAGGGCGTTAAACTGCGAGGCAGAAATGGAAACAGGCTCCTTAAACACGGAGTTCTCTGTGCGTCACTGGGAAAGAGCTCCAGAGACTCTGAGCCACGACGTGACACACCCAGAACAGCCTCACCGAAGCCGTGACCTACACTCATATTCTTGACTTTCTTTTTTTTAAACCACTTTTTAAAATTTTCCAAACAAATGTATTCTTTTTGGTAGAAAAGGTGCAATAGGGAAAATGCAGAGAGAAAGAAAATCACACCTACGTCATCACCCAAATAGAACTGCTGTTACTATTGGACGCGTGTTTCCAGCCTCCTCCCCAGATCAGGATTATCCTGTAAATAATATTTCATAACCTCTCTCCCCATCTTTTGTTTAGAAAAATTTCCAACCTAACATAGAAGTTGCGAGTAGTACAGGAAGCCTGCGCGTGTAGTCACCGATTGTGAACATTTTGTCTGTCTCTTTGAGTGTTTTCCTGGGTTTCACTGGTTGGTGACATTTTCTCTTCCTCTCTCTAAATGTTTTCCTGGTCTGTGCTTTGGAGTGAGCTGCAGACATCTCGATGCTGCACCCTTAAATGCGTCAGCGCCATCTCCTCAGAGTAAGTCACGCCGTCCAGGGTCACAATAAGAAACCGCCACATGAAGAACAGCCGGACGCTCTCGGGGAATCTATAATCAGGGGACATGTCCGCTGACCCCTCCTTCACTGTCCTCCCCGAGACCCACAGACCATCTCCCTCTCCTGATGAATGGGCTGCTTCCCTCCAGGTGATACTGAAAGCCCCCCGGGGGGCCCCCACAACCCAGGAACTACGCATAGCAGGGAAATGCAGCTTTGGGGGGGGGGGGTGTCACAGCGCCACCTCGCGGTGGTGTTTAGAATTTCCCCAGACACAAACTGGAGTTAACCCAGCATCCTTCTCGAACCTACCATTTACCGAGCGACCACCCAGTGCCCAGCACTGGACATGTATTATCTCTGGGGTGCCTACAAAACCTGAGGGCCGGGCACCATCGAAGTGTCCACAGCACAGCCTGGCGCACTGTAGGTGTTCAACACACCTGTTTTGAACAAAGGAGGAAACTGAGGCTCTCAGAGGTGAAGGCACTCACCCAAGGTCTCTCAGTTAGGAAGGGGTGGCATCGGATTTCAAACCAGAGTATCCTGGCCATTCCACTTCATTCCTCTTGAGGCGAGAGTAAACAGAAAATATAATAAAGGGATATTATGAGGACTGGAGAGATCAGAGAGTCTCAGAAGACTCTGGAAGGGAAGGGGCCACCAGAGTACCCCCCTCTGAGGAGGATCCAGGGCCCCGTTGGTGACCCCTCCTGCCGAAAGTATATGGTGCGATCAGGACTGAAACCATCAGCAAGAATTTGCAAACCGCCAGAGATTTGTGGCAGATGGGTTAGAAGAGGCACCTGCTGGGGCGCCTGGGAGACTCAGTCGGTTGAGCTTCCGACTTTGGCTCAGGTCATGATCTCGTGGTTCGTAAGTTCGAGACCTACGTCAGGCTCTGTGCTGACTGCTCAGAGCCTGGAGCCTGCTTTGGATTCTGTGTCTGTCTCTCTCTCTCTGCCCCTCCCCCGCTCATGCTGTCTCTCTCTCCCTCTCAGAAATAAACACTAAAAAATTAGAGATAGAGACCTGCTTCTCCAGAGCAGACAGAGCACAGTTCCTACGCGTTTACAGCAGAAAGGGCCGCGGGCAGCGTCCCCACTGGCCTGGGGTTCACAGAGAGGAGAGGGACATGCGGCCGGACCACAGATAAAGCAAAGGGGGCTTGGACCAGGGGCTGGCGACCAGTTTCAATAAAGGGCCAGATAGTAAATGAGGCTGGTTTTATGGGTCATGTGGTGTCTGTCACCAGCGTTCAAGTCACGAGCAGCCACGAATGAGACGTGGCAAATGGGCCAAATCCGGCCCACGCCTGAAGTCCCTGTTTTCCATAACTGGCGTCTGATCATCCAAATACCATTTTACAAAACCAAAGACTCGAGAAAGCGGGAAGACAAGACAGTCTTGACGAGGAGAAAGCAGCGACTGCCGGTCCCTGTTGACCAGCCTGAATCCGCGGCTCCCTTTTCTACCAACACACCCAGGAAGCCGGAGTGTGGCTCCCGCCCGGGCTAGGGTATGGTGGGGTCCCCCGCGGAAGCGCAGTCGAAATGCCAGACGGATCTGACCACCGGACACGCTCCCCTAGTCCTCAATCCAGACACAACCCCAGGAGCAGGGACAGGAAGCAGACCAGGACTCTACCTCTTCCGGAGGAAAATCTCGCATCTTTTCTCCAAGGGCAGCATCTGGGCCAAGGCCATGCCATCGGTCATGTCCGTCTGCGGAACGGGGCGAGGGTTGCAGATGCTTCCCAGGAGCGGGTAGGCCTCGAGATTGAAACAGAAAATAGAATTCTGGATGTCCTTGGCGTCGTCGGGTCCAATTTCGTCAGGATGGTCCCCTGGGATGAAAGCAGGACACGGGGTTCTGTAGAGGGATGCCCTTCTCTGTGGGCTGTGTGGGCACCGGGGGGCAGCTCTCTGCTTGCCAAGGCTGGGTCATCGGGGCTGCGCTGTGAGGGGCTCACGTGACCGGGGGCAGCCGGAGTCTCTCGGGAACCCCGTGTTTTAGCTAAGTGCATCGTCAGGGGCTAAGCAGCAGCGTCTTTTCGGCCTGTGGCTCAGGGTTGAAGAGCGGGGAGGAGGTTGGGGGGCATCACCCTGTACTTCGGGAAGGGACGGAGGTCAGGCAAACAGCAGCCCCCAGAGGCCCCCCCCCCAATACCTCGGAGCAGGAAGCACGGGTGATGCAAAGACACGACAAACACGGGCTTCCAGGGCACTGCCAGACGGTAGGTTCTGGGCGGAGCAAAGGCACAGGTGACCTGAGGCTTGGCCACATCCAGGAGCTGCACGGAGCCATTGCTGGAAAAGGTCAGCACCTGGCAAGCAAAGAGATGGTGACGGGGACTTCTCTGTCACCCCCGTTTGGAATAAGAGAAGCAGCTGGACGTAAAAGCCAGCAACAGAGACAACTGACTTGCTCGGGGAGCAGAGAGACATGTGTTTACTTCTCCGGTGACCCCAGCAGCAACAGGCCCTCTTCCGGTGCGGTGTCTGATCCTGGGCGGTGCCCCCCCTCCTGCCCCGGCTTCTCCTCTAGCTCGCCAGCATCCCAGCTGAGGAGCCAGCCCTCCATGTGGCCTGGGGCTCAGCGCTGCCCTCTGCACCTGTACCCTTTCCTCCCCGTCCTCGGAGACCCCGCTCCAGCCCATGGCCCCTCCTGGCCCGGGATCTGAGCCCGGCTGCTTTCCTGCCTGGGCTGCTTCCTCCCTGTAGATGAACCTACTAGATGCACCCCAATCTCATCTCTCATGTCATCTAGCTGCCACACCCCATCCCCGCCCCTCACACTCCAACACCTAAGAGTGCGTCCTCGCCCTGTCCGCCCGGTCCTGGCACTTCCTCCCGAAAGCAGCCCCCTGCCCCCGCTGACTTCTGCAGGCTGAGGTGGTGACCCGTCTTTCTGTTCTGTGGCATCCAGTGCCCAGCACATCACAGCCTCTCTCAGGGCAGCTGCGCAGTGATTGTCTGTCTTCCCAGCTGAACCGTGCACTCCACCAGGGCTTGCTCTTTCGTCCCCGTGCACGCCAGTGCTAGTCTAGTACCTTGCACTTCAACAAACAGGTTTTGAAGGGAAAACGAACACGCCTGCTGAAGAGGAGTAAGGGGCGTGGGGAACCTACCATGCCGGGTAAGGCTGGGACCGGGGCCACGGCACAGATGGCTTCGTCCAGGTACTTTACGGGGCTGCGGGGAACCAGACACACACACGTTCATCCTGGATG
The DNA here is from genome assembly GCA_028646485.1 of Cryptoprocta ferox. Classification (NCBI taxonomy): domain Eukaryota; kingdom Metazoa; phylum Chordata; class Mammalia; order Carnivora; family Eupleridae; genus Cryptoprocta; species Cryptoprocta ferox. The sequence continues at coordinate 131,946,635 of CM053560.1, read as the reverse complement.
GAGTTAAGGCTGTGCTACCCTCTCCTGGGCACGCACCCAGGAGTGTAAATAAGCATCTTGTAAATAAGCATCAGGACACATATCAGAGACGGTTCGTAGTAGCAGACACAGGGAACACTCACATTACCCCCCGTAGGAGAATGCCTTGTTGTGATCTATAACAGGATGGGATGCAGTAGGGCCGGGAAAATACAGACTGCATTCGCCAACATGTGCGACTCTCCTGAACAAGTTACAGAATAAACACACCAAGAAACAAGCTGGAGAATTCACAGCATAGGATTCCCTTTACAAATTCCCCAGATAGGCACAGCTAAACAATGTACGACTTGGAGTTACATGTGGCTAATTCTTATAGGAAAGCAGAGAAATGAATGATGAATTCCAGAAAACGACATTGTTGATTGAAAAGAAATTGGCCGTGATATTTGGCAGCAACTCCCATCAAAAGGTGGAGTCAGTTTCTCCACTGCTTGACTGCGGGTGTGGCCATATGACACGTTTTGTTCAGTGTGTGTTGTGGTTGCCCTGGCTTGCTGAGGGGACCCCTTAGGCTGTGGGGTGATGGAGGCTGAGACGGCCTGCAGGAGCTACCACAGGGAAGAGAATAAAGTGTCCTGGCCAATGGCCACCCAACTGCCACCTATGCATGTGAGGCCATCCTAGACCATCCAGCCCCCTGGCCCAGCTGCCGGAGCCTAAGTAAGACCAGTGGAAGAAGTGGCCCAAACTGCTGGCCTGCGAGATCAGGGGCTAAACACTGACTGTTTTCTTAAGCCATTAAGTTGTGGAATAGCTTGTAATATATACAGCAACGATTACTAAGGGGGTCGCCTCTGGGGAAGAGAGAGAAGGGACCAGGGACAAGCACACAGAGAGCCTTAACTGAATTGGAGATGATCTATTTCTTTTTCTTTTTTAATATTTATTTATTTTTGAGAGAAAGATGGAGAGGGGGAGAGAGAGAGAGAGAGAGAGAGAGAGAGAGAGAGAGAATCCCAAGCAGGCTTTGCACTGTCAGTGCAGAGCCCGATGTAGGGCTCGAACCCACGAACCTGAGATCATGAGCTGAGCCGAAACCAAGAGTCGGATGCTTAACCGACTGAGCCACCCAAGCACCCCGGAGATGATTTATTTCTTAAGGTTCATGATGGACACAAGGTAGTTTCTTCCTCCCTCCCTCCCTCCCACTGTCTCCCCCATTCTCTGTCTCTCTCTCTCTCTGTATATAGACACCCAAATACATATACACATACACGTATACTATATAGTGTGCATACATATAGGGTGTGTATACAGCTATACCCTAAATACACACACGTACGTATCATATAGCCATTTGCATGCGTAAAGTATTCTCACAACTTAAGAAAGAAAGAGACACTTGAGACTATTTAAAATAGGAAGAGACCCTCCAGGAAACTACTAAAAGGCTATTTTGGCAGAATTGACACTCTGGTCAGGTGGGACACGAAAGCTGTCCTTTGTGCCGCCGCACAGTCTTGTGAGGCGAGTTTTACATTCGCACATTTAAAGGACAGTGGGGACGTAGGAGCCCACAGGGAGGGTGCCGACTACGGAGCCTGAGGCCTCCAGCGGGGGAGCCGGTCAGTTTCGTCTGGCAGATCATTTACCCCATCCTGCACCCAGGCCACCGACCTCTCAACCAGCACACTGATGGTGGGTTCCTGGGTCCCCCTGGCTGTCACCAGATGGAGAGAAGAATCTGTGCACAGCACCACACATTTCATCTGGGATTTCACGGGCGCCTCAGGATACACGTTCTGTCCCTGGTGGACTAAGTAGTATTTTAGGAAGTGAACGCTCTGGCAGGAACATCCCTCGGGAAGAGTGATGACCCCAAGAGGGAAACCTGGAGAAACAATCGCACAGGCAGGTCAGCAGAGGGGGCGGAGGACTGATGCAGCCGTGGGCACAGGGTCTGTGACCAGCAGGCACATGAGGGATGTGAAGGCAAGCCCCAGCAATGAGAGGCTTCCGAAAGTGAAACCAGAAACCCCCAATGCCCAGCGGGAGAGAAGAGCCCCCCTTCTATGTAGGGAGGGGAGTGGGGCACGGGGAGGACCAGTCCCCGGGAGGGGCCCAGAGTCAGCACTGGGACAGAAGGGACAGTGCCCTGCCAGGTGCGGACCCACAGCTGACTGTGGCAGGCAGGTCAAGGTGTATCAGAGAGGAGGTGTATCTCAGAAGGAGAGGGGTGTGTGTGTGTAGTCAGACAGTATCCAGAATGTATCCATATCCAGACAAATGAAAACAAGCTATTGAGCAAGTGAACGTGCAATCATGAGCCTTCTTCAGCCCTTTAAGTATCTTTCGCTAGGGAAGCTGTGGGTGAGGACCTAAAATTCAAGAGGGCGCATAGGGATGTTTATGTCCCCACCACGTGGGCGGAGTGCCGGCTGTTGGAAACGACCACTGAACCCTTCAGATGGACATAGCCCAAGTGAGGAAGGCACTCCCCTGACTTGGGGGAAGGCTCCCTGAGATCGCCAGTAAGCAGGGCCCTCTCTCTGGTTCTCACCCGCGCGCTGGCTGGGAGGGCTGCCCAGGGACGACAGGCCACCGCCACTCTCAGATGGAACATACATCCAATTGTGAAATGACAAACCAGTGATTCAGTCATCACTTCCTCACTGGAGTGCGATAATGAGGGAACCGTCATACTTCCGGGACCTGCTCCAGGGCGGGGCGCGGAGCAAGCACTGAACAAATATACGGGGATGGGGAAGTGTCAGCACGTGTTGTGTTCAATAAGTGTCTCTCAAATGAATGAATGAGGGGAAGGTGTGACCAGGTCCCCAAGTTGACTTAAGACCACAGAGTAACGAACAGAAGGCCCAGAGCCTGCAGGAATCTCAGAGTTCCCCGGAGTCTCATTACCCAGAGGCCCATCCGGGGGTCAGGGAGGTGAGGGCTCACCCTCGGCCAGGTCCCACAGCGTGAGCACGCCATCCTCACAGGCCAGCACCAGGTAGGAACAGCAGCAGCTGAGCCTCGAGACGGTGATGGGCGCGGCACAGGGCCACACGCCCTCCGGGTCTAGTGGGGAGGACAGCACTCACGAGGCCACCCCCCACCGCCCAGCCGCTGCCCCTGCCACCTCCTCCGCCCGCACAGCTCGAGGCCCACACTAGTCTCCCTGTCTGGGACACAGGCAGGGGCGCCTGCTGGGTTCTCTGCGGTGCTCCTTCCTGCCTCAGGGTAAAAGGACAAGTGACACTGCTATTACACTGATGCTAACACTGAATGAGTACTTGCCAGGCTCTAAGCACTGTGATGAGCACCGTACGTATACCCTTTCGGTTAATTCTCACAAGGGTCGCATGAGGGGAGTCCTATTAGCACCCCTATTTCACAAATGAGGAGACTGAGGCCGAGAAGTGACCTGCCTAAGGTCAGAGCCGGTCAGTACAGAGGTTGACATTCATGCTGCCTGAGAGAGCGCTGGGAGGAGAGATTCTTCCTTTGTACGTTTTTAACCATTAAAGTAGAATTCTAAAGAATAGCATCCGTGTACAGCTCAAGGAATTACCGCAAAGTGAACTTGCTCCCGTAACTGCCTCCACGAATTTGTAAAAACCAAACAAAGACCACTAAGGGGTGGTCCTCAGTGCCTTTCAATTTCAAAGAGCTTTCATATACAGAAACCGTCTGGATTTTGCGATCCACGCCAAGCACATGCAGCCAGCAGGGACGGTGTGAGGAATGAGCTCTGTGTTTCAGATGAGAAAACAGGATTGGGGGCGCGCAGTGACTGCCTGAGACTACACAGCTTGCGGGCCGCAGGGCCGGGGCTGGATCCGGCCCCTGATGCCAAGCCTCTTGTTACCTCAGCGGCCAAAGGAGCCCTGTGGACCTGATCGGGCTTTGTCCCTACCGACCTATTCTCTTTAAGAAACAGGACCGTTCAGGGGCGCCTGGGTGGCTCAGGTTCATGATTTCACAGTCTGAGTTCGAGCCCTGCGTCAGGCTCTGTGCTGATAGCTCAGAGCCTGGAGCCTGCTGCAGGTTCTGTGTCTCCCTCTCTCTGCCCCTCCCTGGCTTGTGCCCCGTCTCTCAAAAATAAATAAACATTAAAAAATTAAAAAAAAAAAAAAAAAACAACAGACGTGACCGTTCAGAGACAGAGCCTTGGGCTCACACCACAGCCCCTGAGCGACCTGCTTCTTGCACAGCTCTGGTGCCCTAAAGTGATGTGTCGGTCACATGCTCTCAGCTAAGCTGGAGAAGGACATGTTCTCAGGCAACTCCCATCTCAGCAGCCAAGTACCGACTTTATCCTTCAGAGTTCGGTTAAGTGAATAGAGGAAGAAGTTGTGACTTCCAGTCCAGTGTATGCCAAGGACACAGGCTACCCCTGGGAAGGAAGAAAGGAAAGGGGCGTCACGCGGGGCAGCTGGGTAGGTGCCCCTTGGCAGCTTGGGAAGGTGTTTGCCCAAGAGGAAGTCGGTTTGAAGTCCAAGGTGATGTGTTCTAATGGGCAGCACCCAACAGAGGGGTGAGCCTCCCAGGGGGGAGGGCTGAGCACCCCCGGGAGGGCTGTTCGCACGGCCAGCTTGCCTTCCCGGGTGAGGAGGACTGTCACACTGCCCGTTGTCTAGATAATTCATGTCCTCTTGGCTGTCAGTGTCTTAAATCCCATGTTCTACAGAATGAATTTGTGTCCAGAGTGGCCTGGAAGGGTATGTGCTCAGACCCTCCTCTGTGGCTGGTCATTCCCTGAAGACAACACGGCCTCCATTTTCAGGGAGTCCGGCTGGGGCATCACGCGTCCAGACACCGGTAAGTGGTGGCCTACTTTTCGCCTCATTCCCACCAGGCAGGGGTTGCTGAGGTGCTCCCCGAGCAGACCACCTGCCCAGGATACCCACCTGCATCATGTTCATGTACCTGAGGGGCTCTTGACGTCTGCTGGCATGGCGGTTAAGCAGCTGGGAAGGAGGAAGTAGAACGTGGCCGTACTGGGGGGAGAAAAGAGGCCCTAGTCAGCCATGGCAGGCTCCTTGGCGAAGAGAGACCCTGGCAGAGTCTTGGTACTGAAACCAGAAATGGGTCATTAGGATGGACCTTCCCAGGGCTACAGGGCCACGAGGTGAATCACATGCTATGTGCTGGCCCTGGTGGCTGCGGACCTGGGGAGTTGGTGAGGACAGGGGCAGGCCGAGGCGCGGGCGTCACTCCCAGGCTGGGAACGGCAGCCGGCACCCAGCAGAACCTTCTCTGTCGTTGGGGGAAGATCCCTTAATGGCCAGACTTGGCTGCCGTGAACAAACGCTCCCTTATGCCGGGGGCAATCCAACCAGGGTGGGCTGATAAGTCGGCTGTCCTTAACAAAGACAACCAACCAATTTCCGGATTTATAGAGGTTGTAGCTTCTTGCGGTATAAAGATTCCCACCGCCGACAAGACATTACCAGCAGTTCAACAACTAGCCTGCAAAATTCCTAAATACCCTGCTAGGTCCCCGCTGGGGCCCAGTTCAGGGCTCCGGTAGCCGCTAGGAGGGCGCAGCCCTAGGAGTTTGTGTCCCGAGGTGAGAAAATTCAAGGTGCACTTGACAGCAAGATGAGAGGTTTCTCTTCCTGTGTGAAGCAAGAAGGTTCCCGAGCTCCAGAGTAGCTGTGAGGAGAGTCACTTCCTAACACACCAGCTCCACCAGATCCTTCAAAGCCTTGGGCTCGGTTTTTGCAGTCATAGCAGGGGATGGCTGAGCCCCACCTGCCGCCTGAGGTTACAAAGTGAGGTATTTTAGTAATTCTACGTTAGTATGTTACATTTAGAAAGACTGGATGGGAATGGAGGAAAAAGTGAATAGTGGCGACTTTTATTTCTGTCTTTACACTCTTCTGTGTTGTCTAGATAATCAGGAAAAAAAAAACTTTCTTAAAGAGAAGATATGCATAAAAGTGTAAAATAAACTCTACTTCTCATCTCCATAGATGTCTATTCCCTCTTTGAAATCCACGTAATCAGCCTTTGTTCTAACTCTATTTGAACAATCTCCATACACCTTTTCAAAAACCTCTGCTGAAATTCTCTCCGGGAAATCTCCGGGACCAGAGAGAGAGGGAGACACGGAATCGGAAGACAGGCTCCAGGCTCTGAGCTAGCGGTCGGCACAGAGCCCGACGCGGGGCTCGAACCCACGACCCGTGAGACGCCCAACCGACCGAGCCACCCAGGCGCCCCCAGAAAGAGCTTTTAAACCGTGGATTAATTCAAGGGCTGGGGTTGATTCCTGCGTGTGTCGTGAGAGGACACTCCGCCCCGCGCCCAAGCCCGCTCGGGGGAGGCGGGGCCTCCTTCCGGCTCACCTGGGCCGCTGCTCCGCCCACTCCCCATCCGGGTACTTCTGGAAAGAGGCTCTGAAGATGGCCGCCTGCCGCTCCCACTGAATGTCCCTGATGAAGTGGTTCTGCCCTGAGCCCAGCCCGTAGCAGTCCTCTATCTTTGCAAAGACTTCCAGGGGGCTTCTAAAGGTGGTCCCTAGGTGGAAAAGATCCCAGAGTTGGTCAAACCATGGGACGTCCCCCTCCCTGATTTTCCCTTCCTCCCTCCACACTTTCCAGTTCCCTGCAGAATCCCTAGTCCTCAGAAATCTATCTGGGAAGCCAGGGTTCAGACTTCTCCCCGCCCGTTTCCTACCCAGCCCGCTCAGGGAACACAGGCTACGGGCAGCCGCCCTCCCTCCTCCTGCTCCTTACAGCCTCACCATCACTTCCTGTGTCTAGATGCCCGAATACCCAAACGAGGCCGAAGAAATGTTCACGAGGTCACTAGAGACCTTAGGTCACCGCTGCTGTCTTCCCAGCCCTGCAAGGCCCCAAATGTGCCAGTTTCCATCCCTTCTGAGCCGCTGCTGCAGGGCCCACAGAAGCAGACAGTCCCAGCCTCTACCTATGCTGACGTCTATCCAACTACCTTCCTTCAGCCATTTCCCTTCTCTGCCAATCACTTTTCTTACCACTCCCCTTCCCCCGAAAACCTTTCATTTACTTCTTTCTTCCAACTCTTCCTAAATCCAGAGTAAAACGGGGTCATTTATTTTCCGGGTTCCCACCCCAGCTTTCAGATGGAGGGTGCCCAGGAGGCCCCACAGTGCCCCAGGTCCCCTTGCCAGAAGCAACCATTGTTATTCGTTCCTCGCATAAGTTTCTAACAAGGAGACCCCTTTTGTATAAACAAATGGTAGCACTGGATACACTAGTAGTTCCCCCAAGGGTGGTTCCAAGATCAGCAGGGATCTGAGGGGCTCAACCAGAACTTGTTGGAAATGCGGATTCCCGGGCTCCACCCCCAGCCTGCTGGAACACAAACTCTGTGGCTGGGACCCAGCATTTTGGGTTTTAACAAGTTCCCCAGGTGAGTCAGATCCAGCTAAAGGTTGAGAATTGCTCTTCTATGCTAGCCCCCTTGCACCTTCCTCTCACAAATGGCTTGGAGATCACTTCCTTTCAGTATAGACGGGCCTCATTGCTGCTGCTTTTCATTTACTAAACCCTTTTCTTATTGTGAAATAGAACACATTCAGCAAAAAGCATAAAAAATATATCTTAATAAATTATTATAAAGCAAATGTCTGTCTCTACTCAGGTCCAGAGACAGAACAAGGCCTTCTCCCTGGAAGCTTCGCGGGGCCCGTCTCCAGTCACAACCTCCTGGTGAGAGCGCTCATTCTCCGGGCTTTTCCATAAGCGCTGCATTAAGTTCGTTTTACCTTTGCTGTCTAAATGAGATAGCTCTGTTCGGGCTGCTTCTGAACGTTATACACAGATGGAATTATAAAGAGTTAACTCTTTATCTGCCCTCTTTTGCTTAATGTTGTGAGATTTGTCTATTTGATGGTGGACAGTAGTTTGTTCCTTTTTATTGATAGTATTCCATCAAGTGAATATCTGTTCTCTTGTTGATGGACATTTTGCTTGTTTCATGTCTGGGGCTATGGAGAATCATGTCACTGCTACCATTCTTGTACACGTCTCTGCGTACACATTTACTTGCAAACCTGTCAGATACATACCTAGGAGGAGGGTGACCACTTCACCCTGGTTTGCTCAGGAGTTCCCTGGTTTTAGCACCGAAAGTTCCACATCCCAGGAAACCAACCCCTCCGTCCCAGGCAAGCTGGTATGGTCGGTCACACTGCTTCTGAGTGTAAGTGCTGGGTCTCAGGGTATAAATTGCTGTCACTAGATCATACCAAACTGTTTTCCAAAGTGGTTGTGCTGATTTTGATTGCTAACTGCAGTCTACCGGAGGTCTGGTTATTCCATATCCTCACCAACTTGGTATGGTTCACCTCTTTTAAATGTGGCCGTCGTGATGGGTGAGGAGTGGGTAGCTCATTATGGTTTTAATTTGCATTTCCATGGTAACTAATGATGCTGAGTGGTATGTTCACAGGTTTATTGGCCATTTGAATAATCTCCTCCCTGTTTTATACTGGAGTATCTCTTTTCCTTAGTAAGTTGTAGGAATTCTGGGGCGCTTGGGTGGCTCAGTCGGTTGAGCGTCCGGCTTCGGCTCAGGTCATGATCTCATGGTTCGTGGGTTCGAGCCCTGTGTCAGGTTCTGTGCTGATAGCTAGCTCAGAGCCTGGAGCCTGTCTTCAGATTCTGTGTCTCCCTCTCTCTCTCTGACCCTCCCCTGCTCACGCTGTCTCTCTCTCTCAAAAATAAATAAAACATTTAAAAAATTTAAAAAAAAGTTGTAGAAATTCTTTATATATTCTCGATATGGACCATTCATAAATTTTATGTGTTTTGCAAATATCTTCTCCCACTGTAGTTGCTCTTTCATGCTTTTAATGATGTTTTAGGATGAATAGAAGTCCTTAAGTTTAGTAGCCAAATTTATCAAATTTTTCTTTTATTATACATCCTTTTTGTGTTTTGTTTAAAAAGTCTTTTCCTACCTACCCAGACATCATAAAGATACCGTCTTATATTATTTTCTAAAAGCTTTATTGTTTTCTCTTTCATATCTGCTTTTATGGGTCATCTGGAATTTATTTTTGTGTATGGTGTGAGGTAGGAGCCAAGGCTCACTTTTGTTTCCATATGGACACCCAACACCATTCATTGAAATGACCATCCTTTCTCCCCTGCTCTGTAATGCCACCTCTATCATGTATCAAGTGTCCATTCATGCCTTGGTCTGTTCTGGCCTATCATGTTTCATTCATCTATTTTTCTATCTACTATATTCTGTCTACGATTTCTATCTGTATGTCTATATTTTATCTACTATTCACTCATCTACTTTTCTATCTTGTCTTCATTACTGTAGCTTTATAATAAAGCTTGATGGAGCAAATCATATCATCATGTTCTTTTACAAGAGTGAATTGGCTATTCTTGGCCTTTTGAATTTCCTTCTTTGTTTTTGATAGTTGCAAAGTATTCCTTTGGATGAGTGTACCAGATTTTATTTAATTAGTCTTTTGCCTCTATAAATAATGCTGCAGTGAACATTCTTATAGATATATCTTTGAGGTTATGGGCAGGTATTGAGAGGATATACTCTATCCTCTGCCTACAGTGGACTTCTCCTCTACTCCCACTTGTCCTTTAAAACCTTCCCAAATGTCCCTTCCTTTGATAAAGCCTTTGCCTACTCTATGGGAAGGGTTCGTCACTCTTTCCTCTATGTTTTCAGGGTCCTAAATGTTCCCCGTTGCTGCACTTATCACATCCTACAATGCCGCTTTCCTCTTATTTTCCCTTGGTAGAACAGCAGCTTTTAGAGTACGGAAGAGGTGTCTTACTCATCTGTGTGCTTGGTGCATCACTGGCACTCAGCAAATCCTGATGAGTGCACTAACACAGGAATATAGAAATGAATGAACTCCAACTAGATTCCTGTTTTTCCTGAGTTTCCAATTCTGTTAGTTAACTGTGTCCTTGTAACATTTATATTTTTGTCTTTAGATCCCAGAGTTTATGACTTTAAAAAAAATTTCCTTCTCAGAACTGTACTTGTAATTTTGGTATTGCTGATAATAGCTAGAAAAGATGGGAAATGTGGAGGAAAGCAAAGAAAGAAAAAACAGAAATTAATGTCAGAAAGAAAGAGAGTATTAGTTGAATTATACTAACCTGTAACTGGTTTGGGTGGTTTGATCTTCATTATGTGAACTGGAGGACTCAACTTAATATCTCCTCTAAAACAAATGTTTACATCCTACAAGAAGGAAAAGGCACAGCTAATAAGCCAACAAAGGAGATATAACAGAATCATTAAAAACACATCCCAAAAGAAGACAGAAAAAGAGGGAAGACAAAGAAAAACAGATGGGACAAATAGAAAGTAAATAGCAAAGTGATTTATTTAAATCCAAATGTATCAACAATCACATTAAATATAAATGGCCTAACTATCCAATTAAAAGGTAGAGACTGTCAGATTGTATAAAAAGGTAAGACCCACGGTGCCTGGCTGGCTCAGTCGGTTAAGCTTCTGACTTTGGCTCAGGTCATGATCTCATGGTTTATGGATTCGAGCCCTGTATTGGGCTCTCTGCTGTCAGGACAGAGACCACTTCAGATCCTCTGTCCGCCTCTCTCTCTCTGTCCCTCCCCCCCACTCGCACACACTCTCTTTCTCTCTCTCTCTCTCTCTCTCTCTCAAAATCAATAAACACTAAAAATGTTTTATAAAGAATGCTTCAGCATTAGAAAATCTATTAATGCAATCCACTACGTTAGCAGATTAAGGAAGAAAGGTCCCCTCAAAAGATGAGGTGAAAGTATTTGGTGAAGGTCAATGTCCATTCCTAATTAAAAAAAAAATAATGTTTATTTATTTTTGACAGAGAGAGAGAGAGAGAGAGACAATGTGAGCAGGGGAGGGGCAGTGAGCGGGGGAGGGGCAGAGAGCGAGGGAGACACAGAATCCGAAGTAGGCTCCAGGCTCTGAGCTGTCAGCACAGAGCCTGACGCGGGGCTTGAAACCACGAACCACGAGACCATGACCTGAGCCGAAGTCGGACGCTTAACTGACTGAGCCACCTAGGCGCCCCAATGTCCATTCCTAATTAAAACAAACAAAACTCAGCAAAGGAAGGCTAGAAGAACACATGCTTATCTTGATAAAGGATATTTATATCAAACACCTACAGTGAGCTTCAGGCACATGGTGAAACAGTTGGAGCACCTCCATCACATCCTGGATAGTCTACTATCACCATGACTATTTAACATTTTACTAGCGATCCTAGAACACGGAACAAGGTGGGAACAATAAATAGGACAAGCAAATACGTGAGTGAGGAAAAGTTGTCAGTATTTACAGGTGTGATTGTCTAGCTAGAAAATACAACAGTGTCAGCTGGCAAAGCATTAGAACTTCAGTAAAAAGGCCAACAGTCCTGAGACTAGGGTAAAGGAAGTGAGGCACTTTAAGGAGACCTGCACTCTTAGGTGCCCACCCCCACACCTGTATGACCCTGACTCTGTCTATGTTTTGCCGACCTCACCGTAATCTTGTGGCGTCCTGGCTCCAACATTTTCACTGCCTACCCTCCCTTGGTTCCTTCCAGTTCTCTGAAACTTGATATCCTTCCAAATTCTTTGCTGCAACTAAGTTGATGAATACCGATACAGCCTCATACTAGCAATAACTAGCTGGAAAATATAGACGGTAGTGTGAACATTTAACATTTCTCACATCTCCTTCCTGAAACCCCATTAAAATGACAGGAAGGTACTTTATAAAAAAGGAATAAGGGCACCCGGGGGGCTCAGTCAGTTAAGCGTCTGACTTCGGCTCAGGTCACGATCTCAGGGTTTGTGGGTTCAAGCCCCACGTCGGGCTCTGTGCCGATGGCTCAGAGCCTGGAGCCTGCTTCTGTCTCCCTCACTTTCTGCCTTTCCCTGCTTGTGCTCTCTCTCTCTCTCTCAAAAATAAAAATAAACATTAAAAATTTTTAAAGAAATACACTCATAAGGAATAAGAGAATAAAAGGGAAACAAAAGCAAGAAAATTTTGAACTTGGAAAGCAGGTGGCTAAATGATTTAGCAGACCCAAGAAAGTCAGATCTGAACCAGTATAGGAGAAAACTTAGGAGCCACTTGATTCACATCACAAAGGCCCTAAGATTGAAGAAAATGACAGCTCCAGGTATCTCTGCATTGAACAGGATTGGTTGAAAAATCTCTTTAAGATGCTTTTAAACTCTGAGACTCCCTAACTCCATGCAGCTGACAGAAGAAGTTAAAGTTTACATACTGAATGTTGAGGTCACCCCCCACCCCCACCCCCAAGGCGTCTTCCCCACCTGCCTCTGCAACTCAGGCAAGAGCTGCTGGGTTGCCTGGGCTAAGAGAGGCAGCGCCTGCACTGAGCGGTAAGAGCGGCCCTGCCCACATCCTTCCCCAGGAGCTGTATCCAGCCTGTGGGCATCGTGCGCCGTGGCTTTCCACCGTGTCTATGAGCATCTGTGCTTCGTGCCGACTTATCTTGTACATACATTAGCAAGCCTAAGAGAGGTTATTTTTGGGGTCCGGGAATGCTCAAATATTTTTCCATATAAGTTAATGGTAATTGTTTCTTCTCTTTACCCCATTTTGGCTTATGGAATGTGTTTCATAGGCACGCTCTCCTTTCAGATAGCAGGGAAAACCTGTACTCTCCAAGACAGGACAGGAGCGTTTCCCAACGCTAAAGCCCAGGTGGGGCACCCTTTAGCAAAATCACAGTTAACAACCCCCACCCATGCCCACAGGGCTGGCTTCCTGTCACTTTCTCAATGACCCCTACCCTTAGATACTTAGAGCCGAGTACCACCAGACAAGTGAAAAAAAGTGTCCGTTTGGAAAGACAGAGACCAAAACAAATAGGCAGAAGAAAAGCAACTCTGGGGAAATAGACCATACATGGAGAAGAAACATCAAAAATTATCATAAATGTTTTTGGGGAGGCTGTAATATTTATGAAAGAAAAGAAAAGAAAAAAAGAGAAGAGAAATGTAAAGAAAAGAAAGAAAAAAGGGGGGTTCCTGTAAATGAAAACATCATAGCAAAAATGAAAAACTCAGAGAGTGGAGGGACTGAGCAGATAAGCTCTCCCTAAAGGTAGAACAACAACATAAGTATAGAAAATAGAACAGAAAATATACAGTAAGGTGACCCGGCTAGCACGTGGCATTGATGAGATTAGAATCCTGGCAGTTTTGCTCCAAAGTTCATTAAGGTCTCGCTGTGGGCAGATGAGCATTTTAATGGAACAGGATAAAGAACATAGAAATACATATAGGAATGATAAAAGATCACATTTCAAAACAAATGGGAAAAGATGACTCAGAAATCTTTGTGTGACGATTGGCTATTTGAAAAAATAGATAAAAGTTGGCCCCTTCCTCAGTCTGTTCACAAAAGACATTCCCCTATGAATTAAAGAGGGAAAGGTCAAAAATGAAACCTGAGATTATTAGAAGAAACCATAGGAGAATTTATTTATAACCTTGAGGTAGGGAAAGCCTTCTTAAGTGAAATGGGTATAAAAAAAAGGTAGAAAATTCCGACTGTATCAAAACTTAAAACTTCTTTACAACAGAAAAGCATATAAACAAAGTAAAAGGAGAAACAACAAACTGGAAGAAAATATGTAACAAGCAAATGATACAGGCAGGCAATTCAAAGAAAATCTCAGTGGCCAATAAAAAAATATGAAGAGATCAGTGAAAATTACATGAATGCCATTATGTTCCATTAGTTTGCATGCGCCCGGGAGCGCACACACACACAAAGATACAATATCAAGGTCAACGAGGCTTAACTTTAAAAATTTTATTTAAACATCTTATTTATTTTTGAGAGACAAAGAGACAAGCTCAAGCAGGGTAGGGGCAGAGAGAGAGGGAGACATAGAATCTGAGGCAGGCTCCAGGCCGTGAGCTGTCAGCACAGAGCCTGACGCGGGGCTTGAACCCACAAACTGTGAGATCATGACCTGAGCAGAAGTCGGACACATAACCAACTGAGCCACCCAGGTGCCCTAATGTTTATTTTTGAGAGACAGCACACGTGCACACATATGTGTGCCTGCTTGAGCAAAGTGGGGGGGGGGGTGGTCGGTGAGGGAGCAGAAAGAGAAGGGGACAGAGGATCGGAAGCAGGCTCCATGCCGACAGCACAGAGCCCAGTGCGGAGCTCAAACTCACAAACCGTGAGATCATGACCTGAGCTGAAATTGGATGCTTAACCAACTGAGCCACCCAGGTGCCGCCAAAACTATATTTTTAAAAATAAACGGATATAAGAATATAATTGTACACTGAAGATCGAGAAAACACACATCGAGCTAATAACGGTGATGACCTGTGAAGAGGCCTGCTCTCTCTGAGTTTCCTGGCTTTTTCTAGAGTGATACGTTCACGTAATTTGTATAATTTGATACATAATGTAATTTATAAAGGTTGAAAAGAGAGGGGTCTAGAGAGACTTCCATTTGGGGGTTACCACTACTGATAAGCCTGAGTCCTCCCAAGAGCTGAGCCCCTGGAAAGCATGGTGTGCTCTCAGCCTCAAAGGGAGAGCTGGGAAGCCCCCCCGGGGAGGCCACTCTATTCTCTGAGTATCCCAGTACAAAGATGAACCTCCCCCCCTGACCCAAGAAACCTGGCTTGGTGGAATGGCCTGTTGTTTTGGCAGGGCAAATTGGGTTACAGGGGCCTGGGTATATACATTTTAGGGGTTTCGGTAAAAGAAAAAACACAAAATTTTCAACACAAAATGCCCATGACCATCCTAATACCTACCACCCAATATGGGGGGAAAGGTGACAGGGGAAGTCTGAGTGAAAACAAACAGTGGTCCTAAGTGACTGTGGGTAAAATATTACTTTTGTTAATTTTGCAAAAAAAGAAAAAATACACGTGAACACATTGGTGGGACCCCTCGCGGGGCCTTGGAAGGGGCCATACAAGTGAGGGTCCCTGAATTTTAACCTCCTGTGCCTTCTTGGAAACCCATCTTTGGACGAATGACTTGGGTCAATTATCCTCAAGGATAGGGGACCATTCTCCACGGCATGAGGCATGAGATTAACTCACAGAGAATCTGAAAATAGTGCCGTGGTGGAACATTTTACTAGTATACTTGACGTTTAAAGTAACTTTCAAGTCATATTAAAAATCTGTGGCATGCAACTTGAATCTGTCTCCCTGGAGATTTTCTTTAAAGTTCCTTACCGTTTCCAAATTATCCGAAGTCACGGAATCAACAGTATTCTGAGGATAAAAAGTGAGAAATTAATTCACAGTAGTACCCTGGAACTAGCGTTAGTTGGTTGCTTCTCAGTGTATGGAAACTGGGTGAATTATGGTGAGAAACATCCCCTTTCCAAGGTCGTTTTCCCAGCTGGGTAATAAATTAAGCCCTCAAAAAATGTATCTGTAGGATAGTGACTATGATACTGTGTGGTTGGTTCATAAGGTTGGTTCATAAGGAGCAGAAGGTATGTTCTTAACAATCTAGAAAATTATTTAGTTAATTAAAAAAAAACCTTTCATGCACAGAAGGATAACTAAAAGTCAAGGTAGTATGTGGGGAAATGCCAAAAACGAGATAAAAGAAATAAATTCTGTAGGAGTTTAGAGGAGGAAGAGCTCTGGGCTGGTAACTCTTCAGTGGTCAGGACTACACCCCTGCTTTGAAGACATTCACTAGGGAGAAAAGGCATTTGTGTGAAGCCACTCAATGAACTCAGCCATGAATGTGAGTCTCAATCTCACTCTCCTATATTAATAATTTCACACATCTTTAGCACCTGATAAGGTGTGTTTTATTTCTTATTTTTTTTTTAATTTTTTTTGTCTTTATTTTGAGACAGAGACAGAGAGTGAGTGGGGGAGGGGCCGAGAAAGAGGGAGACACAGAATCTGAAGCAGGCTCCAGGCTTCTGTCAGCACAGAGCCTGATGTGGGGCTCAAACCCACAGACTGTGAGATCATGACCAGAGCCGAAGTCGGACGCTCAACCGACTGAGCCACCCAGGCGCCCCTGATATGGTATGTTTTAAAAGCTCACCCAATTAATAATTGTTGTTGGTTAAAAACGAGTAAGTGCATATCGGATGGATGAGCAGATCAAGTCTCAAAATAATATTTACTGAGGAACTACATATTAAAGACACAGCACAAGGCCCACGTATAATGAAACAGAAATGGGGGCCCATGGCTGGCTCAGGTGGTAGAGCATTCAGCTCTTGATTTCAGGGTTGTGATTTCGAGCCCTGTGTTGGACATAGAGATTACTTAAAAAAGTTAAAAACAAATAAACTGAAATGGTAGCATTCCTAATTTCTAAGAATTATATGAAGAATGTATGCACTGTATTCCTATATATCGAGAACAACCTGCTTATACCACAGTCTGGGAAATTCAGTGGAATGCAAGGCATGAAGGGATTATTTCAGCCCAGATGGGGAAAAAAATTACCAATGAGGCAGAGTCAGGATAAAAGATGCCCCCCCACCCCCAAGGGAAATGCCAGGGAGTGGCCTTGGTGCAGAGGCAGCTCTCAGACAAGAGACGGGTGAGGCTCCCACCTGCCGAAGACACCTCTATTTTTCAATATCGTACTTTTAACCAAAGCAAATTGATTTTGGAGTCATGGGCCGGCATGCCTGTTGTCCTCTCTTACAACCTCCAGAAGGCCCCATTCATCTTGAAATTCCACGGAGGATTTCGTTTGGATGTGGGTCAAGGGTAGGGAGATACCTATCAGTGGAAAAGGGAGAGGTTTCCTACCAGTTGCAGCTGTTTGACTTTCTTCTTTGGATTTATGGCAAGTTGGGGGTGCTCCACTTCCTTGACCCAAGACTCCTTGGGCAATTTATACACATCCAGCCAAATATCTTCGGCGCCTGCATTGGGAAACCAAGCAATCATTGAGCAACTGCAAGCAGGTGACAAGTCTCCTGTGAGGAACGGCCTGTCTTCTCAGAACCCCAGGCCCAGAGACCCGCAGGCACCCTTGAAACGGCAACTTTGACAAACTGAAGGAGATGTCATTGCAAGTCCTCACTCATGGAGAGCTGGAGAGCCCCTCCCGTCGGGCCTCCGCCACCTGAAGGGAACAGGGCCCCTCACGCTCACAGCACTGCTATAACTGTTTTTAACCAAGTTACGTGCTCTGCCTGGTCCCCATGTGTTCTAGGGTCCAAATGGTAAATTCCACCGACATTTTATCTTACAGCTTTTCCTGTCTGGGGAGGAAGGTGGTATAAACAGCCTCAGTAACTGAGAGGGGCGTGGCTAAGGGCTAGAATTGGGAGAGATCCCTTCCGAGCACTCTTCTGGCTGATGTTAGAGGAAGTCACAACCCATGGAAGAGGCTGTGGGGCTTTAACTCGTCATAGAAACACACTCAGCTTCTGTAGGGACTTCCTGTCAACCCGGGAAGGCTTGCGTTCCTGTGGTGTGGGGATGTGGCTAAGCGTTTGCTCTAAAAAGTAATCATCTGGACACCTGGATTTCAGACTTCCGGCCTCCAGTCCTGTGAGAGAATAAATATCTTTGGTTTTGAGCCACCCAGTTTGCGGTACTTGGTTGGGGCAGCCCCAGGAACCACTACAGACTATAAAAGCTTCCTTTGATGCATTAACCATTATGAAGTATATGTTTCTCAAGCACTTCACAGTTGAGGGCCCCAGGGCAAGAATAAAGAGGCCTGGAGTTAACAATCAAGCTAACAATCACTTGAATAAAATATGTCCTATCACCACAGTAATAATTACAACACGGAAGATCCAAAGATGAATGCTAGAATTGGTGGGCCATACTTTAAGGGGGAGCAGCATACGTGTATTGCCCCCAAATTCTTTGATCCTCCTCCCTCTAGGAAGAGAGGCTTAGATCCTCTGCCCCAGAGTGTGGTCCGGGCATCGTGACTTGCTTCTGACAGAGTATGGAGAGGGAAGTGTTTTATCCGTGGAGGAACCCGGCACACACCAGTTAAGTAGGCGATGTCGCTAGCACATACACCCTGATGTACGGTGACAAGAGTACTTCACCCCTGTGGCATCTCCCCTGAATCCTGAACCCCGGTTGAATCCTGAGGAAAATATCAGGCAAATTGAAACTGAGGGACCTTGTGCAAAATATCTGATCGGTATTCTTCAAAAGCGTCAAGGGGTATTCTTCAAAAAAGTGTCAAGGTCATGACAAACAAAGAGAGACCAAGAAATTGTCCCAGATGGTAGAAGACAAAGAAGACACGATGAGTAAATATAATATGATATATTATATTATATAATCCAGATATCCTGGATTGAGCCTTGGAACCTAAATATTAGTGGGAAAACTGGTGAAATATGGGGGGGGGAGCCCTTTAGTTAATAGTATTACACCAATGTCATTGCTTAATTTCGACAAATGGTCACGTTAAACGTCGGCATTGGGAAGTTGGGCGAAGGGTGCAGGGGAAGTCTGTAGCTATCTTTATAGCTTTTCTATAAATCTTCACAATGCTTCTGTAAGTTATTTCTAAATGAAAGGTTTGGGGAAAAGGTGGGAAAAAGAGACTACAAATCTGAACCTTCTCAACGACCTTTGGTTAATCTTGCCTTGTAGGAGGAAGGCTGCAAAATCCCCTCCATGAGAGATCTCCATCTTCAGACAGGTGGTTTGCTTGCTGGTATCATCCTGAAGAGAAGACAGAGCCAAAAAAGAGGGAGCTCAGCCTGAGGACAGAGAGGAATGTGTTTCAGGGTCTTTTGGGGTTGACAGCGGGGAACATAAATCCTTTTAAAGCTTGTGACACAAAAAGATGCCCCAAACTGCTTCATACTTCCATTTCTCTACAGGAGTTGGACAAGATCGTATGTAAAGAAGCAGAACTTGATTTTCCACCTAAACGTTTTTGGACTCACTTCCTGGTTTCTTAAATACCTCGGATGATTGTGGTGCTTGCATATGATCTGTTCTCCTGGTCATACCTGCAAACTCTAAAGACCGCTACCAGCACTCAGTGATTCAAAATGAGATGAAGTGAGTTCTACAGGACGCTGAAAACTCTGGTCAGTTACTTGAAGAAAGGCTCTCTCTGGACCTGAGCAGCGCCTCTGGCTGTCCCAGCTGCTGTAACCACACACCATGGACTGGATGGCTCACAAACAAACCTTTATCTCTCACAGTCCTGGAGGCTGAAAATCCAAGATTTCCAAGGATTTCATGAACCTGGCCGATGCAGTGCCTGTGAAGGGCCCATTTCCTGGTTCACGGATTTCCTGCCTGCCACCTTCCCGGTGTGTCCTCACATGCTGGAAGGGTTGAGAGAGCTCTCCTGGGCCTCATATAAGGGCACTAATCCCTTGCCCTTGATGAAGGCTCTGTCTTCATGACCTAAACACCTCCCAAAGGCCCCACCTCCTAATATCATCACAGTGGGGATTAGGATTTCAACCCGAATTTTGCGGGGACATAAACATGCAGTCCATAGCAAGTAGAGACTGACTGTAGCCCTAGTATGGAACCTACTCAAAATTTCAGGCCAGGTGAGAGACTCCATGTTTATGGTTGTCTGTGGCTTGCTTTTAATTTTCTTAATTGTATCTTTATAATAACAATGATAATTATGATTAGTAGTAGTATTTTAAGTTTCTTTTGAGAGAGAGAGGATGAGCAGGGGAGGGACAGAGAGAGAGGGGGACAGAGGATCCAAAGTGGGCTCTGCTGACAGCAGAGAGCCCAATGCAGGCCTCAAACTCACGAACCTTGAGATCATGATCTGAGCTAAAGTTGGATGCTTAACCAACGGAGCCACTCAGGTGCCCCAAAAATAAGTATTATTATTATTAGGACCTTTATTCAGGCTCTGTGCTGAGAGCTTGGCGCCTGGAGCCTGCTTCAAATTCTGTGTCTCCCTCCCTCTCTGGCCCTGCCCTCTCTCTCTCTCTCAAAAATGAATGAAAAGAATGAATGAAAAGAACTTGGGGCACCTGGGTGGCTCATTCGGTTGAGTGGCCGACTTCGGCTCAGGTCATGATCTCACAGCTTGTGAGTTTGAGTCCCACGTCAGGCTCTGTGCTGACAGCTCGGAGCCAGGAGCCTGCTTCGGATTCAGTGTGTCCCTCTCTCTCTGCCCCTCCCCTGCTCACTCTCTGTCTCTCAAAAATAAATAAACGTTAAAAAAATTTTTAAAGGAAAAAAGAAAGAACTTCATTAACAGATGCTTGCGTTTTGTTAACTTTTTTGAAAAAAAATCAAGTTGTAATGTTTTATTGCAAATTAAAAATGAGGTGCTTAAAAATCTCAACTTGGCTAGATATGAAACAATTTTAAAACCTTTTAAAAGGTATATTGAAAACAACCAGGCTTTTTGAAAAACACATTTGGTATTACAAAAAGGAGACATCTTCAGATAAAAATAAAAATCCGGGATGCCTGGGTGGCTCCATCCGTTGAGCCTCTAACTCTTGATTTCTGCTCAGGTCATGATCTTGCATTTGGTGAGATCGAGCCCCACATGGGCCTCTGCCCTGACAATGTGGAGCCTGCTTGGGATTCTCCCTCCCCCTCTCTCTCTGCCCCTCCCCTGATTCTGCACTCTCTCTCTCAAATAAATAGAAAACAACAACAACAACAAAACAGATGCTGGCATAGATAATGGCACTAGTTCTAGTTGTCTGGTCAGTGGTAGAAAAACAAGCACTTAAGGTCTTCAGCTCCAATCTTTCATTTGCCCCTTACTGCTGGGATTTCATAATCATTTATTTTCTATTTCCCCCATCCCCCAATCCCCTCCCCTCTGGCAACCACCAATCACTTTGCTGTATTTAAGAGTCTGTTTGTTTCTTTTCTTCTTTGTTTTTGTTTTTTAAATTCCACATATGAGCGAAATCATATGTTATTTGTCTTTCTCTGACTTATTTTGCTTTGCATAATACTCTAGCTCCATCCATGTTGTTGCAAATGACAGGATTTCATTCTCTTTTTATGGCTGAATAATATTCCAGTGTGTGTGTGTGTGTGTGTGTGTGTGTGTATCTATCTATCTATATATATCACATCTTTTGTGTCCATTCATCAGTCGATGGACACTTGGGTTGCTTCCATACTTTGGCTACTGTAAATAATGCTGCGGTAAACACAGAGAGGTACATCTATCTTTTTGAATTAGTGTTTTCATTTTCTTTGGTTAAATCCCCACTAGTGGAATTACTGGATCATTTGGTACTTGTATTTTTAACATTCTGAGGCACCTCCATACTGTTTTCCACAGTGGCTGTGCCAGTTTGCATTCCCAGCACCAGTGCATGAGGGTTCCTTTTTCTCCACATCCTCGCCAATACTTGTTATTACTGTCTTTTTGAGTCTAGCCATCCTGACAGGTATGAGGCAACCTCTCATTGTGGTTTCAGTTTTTATTTCCCTGATGATGAGTCATGTTGAGCATCTTTTCCTGTGTCCGCACAGCAGTAGGGCACCGGGACTTTGACTTGCATTTCACTAATGACTAAGGATGCTGAGCATCTTACTGTCTTTCCATATATCTTCTCTGGTCAGCTGTCTTGTCTTTTGAAATCCTTTGCCCGTTTTAAAAATGGGGTTGTTTATTCCCTTATTTTTAAGTTAGTGTTTTGAGAGTTGATCACGTGTTCTGGATACAAGTCATTTATCAGGTCTGTGATTTACAATTATTTTCTCCCAGTCTATTGACTGTCTTTTTATTCTTTCACCAGTGTCATTTGCAGAAATTTTAAATTTAGATGGAGTGCAATTTATCCTTTTTTTCCTGTATGGATTGTGCTTTTGATGTTGTAGCTAAAACGTTTTGGCCTAACCTCAGGTCACATGACTTTCTCCTATGTTTTCTTCTAGAAGTGTTATAATTTTAGATTTTACATATAGACATATGACCCATTTCAAGTTAATTTTTGTGTCTGGTGTGAAAATAAGAAGTTTTTAACTTTGGTGAAGTCCAATACCAACTTTTTCTTTTATATTCAGTGCTCTTCATGTCCTAAGAAATATTGTAGCAATATATTTTCTTGTGTTTTCTTCAAGAAACCTTTATGTTTAGACCTATAGTCCATCTCAAATTAATTCTTTTTTAAATGTTTATTTATATACTTTTGAGAGAGAGCGCGCACGCGAGTGAGTGCGTGTGTACATAAGCGGGGGAGGGGCAGAGAGAGAGAGAGGGAGACACAAGCAGAAGCAGACTCCAGCCTCTGAACTGTCAGTGCAGAGCCCGACTCAGGGCTTGAACCCACAAACCACGATATCATGACCAGAGTTGAAGTCAGACGCTCAACCAACTGAACCACCCCTCAAATTAATTCTTATGTATGGTATAAAGTAGGGCTGAGATTCATTTTCCCTCCCACTTGTTTTTTTTTAATGTTTAATTTTATTTTTGAGAGAGAGCATGAGCGGGGAAGGGGTGGGGGTGAGAGGAACAGAGGATCAAAAGCGAGTTCTGTGCTGTGATAGCAGGGAGCCTGATGTGGGGCTTGAACTCACAAACTGTGAGATCATGACCTGAACCAAAGTCAGACGCTCAACCAACTGAACCACCCAGGCGCCCCATCCCTCCCACTTGTTAATCTAGCATTCCAGCATCATTTGTTGAAAATACTTTCTCTTCCCCTCCGACTTGCTTTAATGCCCATCAGTGGTATTCTTTACAAGACAAACCAATAAAAAATTTACGGTGGGTTCACTGAGTCACTAAACACTTTCTGAGAATCCACCGTTATCAAGGCAGTGTGCCAGGAGCAAGGGATGCATGGGTGAATAGTGGCCCTGCCCTCAGGAAGGTTACGTCCGAGAGAAGAAGCAGTCATATGAACAAATAGGTATGGAGGGTGGAGAAAGTCGTGCTGTACGGGGGTGGACAGAGGAGGGAGAGACCGGTCCTTTGGGCATATGAGGGAAAGTATCTCAGAGAAGGGCATATTTGGGCTGGTCTTGGAGGAAATGCAAGGGAGGAGGGAGATTTAACAGGTGCACATGGTAGGCAGGGAGGCAAGGAGAACACTCCCAGGCCAGAGGGACAGGATGTGAAGCAGCCTGGAAAATCTAGGGACTTGTAAGTAGTTGTTGCATATATTGGTCTGGTGCTCAATCTGGACTGGAGCGCCTTAGTAATCTTCCTCTCTGGACAACACCATAAATGAATCCGAGGCATTCAGCATGTACCCTCGGATTTTAATCGGATCTCTTAGAGGAGGCGCTCTGTCCAGAGAGTCACAATCTTTCTACTCTAGGACATCTGTCATCACCTCCATATTGAAAGTAAATTTCATCTGCGACAGCTCTTAGCCCAGCCATAGGTAAAAGAACAGGAACTTACCACTTCATTGATGGCTTTGATTAGGAAAAGACCATCCTTATAAAAATAAAACAGTCTAGCAATACCTGAAACAGAAAAGTCAGTGACAGACCAATGAGAACTGGAATTTTAGATCTGACTTTCTGAATTATCATCGTGTGCTCACGGGTTCTTTGGCCTCCTCCTGGCCCCTCCACAGCCCCTGCTGATCTCAGTGTCCCTGCTTTCCTCCACCCCTCTCCTGACATGTTCAGGCTGTTCTCCCTCCTGGGTCCTCCCTGCCTACCCTGGCCCATCCTCTTGTCCTGGAAGCCTCTAGAAGACCCTCATAACTTGCCCTGACACCCATAATCCAGAAGGGCAGAGGCAAAGGGCCCACTGTGCAAGCAGGTCTAACTCAACCTGATAAACATCTGAGGGATATCTGCTCCATGATCACAAATGCGCCAGGGACAGCGAAGGCACTCTCTGCCTTCAAGTGCATCGCATCGAGGGTCACAGGGACGTGAAACCCAGCAGACACAATTCAGTGTGATAAATGCGACCCCATCTTTAGGCCACACTCCTCCTGAGTATTAACATTCCCCTCCTGCTGCCCCAAGGCTGCGTGTGCTCAAATGGAATTCTTCAACTGAGACCATGGAGGATGGAGGCCTTATTCGTCCACCCAATTATCTAAGGCAGAGAGGAAGCATCATTTTTCTCACTTCCCCACTCACATCTCCACTCTCCTAGCCCACACGCATATTTCACCTGTTGCGGAGTTTTGCCATTATGTTTACCTTTTCATTTCTTAAACTTTTTATTTTGAACTAATTTTAGACCTAAAGAAAAGTTGCAAAAATAGTACAGCGTTGCCATATATCCCTCACCTCACTTCCCCAATGATACTTACATGACCACAGCAACATTTTTCCTTTCATTTTACCAGCCTGTGCCTTAGTTTCATAGTTTCTCTCTTCGATGAATGCAACAGTTCTTGGTTTCCCTCCTTGCCTTTTAATATTATCATTTTTTTTTTAACCAGCAAAAGATGGGTTTGTTTGGGAATAGTAGAGAATTGCAACCCTGGACCGGCAAACTCCTGCACAACCACATCTTTGCCTCTCATTTTGACTTTTCAGACTCCTACCATGGTGTCCTTCTTAAAATGCCAATCTGGTCAGGTCACTCTCCTGCAGAAACAGGGTTCCTCCAGGACCCTCTCTATGGTTCTATATATGATAGTCCTCACGAAGGCCTGGTTCATCCTCAGGCTGAGGGAAAAGAAACAATCCCTGGTTTCTATGAGCAGCAAGATTTCTGAGTACCCAAAGGGTGGGGCCTCTGGGTCCACGGTGGCTGGTTCAAATCCTGCCTGTACCCCTTAACTTCTACATTACCTCAAGTGAGTTATTTAACCTCAATGCCTCAGATGCCTCTTCTGAAAAACAGGGATAATAAACTGTTCTTATTTCCTCGGGCTGTTGCGAGAGTTAAATGGGCCAACCTATGTGTAATGTTAGAATAGTGCTTGGCACGCCATCCTGTTCTGTAGATGTTAGTTAATGCTACGTGGCCAGGGAGAACTCTCCATGTCTGGCCTCACCCCGACCTGGAAAGGAGATTTAGTTGAATGGTCTATAGATATCTATAAATTAGGCTAAAAAAATAAATAAATAAAAAGAACGAGTACCCATTTCATCCACAGGAGCAATAAGTATTTCACTCCCCAAATCTGCGGCCCAGATGGAAGTGACGTCAACCTTCAGTTTCTCCCAAACATATAGTCTCCTAGCATCGTACAGATTATAGATGGAGAACCCTTTGGCTCCTCCAATAAACACATAGTCTTGGGAAACAACCATACAGTTTGGCATTTTGTTGAGCTGGGAAAACAAAAACAAAGAAAAAAGGAATGGTTTTCAGCTGCCCTGTATCTGCAAGAATATAAGCTGACTTTTCAAAGAGGCATGCGGGCCCTTCCTGGATACAGTATCACCCCAAATAGTGCTCATCTAAATATCTGGCCCAAGCATCTAGACAGTCGTTGCATTCTACTTTTAGGGGAAAGGAGCCAGAGAAATAAGTTGAGAATAAGCACCCATTCACAACACTAACCCTGACCGTGAGCCCTCTGAGGAGTGGACACATGGCCCCATTCCCTGTACTTTTTTCATCGAGAAAACTGCAGAAAGAGCTATAGCCGAGGCACTGGCAGATTCTCAACCATCAAGCAAGAGGGTGATGAATACGTTCAGAAATATTCTTAAATAACAACAGAATATGAAAGACTTTCTGTATAACCTTCAGCTAGCCAGAAGACCCATTTCCCCTCGGGCAATCACGAGATCCATGCTCATCAACCACAGCATGCCTGTCATCTTTCAAAAATGCCTCTGTCTTACTGAACGAAGGTTCCTCAGAGGAGTTCCTTCCCCGGACCAGGCGTTTTCATGTATGAGTCCTCAACTGGGAAACAGGGTCTCCGGGTCAGCGGCCCCATACCTTGCTTTCTACGAGCGGAGGGAAGCTGGTGGGCTGGGCCTGGCTGTGGTCTGCTTCCCTCGCCGCATCCTTACTCATGATCACTTCCCAAGTCTGGTCAAACAGCAGGTTCACCATCTTGTTGATCATTCGGTAAGGCTGGGGCAGGACGTCCAGCTCCCGTTCGGCATCTTTGAAGGCAAAATCCTCTTCATCGTCCGTAGGCCAGTCCTGCTCTACCGAGGACGACCCCTCCAGTGGCGCCCTTTGTACAAAGCCAGAGAACCTCGTCTTATGGACGTTACTTCCTTTGGGGGATGACATCACAGAAGCTGGCACTGGAAACGTCTATGGAACTCTGAAAAGCTGATAAAGGAAGCAAGCAAAGGTACTTTGAAAAACAGGGGAAGTTACCAGAAGACAGCACATCATCCTTTCTAGCCCTAAAACGGGCCCGTGGGGACTGTTTATTCTAGAGACAGGCACTTCCCTTACTTATCATGGGACTCTTCATATTAGTATGGATATCACGTGCGTGTGGAGTGCTCTTCATAGGAGTAAGGACAGCAGCAGAAACGGGTATTGACAAGTCGCATCTTCCAGGCCAGCCCAAGATGATGTGTGTGGTATGGTGCGGGGAGAAGAATTTGGTATCCTGGTTGCCCTTCTCCATCTCCTGCTAAGAGAGCATCTGTCTCTGTCCCAACTAGAAGTCAACCTCCCTCCTACATTCTCCTGCTTCCTCCATCCCTGCAAATGGCTGTGCCCAGGCCAGCTGGGTAGTGAGCCACGTCTGCTCTCCTTCCTTTCCCCCGCCTCCGACCAGATGCTGTTAAGCCCTTCTAATCCCTGCTGGCTTATTTGCTCCCTTCTCTCCAGGCCCACTGCTACCAGCCAGGAGTGTGGGCCCAGGGCCTGTGAGATTTTGCTACAGGGTACAGAAATGTTTGAGACTCGAAAACTGATTAAAACAAGACAAAATCCCCACAAAATAAAAATTATTCAACATTCAGAAAGATATTACAACTTACTGGCTCCAGCCTGCGTGTGGGCATCATGTTTCAGTTCACGGAAGGAACAAGTAATCTGTACTTTATAAAACTCAAAACTGTACAAATTATTAAAAAAGGCTGGGGCGCCTGGGTGGCTCATTTGGTAGAGTGTCCGACTTGGGCTCAGGTCATGATCTCACGGTTTGTGGGTTCGAGCCCCACGTCGGGCTCTGTGCTGACAGCTCAGAGCCTGGAGCCTGCTTCGGATTCTGTGTCTCCCTCTCTCTCTGCTCCTCCCTTGCTTGTGCTCTGTCTCACTCTGTCTCTCAAAAATAAATAAATGTAAAAAAAAAAAAGTTAAAAGATTCTCTTAAAAATAAAAAAATTAAAATAAAAAATTAAAAAAGGCTTTCAAATATTATAGTTAAATAAAGGCATTTAATGTGGCACGTGGGGTCCTGCACTGTCAGAGCGCTGGGGACCATGGACATCTTGTAAAAACATGCTGCCGTCATCTGTCCTCACCTGCTAGGGTACACCTGATGTTTCCGGCGCATGGGTAGAGGAGCTAGCTGTCTGAATATGAGAGAAAAGAACCACCTGAAATAATTGGCAGGAAGAGCAAACTGAGCTCCCACAGGGCCGGGAATAATGCCTGTTTCCAGCAGGGAGAATGGAAGGCCTCATAATTCACAAACTTTAGGCCGAGTGCTCAGAAGAGTCTTGTCAAGTAGTGGGAAAACTTAGCCCTCAAATCTTAGAAGTCACCAGATAAGGAGTGCCTGGGTGGCTAGTCGGTTAAGCGTCCAACTTCGGCTCAGATCATGATCTCAGTGTATGGGTTTGAGCTCTGCATTGGGCTCTGGGCTGACAGCTCAGAGCCTGGAGCCTGCTTCTGTCTTTCCTTCTCTCTCTGCCCCTCCCCTGCTTGCAGTCTGCCTCTCTCTCTTTCTCAAAAATAAACATTAAAAAAATTAAAAAGAAAAAAGAAGTTACAAGATCAAACT
The DNA here is from genome assembly GCA_028646485.1 of Cryptoprocta ferox. NCBI lineage: Eukaryota > Metazoa > Chordata > Mammalia > Carnivora > Eupleridae > Cryptoprocta > Cryptoprocta ferox. The sequence continues at coordinate 131,918,869 of CM053560.1, read as the reverse complement.
ATTTCCAAGTAACTTAACTGCACACCAAAACAACTCAGGAAGATTTATAGGAATACAGAAATATACAGCATCCAATGAAGGCAATGTCTGGGATCCAATAAAAACAAAAAACCAAAAACCCAGGGCGCCTGGGTGGCTCAGTCAGTTAAGTGTCAGATTTTGGCTCAGGTTATGATTTCGTGGTTTGTGAGTTTGAGCCCCATGTTGGGCTCTGTTCTGACAGCTCAGAGCCTGGAGCCTGCTTCGGACTCTCTGTCTTCGGACGCTTTGTGTCTCTCTCTCCCTCTCCCTCTCTCTCTCTCTCTCTCTCTTTCTCAAATGAATAAATGTTGGGGTGCCTAGGTGGCTCAGTCGGTTAATCTCACAGCTTGTCAGTTCAAGCCCCACGTGGGGCTCTGTGCTGACAGCTCAGAGCCTGGAGCCTGCTTCGGTTTCTGTGTCTCTTTCTCTCTCTGGCCCTCCCTCACTCACACTCTGTCTCTTCCTCAAGAATAAATAAACATTAAAAAAATTTTTTTAATGAATAAACAGTAAAAAAATTTTTTAAATTACCCAGCATGCAGAGGCAAGAAAACACAGCCATAATAAAGAGAAAAATCAATTAATAAAAGCTGACTCATAATCAATACAGCTATTAGAATTAGCAGACCAAAAAAAACCCCATTTTATAACTGTTATATATTTGTAATGTATTTATATATATATATTTATAATATATTTCACATGTTCCAAAACCAAGAGGAAATGTCAAGTATACTCTTCCTGCCAATACTTCCAAGAGATGTGGAAGTAACCAAAACTGAACTTTTAGAGATGAAAATTACAGTATCTGAGATGAAGAACACGTTTGATTAGCTTAATCACAAGCTTTCAGAACAAAACAAATGAGATGGACAGAAGATTAGTGAGTCTGAAGATACAGCAATAGATATAAAATGAAACAAAGAGGGAAAAAAAATAAAATGAGGTGTGGGATACCTGAAGTAGCCTAATATGTGTGATTAAAATCCCCAAAAGAGGGAAGAGACAAAAAAATCTGTAGAAATAGGCAAAATATTTCTAAATTTGATGAAAACTATAAACTCACAGATCCACAAAGAAAAACAAGTCCTAAGGAAATGAAACATGAAGAAATCTATACCAAGGCACATTGTGATCAAAACTAAAGATGTGATAAAGACAAATTTTGAAACACATCTAGAGGGGAAAAAAAGACATGAATAAAGGAACAGAATAAAGGACAGCAGCAGATTTCCTGAAGAAAAGCACCAGTAAGAGAGCAGTGGAGCAGTGTTCTAGAATACTCTACCCAACAACAACAGTGTACCGCTTCTTTTTTAAGTACACATGAAACATTCACCAAGACAAATCATATTCTGGTCCATAAGCCAAGTCTTAATAAATTTAAAAGTACTCAAGTCATACAAACTATGTTTTCTGACCACTCAGAAGTATTTTAGAAGTCAATAACAGAAAGATATTTAGAAAGATACAAAACTCAAAAACAACACACTTCCTAATAACTTATGGATCACTACTACATACCTATTAGAATGGCTAAAATAAAAAAAATACTGACAATATTAATGAAGATGCAGAGCAAATGGACAGGAATACGAAATGATACCACCCTGGAAAAGGATTTGGCGGTTTCTTATGAAGTTAAACATATATTTATATGTGACACAGCAAATGCACTCCTGGGTATCTACTCTAGGAGTATGAAAACTTATACTCACACAAAAGCCTGTACACAAATGTCTATAGTGGGTCTATTTATAATTGCCAAAAATCAAAAAGAATCCAAGTATCCTTCACTGGGTAAGTAGATAAATCAATAGTGGCGTATCCATACAATGGAATACTCCTTGGTAATAAAAAGTAAAAAATTACTGATATGCACAAAAATATGGATGAATCTCAAAAGCATTGTGCTTAGTGAAAGAAACCAGTCTTAAAATTTATGTGCAGTGATTCTATTTATATGGCATTCTAGAAGACACAAAATGAGTAATGGGGGACAGATCAGTAGTTGCCAGGAGTTACAGGTGGAAGGAAGATATTATTAAAAAAGGATAGCATGCAGGAGTTTTGGGGGGTGATGAAGCTGTTTTATCCAGATCAGAAAAGAAGATGTAAAGCTGTCTTTATTCCTATACAATACGATTATCTATATAGGAAATCTGATGAAATCTACTAAAACTAGTAAATGAGGTTGGCAAGGTTGCAGGATATAAGTTCAAGATACAAAAACCTCCTGTATTTCTGTATACTGGCAACAAAAATAAAAAACTGGCATTAAAAAAATGCTACTATAATAGTATCAAAAATATGAAACAGGGATAAATCTGACAAACGTTGCATAAGACCTGTGCACCGAAAGCTGTAAAATATTGCTGAGAGAAATTAAAGAAGACCCAAGTGAATGGATTGAGATACCTTGTTTGTCAGTTGGAAGACTCAATTTTGTTAAGATGTCAATTCTTCCCAAATCTAAAATTCAACACAATCCCTATGATAGTCCAGCTGGCCTTTTTTTTTTTTTTTAAAGAAATTAAGAAGCTCATTTTATAATTCATATGGATATGCAAAGTACCTTGAATAGCCAAAATAACTTAGAAAAAGAAGGACAGAATTGGAGGACTAACACTACCTCTTTCAAGACTACTATAAAGCCACAGTAATCAAGACAGTGATTGGCATGAGGCTACACAAAGAGATCAGTGAAACCAAATAAAGAGTCCAGAATTAGACTCACATATGCACGGGCGGCTTATGTTTGACAAAGCAAAGATAATTCAGTGGGAAAAGGATAGTTTTTTTTCCAATAAATAATGCTGCAGCAATTCAATATCCACATGGAAAAGAAAATGAACTCTGATCTATACCTTGCAGTATATACAAAAATTCACTCAAAGTAGATCATAGACCAAAATGTAAAATTTAAAACTGTATAACTTCTAGAAGAAAATATAGGAGAAAACCCTTGCAGGCTTCAATTAGACAAAAATTTCTTAGATATGACATTGAAGCACAGTCCACAAAATGGGTAACTTAAACCTTTCAGAAATAAGTGTATGCTTTTCAAAAACCACCGTTCAGAGAATAAAAGATAGTCCATAGTCTGGGAGAAAACGGTTGCAGGTCACATATATGATAAATCACTTGTGTCCAGAATGTTTTGCACATTCTGAAAACTCAGTAATAAGAAACAACCTGATTTTTTGAAATGAGCCAAAGATTTGCACACTCAACCAAAGAAGATCTACTGCTGGCACACGGGCACATGAAGAGACGTTCCACATCAGTAGTAAAATGGAGATTACAAGCCCAATACATGTGTATTAGGGTGCCTAAAGGTAAAAACATCACACCAGGTGTTACCATCTCCTCAAGGTGGAGGACCCAGAACTCCTCCAACTACTGTTGGGAAGGTAAAATGGTACAATCAGTTTGGAAAACAGTTTAGCAACTTCTTAAAAAGTTAAACATACTACCTACCACTATTGCCAGTCATTCCACTCTTAGGGGTGACGTAAGGGAACTAACTGAAAACATCCATCCACACATAGGCTTGTACATGAATGTTCGTCACGGCTTTATTTGTAGGAGCCCCAAACTGGAAACAACCCAAATGTTTATCAATAGGCAAACAGGTCAACTCCCAGACAGTCATATCCCATATTTAGTGGGAACACAAAATAGCACAGCCACTTTGGAAAACAGTCTGGCAGTTTCTCACAAAGTTGAACATACACTCGTCCTGTGATTCAGGAATTCCATTCCTACATGTTACACAAGAAAAACTTCTGTTTCATATGAAAATCTGTACTTAAATATTTATAGCAGCTTTATTTATAATTGCCCCAAACTAGAAACAACACAAATGTACTTCAGTGCGTGAAGGGATCATGAACTGTGGTAGGTCCATACAATGGAATACTAGTTAACACTAAAAAATTATAAACTACTGATTATGCTAAGTGAAAGAAATCAGAGAGAAAAAGCTACATATTACATGATTCAATTTGATATTGTGAAAAGGCAGAATTATAGGTATAGGAAACAGACTATATAAATCTGTGTTTAGAAACACCCTGTGCTCATCTTTATCATCTAACATATCCCTGTGTTGTATTTACTATTTACTTGTGTCCCCCATTAACCTTTTACCCTAGGCTGAGAGCTCAGCACAGTGGTCGGTACATAGCCAGCATTCAATACATTTGCCTGCAGAATACCCCACCCTGGGACATAAATTTAGAGAATACTTTTGTCTCTCTTCCAAGCACTTCCTTCTGAAAAGGATGAGTAAATTTGTGGGGCCAAGAGATTATACCCATCCAGAGCCTAGATGCACCCTTCTGGAGTCTAGACCATGTTCAAGGGTACCTATACCCCTGAAATTGACTGCCCAGATGATGCCAAGGCCTGCACAAACCTCTTTCCCAGCTTTATCTTGAGGGCAGGCCCGGATGCTAATGTATGCACCCCTAGACCTGAAAGATGGCCAAGACGTGGCTGTTTGCAGGGGTAGGGGCAGAACTTGGATGTGGCTTGGAATATCCACACATTGTATGCGAGGCTCCTCTCAGTGATGTGGATGGGAGCCAGGAATGAGAAGAGATGGGGTGTGGGAAAAGACCAGGGGACACCAGCTCTCCCAGTTGTGTTTCCAGGTATTCCACGGAGCCCAAGAATTCTTTTTTTTTTTTAATATAATTTATTGTCAAGTTAGCTAACATACAGTGTATACAAGTATGCTCTTGGCTTTGGAAGTAGAGTCCCATGATTCATCGCTTACATACAACACCCAGTGCTCATCCCAACAAGTGCCCTCCTCAATGCCCATCACCCAATTTCCCGTCTACCCTGCCACCCCCCCCATCAACCCTCAGTTTGTTCTCTGTACTTAAGAGTCTCTTAGAGTTTGCCTCCCTTCCTCTCTGTTTGAAACTATTTTTTCCCCTTCCCTTCCCCCATGGTCTTCTATTAAGTTTCTCAAATTCCACATATGAGTGAAAACATGTGATATCTGTCTTTGACTGACTTATTTCACTCAGCATAATACCCTCCAGTTCCATCCAAGTTGTTGCAAATGGTCAGATTTCATTCTTTCTCATTGCCAGGTAGTATTCCATTGTGTATATATACCACATCTTCTTCATTCATCAGTTGGTGGACATTTGGCTATTCCCTAATTCCCTAGGGACATTTCCCTAATTTGGCTATTGTTGATAGCGCTGCTATAAACATTGGGGTACCTGTGCCCCTATGAATCAGCACTCCTGTATCCTTTGGATAAATTCCTAGTAGTGCTATTGCTGGAGCCCAAGAATTCTGAATGCGAAACTGAACTTATCATTATGAAAGTGTATTTGACAAGGTAGAAGAACAGAACATATCTAATGTGACAATTGGGTTACCCTGACTCAAAACTATCAAATATTTAAACATATGGTATGTGAGGGAGCGCCTGGCTGGCTCAGTCAGTGGAGCACAGGAGCCTTGATCTTGGGGTCAAGTAGAGATTACTTAAAAAAATCTTTGGGGCTCCTGGGTGGCTCAGTCGGTTGAGCATTAGAGTCTTGATTTCAGCTCAGGCCATGATCTCAGTGTTTGTGAGATCGAGCCCCATATCAGGCTCTGCACTGACAGCACAGGGCCCGCTTGGGATTCTCTCTCTCTGCCCCTCCCACTCTCTCTCTAAATAAATAAATTAATTTAAAAAAATAAAATCTTTAAAAATAATAACAAAAATAAAATAAAAACTTAACATATGGTACGTGGGTCTCTATTGTAGTCCTACCCCGGTGCCTGCAAATGTTAAGGGCAGGCCTGATGGAAAGGAATAAAGATTACAAAAGTAGGTTGCCTTACTTTTTGATTACAGGGGGTACATTGTATAAAATTACTGCTATGGAAGGGGTGGGATTCCACATCTTCAGACCCCACAAAACTACCATTCAGGGTTCAATTTCATCATCATTAACTTCTGCCTCCAGTGTGTTCATGTTAGCCCTTCTAGGACTTCCTCAAGTAGCAATCTTCTTACAGTACTCAGTAAACCGAACAGAAAATCCTCTCACTTTACCCAGCTCTCCATGCTAGAAACACACGCCACGAACTGGCTTATCTCTGCTCTAACCATTTATTACCCCAGCCCTGGAGCGGCCGTTGCCCAAGGGAAACCGAGGCACAGAGGTGGGAAATGATTAGGCCCCAAAGTCCCCAAGCAAAACCCCAGGGGAATCTGCATTCAGGATGGCCACACGGGTTTCCTGAGTTCCCAGGATGTCCGGGAACGCCGGAGGCTGGGGAGACGGCCCCCCGCCCTCCGGATCCCCCCTTCTAGGAGACCCGAGATATCAAAGGGCGTCGGGGGACACGCGGGGAACCGCCGAACCCGAGCCCCGGAGCCAAGCTTACGCTCACCTGGGCCGGCCGCTTGGCGTCGCCTTAGTAACCGCCACTTCCGGCCCCCACCGGAAGCCCGCCAAGTCGCTGTTCGGAAGGCGCACCCGCCCCCGCGGAGGCGGGGAGACTCTGTCCCGCGGGGACCCGGCGACACCCTAGAGGACTCGGACTGAGCCAGGGGCGACACGTCGTCTCGGCCGGGCGCCATGGACGCCTTCACCCGCTTCACCAACCAGACCCAGGGCCGGGACCGACTCTTCAGGTGAGTCAGGCGCCCGCGGCCACCACCCCTTCCCCGTGCTGCGACCCGAGCTGGGTCCCGTGTCGTTCGGCCCCGGAGGAGGGACTCGCCCGGTGGACGGGGGCGGGACCGAGTTCGGTGCTGGAGCCCGTCTCCGGGCCCTCCGGCGCCCTGAGGGACCCCGGCGGAGCCTCCTCCCGGCAGCCGCCGGGCCCTGACCGAGGTGGACCGGTCCAACAGCCCTCTTTTTTTTTTTTTTTTTTTTTAAATAATCTCTACACCCACCGTGGGGTTCGAACTCACAACTCCAGGATCAAGAGACCGACTCTCCACCGCTCCATCGACTGAGCCAACCAGCAGTCCCCGCCAGAATTTTTTTTGTTTTTTTTTTTGTTTACGTTTTTAGAGAGAGAGAGAGAGAGAGAGGGAAACACAGACTCCGAAGCAGCTCCAGGCTCTGAGCTGTCGGCGCAAATCCCCACCTCAGGGCTGGAAACCACAAACTGTGAGATCGTGACCTGAGCCCAAGTCCCAAGTTGGAGCTTAACGGACTAAGCCACCCAGCACTCCCCCATCCCACCCGCCAGGAATTTTTTAAGATGAATTTTGGGTTGGCATTTGTGGCCAAGGAAGCCAGCCACTTGGCTGTGGTTCCAAATACCCCATGAAACGCGCTTATGGGGAAACAGAACTTGTATTTATCTTCTGTTGTTGTCCTGTCTACCTCATCGACATGGTAGGGAAGGAAAACTTCTTCCTCTACCCTCAGGGTCTTCCAGCTAGACGAGGAATTAACACAGTTCAGGTTCAGAATTTACACAAAACAGGTTCCCGGGAGGAGAAAACAAAAGGACGACAACAACAACAAAACCCCACAAGCAAGGATGTGTGCACAGTGGCGCGGTATTGAGAACTGACGAGAAAGGAGTTTTTCTACACATGAGACAGGCAGACAGTACATTTGTGAGGAATTGACAGGATAAAGAAAGCAGGTGTTTGGGAGCTTCAGTGGCGGGGGGGAATCCTAAACAGAATTTAGGCTGAGGGCGGCTCCTGGGGGGCTCAGTCGGTTGAGTGTCCAACTTCGGCTCAGGTCATGATCTCATGGTTGACGGGTTCGAGCCCCGCGTTGGGCCCTGTGCTGACAGCTCAGAGTCTGGAGCCTGCTTCGGATTCTGTGTCATTCCCCTCCCCCCCCATCCCTCCCCTGCTCATGCTCATGCTCTGTCTCAAAACTAAATATTAGGAAAAAAAAAAAAAAAAAAGAATTTAGGCTGAGGTAGTAGGGTTAGAAAAAAAGTAACCAGGTTCGTTTCTGCAGCTTTCTCTGTTGTGAAGCCCCTCTCTCTAGTGATAAGGATGTCTTTTTACTTCCTTAGTACAGGGGGGGTATTTTTCACATGGAAGACGTGTTTTGCTATTTTCTGGGTGACAGAGTAGGGTCAGAACCGCTCTTTCTTAAGTAATTTCTCTTTAAAATAACCAATATGCCAAAGTGGCACATGGGGGGAGGGGTGGCCTACCCTTGGCCTCTACGGTTCCCTTTTCCAAAACTGCCCTGGAAGTTTTCTTGCGTTACAAGTTGAGCTGATAAGGTGTCCCCGTCGGCTTGAACCAGCGCCTGAGTTCTGCAGGTCATTTTCGTTCAACTCGCTGCGGAAGGCGGTGATGCAAGTGTGTTCTCAAAGTCAGGCCCGTGGTTTAGTTAATCAGGTAATAAGTGAGGCCTTTCTCTGGAAATTTAAAGAAAAACAATGACCAATGTTTGGATCAAATCATAAAACCAGTTTCTGGGTTCTGACGGCAGCCAGTCAAGAGGATTTCTAGTTGTCCGGCTTAAAGCATCTTTACGTAAAGCGAGGACAGGCAGCGGCGATCTGACGGAGTTTCTCGGTTTGTAATTTGAGGGTATCATGGTCATTTTGAGTGGCCCACAGAGCACCAGGCATGAAGATTGTTTATATATGAGCTGTGCTTTTTCTCAAGTTCACGTCGAGTTGTTCTTACTCAGTTTGCAGGGCTTCAGGGAAAAGGGCGGTCTCGGTTATCAAATGATTTCAAGTCACAATGGCTAGAAAATATCAGAAACATTAGTTTTGGAGAATTGTAGCCAGGCATTGGAAGAAACTAGAGGAAATAAAGATCGAGTCCAGTTTATAATGAATTGTATTTGAATCTAATATCCACAAAGGTGTGTTACTGAAACATTTTTTTCCCCTGTAATCACCTTTATTTTACTAAAGATAGCCAAATTAAGACTAATGTCTTTGCCAAATAAATCTAGTTTGGATAAGCTTAGCCTGATGATTTACATAAGTGCAGCAAAAATAGTGATTGATCATACAGGCGCTTTTAAATCCAGCGGGCGCCTGGGAGGCTCAGTCGGTTAGGCGTCCTACTTCCTCCCAGGTCCTGATCCCATGGTTCTTGAGTTCGAGCCCCACCCTGGGCTCTGTTCTGACAGCTTGGAGCCCGGCGCCTGCTTCAGATTCTGTGTCTCCCTCTCTCTCTGCCCCTCCCCACCTCCCTCCCCTCTCAAAAATAAACAAACATTAAAAAAAAAAAACACTTTAAATCTGCTTTGCTGGAACTTCTTATAAGGAATCTCCATATTGAACTTTAAATAGCCCTCTCTCGAGGCCAGAAGCCAAGCCAAATACTTGCCATCAGACTTCACCTGTGAGACCTGTAGGTTAAGGTTAATTGCTCTCTTCTTGAGGGTGTCCAAAGTCCAAATACCCTCAGGTTCTTGCACCTGCCAGGCAGTGACCTCCTCTACTCACCTGGTAAGAGGCTCCTGCTGGGAGCCCTGGAAGCAAGCTGTTAGGCTTCTTCCAAAAGGCTTTACTGGCTCCGTATAATCACCCCTGGTGCCATAAAAACCCGTCTAGCGTGTCTGAGTTTATGGCTGTCTCCCAGATGTGACATTCCAGTCACAGCCTCAGTAATAAAACCAGTGTTTCTAATCATGTGCTGTTCAAGGTGAACAAACTCTTATTGAACTTACCCAAATCAAAATGTTGTCAAAAAATACATAAGACTTCAATAGTTTTTGAATTCTGGAGGGATCAGACAGGGAGAAAAAGATAAGAGGAAAAACTTTTCTTAAATCTGGAAAAACAAAACATTAAAGATCAATATTTATAATTCTCCTCAGTTCATTTATGTTATTTTTTCCTTTCTTTTTAAAAAAAATTCTTTTAATGTTTGTTTATTTTTGAAAGAGAGAGGCAGAGCATGAGCAGGAGGGGGGCAGAGACAGAGGGAGACACAGAATGTGAAGACAGGCTCCAGGCTCTGAGCTGTCAGCACGGAGCCTGACGCGGGGCTCAGACCCACGAACCGTGAGATCATGACCTGAGCCGAAGTCGGACGCTTAACCCACTGAGCCACCCAGGAGCCCCTATGTTATTTTTTCTTGATCTGCTTAAATTCAGTTCTTCCTTTAGTTCCAGAAATTCTTACCCAGTTCAGCTTTATGATCTTAAAGTTATCAGAACCCTGCATTTGTCAAAGTTGCTTTTTATGAATCTCTCAAGGTGAAACACATTTGCAGGAAGCTTTTGGAAAAGGATCCGAGTAAAGTATTCACTGTCTATAAATGATAAAAGAATTAAAATGGCCATGGTTACAGATCTGATTAGAGTTGGTCAGGGAGCAAGAATTCCTGTCCCCTCAAAGGTCCTTCTAGAATCAAATTGACACGAGACAGATTAACAGGAAAAAAAAATCAAATTTGATAATGGGGAATCTGCATAGACATGGAAATTCCAAAGACAGGCAAGATGAGGTGTGTATGGCATTCTGAACTCAGGAGGAGGGATGGGGTCTGGGACTTCACTGCGTTTTACAGGGTGAGAAGAACAGATGTTTGGTAATTATACGTTTGCCCTACCGTACAGATGGGTCATTCAGATAAAATTTACCTTTGCTAATAACCCTTATTCTGGGAAAGAACCTCAATTTAGATTCTATGTAGTTAAGAGAGGGGCAAAAGTTTCCCTTGAGCCCGCAGGGTCTCTAGTGCCTTCCGCTCAAAATAATCCACATGCCAAAGGGATACATTTTGGGGGAACTTGTCCTGAACCCCTTTAAGTTCATTACAGTGCAGTTGACAAGGAAATCTGATTATTTCTGTGACATCTAACACTTCAAGATAGTTCTATACAAGTACATATCAGACTTCTAGGAGTTTCATATAATTTCTAGAACACTTATCTTAATAACATATGCCTATACAAATGTAATTTAAGAGGGCTTAGTACACTTACTTGACAATGCTTCCCATGTAAGTTAACACAACAAATACACCTAATTAGTGTAATAGCTCCTTTTGTATAAAAAGAGACCAGATATTTTGAAATGTTCCATGGGCCCTCTGGAATATTTAAGTTGTAGACTTGATTTTAGAATTTGATTTTGGGAAGTTTGTCAAAAAATATCAAAGCATTTGATTAAATAAGATCACAGATCATGAAATAATATTTATCAATTTAGCCAAAGTGACAATAAAAATTTTTTTCAATGTTTGTTTATTTATTTTTGAGAGAGAGAGAGAAAGAGAGAGCACAAGCAGGGGAAGGGCAGAGAGGGAGAGAGAGAATCCCAAGCAGGCTCCCTTCAGTCCACACAGGCCTCACCGTCCTCGAAGAGCCCGACACGGGGCTCGATCTCACGAACCACAAGATCATAGCCTGAGCCGAAATCAAGAGTCAGACACTTAACTGACTGAGCCACCCAGGCAATAAAAATTTTAAAGACAAATACAGAAGATTACATAGCTGTGAGCAAAACTTAGCTTTTTTAGTATTAAGAAGGTTCAGTTTTCTTGAATAATTAAACATCTGATAAAGACAAACATTGAATCTTTGTTTTTCTAGGCAGGTTACATTAAAGGTAAAGAAGACCTTTGTTTACAATTTCTTATAAAAAGCATACCAATAATCTAAGAAAACTTTTTCCTTTCATTTTATTTCATTTCATTTCAATTCCAGTGTAGTTAAGGCGTACAAAATATCGATTCGGCGGTTCCGTATACTGCTGAGCGCTCATCAGGATAAGTGTGCACTTACTCCCCTTCTCCTGTTTTACCCACCCCTCCACCCACCTCCCCTCTGGTTACCATCTGTTTGTTTTCTATAGTTAAGAGTCAGTTTTGGGGTTTGCCTTTTTTTCCTCTCTCTCTCTCTCTCTCTCTCTGTTTCGTTTCTTAAGTTCCACATATGAGTGAAATCGTATGGTATTTGGCTTATTTCACTTAACATCATACTGTCTCGATTCATCCAGGTTGTTGCAAATGGCAAGATTTCGTTCTTTTTTATGGCTGAGTGATATTCCTGGTGTGTGTGTGTGTGTGTGTGTGTGTGTGTGTGTGTGTATCCTTTAACCTATTGATGGGCACTGGGTTGCTTCCATAATTTAGCTATTGTAAATAATGCGGTAAACATAGACGTGCATATATCTTTTCAAATTAGTGTTTTCCTAGTCTTTAGGTAAATAGTCAGGAGTGGAATTACTGCGTCATATAGTAATTCTATTTGTAATTTTTTTGAGGAACCTCCATACTATTTTCCACAGTGCATGCCTGCACCACTTTGCATTCCCACCAACAGTGCAAAAGGGTTCCTTTTTCTCCACGTCCTCAACAAAACTTGTTTCTGAAAACTTCTTCGTTTTAAAAGAGAAAAATTCTAATTTTGCACCAGTGTACTTTTGATATTCAAACTCATTTTTAAAAATATGTATTTATTTAAAAAATAAATATGTATTTATTTTGGGGGAGAGTGCAAGCGATAGAGGGGTAGAGAGAGGGGGACAGAGGATCTGAAGCAGGCTCTGGGCTAACAGGCTGACGGTAGTGAACCCGACGTGGGGCTCAAACTCACAAACCACGAGATCATTATCTGAGTGGAGGATGCTCAACCAACTGAGCCACCCAGGTGCCTCTTAAAACTCATCCTTAAATAAATTTACTTTAACCTTAGCCAGTACTGACCACATATAAAATTCCTTTTCAAAGTTTCCTTTTCCATAAACTTTATACAACCTTTTTTTTTTTTTAATATTCAGATTTTTGTTGTAAGTTTTCCCTCTTTAAATGATTAGCCTCACTTTGGGATAAAAAAATTTTGCCTCAAAAAAATGTATTTTTTTTCTTACCAAAAACATACTTTTTCTTCATACATTTTTTATTACCAAAAACATACATCTTACTTTTCCTTGTATACCAAGTTGTTTCTCTTATTATTTAAAATTGTTTTAAATGTTTATTTTTGAGAAAGAGAGCGAGAGTGCAAGCAGGGGAGGGGCAGAGAGAGAGAGAGACACAGAATCCGAAGCAGGCTCCAGGCTCTGAGCTGTCAGCCCGGAGCCCAACAAGGGGCTTGAACTCCCAAACCTGGAGATCATAACCTGAGCTGAAGTCAGACACTTAACTGACTGAGCCACCTAGGTGCCCCATTTCTTATTATTTTTAGTAGCTTTAACCACATACTACATATTAATTAGGATTTTTAAGTCTTAGAAACTTTAATTTTTAGTGAAAACTAAATAATAGTTATAAACTGTTACATCAGCATTCTTGTCAATATTATGAATAAATTTCATAATTTTTAGAAACATGTATTTCTTCATAGTAGTCTTTCACTAAAGCAAGAAACATGTTTACTAATAGACCCAAGTTTACTTTTACTGTCTGCGTAATAAGGAGGCTGAATGTGTAGATAAACCTGTGTTCAGTACTTAGTGTTTATTATTTAACCTTATTGGTGATGACCTAGTTATTCAGTGAATTCAACTTTGACTCCTTACTTAGCAACACTTCAGGGTTTCAGGTCACCAAAAGTTTACCTAAAACTTTTTTTTAAAACATCTATTTAATTTACTTATTCTTAACAGTTATGCTTAGACTACCCATGAAAACTTCAGAGACATCAATAAGTCATTGTTCCAAGCCATTATTATTATTATTATTAAAACATTTTGTAACAGAGATAACCTCAACTTATTTAACTCTAAGGTAAACCCAGGCAGAATAAACATTTTAATTTTAATTTTAATGAGAACTTTATTATTTTTTCAGTGTTTATTTATTAGAGAGAGAGAGAGAAAGAGAGCGAGTGTGTGGAGGAGGGGCAGAGAGAGAGGGAGGCACAGAATCTGAAACAGGCTCCAGGCTCCGAGCTGTCAGCACAGAGCTTGACCTGGGGCTCAAATTCATGAACCATGAGATCATGACCTGAGTCAAAGTTGAACGCTTAACCGATTGAGCCACGCAAGCGGCCCATGATGAGAACTTTTTAAAGACATGTTTATCTTAATTAAACCAACAACCTTAAATTAGTTTTAATACCAATTATTTTTCCAGATCACGTAACTTGAAAAATGTTTGGCTAAGTTGCTGTCTTTCTTAGTTTTAGAAGACCCAGTCTTTATGAGCACTTGCCTTCAAACCAACTCAACAGAGCTCTTGTACAAATTAATTTTAGCAATACTATCCAGAGAGAGAGAAAAATATCTCAATTTACAACATATATATGGACACACATGCATATACATAGACAAATGTAAACAAAAATATTATAGCTTTTGTTTTTGCTAATCTTTGTGGAAAGGACACATTATAGACCCGATCTCCAAACACTTCCCTTTAAAAAAAAATTTTTTTTTTAATGTTTATTTAGTTTTGAGAAGACAGAGAGAGACAGAGCATGAGCTGGGGAGGGCAGAGAGAGAGAGGGAGACAGAATCCAAAGCAGGCTCCAGGCTCCGAGCTGTCCCAGGTGCCCCCAAAGCAGCTTATATTTTAAAAAGGTGCCTCTGCTTTTTTTCTTCGGTCTCAGGCTTTCGTGGGCTGTGTTTACATTTTGAAGACATAAGAGTCTAACTTTGAGGGACAGAGAAGGAATGCAAGTTTTTTTTTTTCTTAAGAGATTTTCAACTAAAATAGGAAACGATTTATGCCTTTGTAAAGCATTTAGACAAAAGCCGCCTTTTGGAGTGAGGAGGTCTTTTCACTTCTTAGTACAGCGATGGTATTTTTCAAATGTTTCGTGCTTTTTTTTTCCACATGATTCACATTTTTCACCTGTTTCCTACTTTCTGGGGGACAGAGGAGTGGCTGAGTGTCCTTGCAACTGCTGTTCTTAAGTAACTTATTTAAAATAATCATTATAGCAAAGTGCACGTTTTGGGGCAGCCTGCTTAGCCCCTATGAGACGCTGCGTGTGGACTAGTTTTGTGAACCGTGGAACAGAGCGCAGTACACAGAGCCCCTCTAAGGTACATGCCACGCTACTGAAAATCCTCTGCAGAGATGGCGCTTTAACCCTAATTCGTTCATGGTGTTTCTTTTAGAAATTTGGTTGATTCTTAATAATAATAATAATAATAATAATAAAAAAAGAATAGTTACGGTTGCAGTTTCATTTGACAGCATTCCCTTCTCTTCTGGGTGTACAGGTGCTAATACGACAGTCCAATAAGAGTGGCCCCAGTAGGGGGTCTTTCACAAGCCACTTGACGCCAGGTACTGTTCTCAGTGCATTACAGCTGTATGTTCATTTAACCCTCACCACTCCTCCAAGAGGTAGACACTGAATTATTCCCATTTCACAGACAGGGAGACTGAAGCAGCAGGTTAATAGGTCCTAAGTGGCAGAGCTGAGATTTAAATCCACATGGTTGATTCCAGTGTCCACCATTTTAATGACCAGCCCACACTACTGTTGTAATTAATTTGATCAATTTTTTTAACGAATGCATTGTATGCAAGGGGCATTAAAATAGAAGCCTTCAATTTCGGCGCACTCGGCCTGTGCCCTGCAAGGTTTATCAGTGAGGTTGGTTAATAAAGTAATTGTCGAGGATATACTTTCCCGCAAGATCGGAGATCTCTAGTATTCATTTCCCAATGCCCTTGGTGATCTATAGCTCCTGTAAACAAACTGGCGTTCATAAAATATACCTTGGTTTTGGATGCATTCCTGTTACTCAACCAAATCTGAGAAAGGGGTCTCATTGACGTGACCAGCTTGAGCCCTCAAGCCAGGAAGCTACTTTAAAAAAGAGAGAGGGAGAGAGATTCTTTTTATTTCATCCCCAATAACAAATTCACTGTTTTGGAAAATGTGCCACATTTTTATTGAAAAGAATATTTGTAGCCTAAAGAGATTCAAATGCAGTTACAGGACTGTAGGAAACAGCCTCCTCCTTTGTTAAATAGACTGCATTTAAATGCATTCAGATGTTTGATTATGTGATATAAAACTTCTCGTGTGTTACCCTGCTGTTAGTAAGGCATTAGTATTTGTAGTCATAACAATAATCACTTTATTGAATATTTAGTATTAAATAGGAGTCTATTTAAAATATGAACTAGTTTTGAAAGACAAACATAAAAATATATCTATGCTTATTCACGTATTGGTGTGTATTTGATCCTTTTATAAAAAATAAAGCAGTGTGCAAACTGACCTTTTCATTTGGTTCTGGTTTGAGTGTGTGTCCTATCACATAAGTATTTGGTTAACTACATGGTAAAAAGTTCATTTTAGAAATCTGAAAAATCACTATACAGGAGAAAATAAAGAACGTGAATCTTTGCGGACTTAACCTGGGGGAGATTTTTGGGCAGTTTACCATTTTGACTCTATCCATTTCTCTGTGCCAGCAAAAGGCCTTTTGAGGGTCTGTTCACCGTTATTGCAGAGTTCCCTTTCATCACCTTTGTGTCACATTTCCGTCACATGCCCTAGCCTCTGGCCCTGTGGGGTCACTGTTGCAGAATTATGCTCTTGTAAGAACTGCTTACATGAGAAATTGTCTTGGAAACTTTGCTTTTAGCAACACATCTTTCTCCTTTCCTTGCTGCATGAATCAAATTTTATTTGGTTTGTATATCATTCTCTTCATTTTTTTTTCCCATTTCAGAGCCACTCAGTACACATGCATGTTGCTTAGATATTTGTTAGAGCCTAAAGCTGGCAGAGAGAACGTGGTAATGAAGCTCAAGAAACTGGAGTCCAGTGTGAGCACTGGCCGTAAATGTAAGTACCCTGTCTCTTGAGGGACAGTGGCTCCTGGTTTCGAACTGTCAGACCTTGTCATTTACAAAATACATTCTAGATCATTCATTTCTAATCAATCAAATTCTTTGATGAAGTTGACCAGTAAGGCTGCTCTCATGAATGACAGGCCCAGAGGATTGAAGTTTTGCTGCAGACCATCCATAGACACCCTGCTGTGTGAGTGTTTGGTGCTCTGCCATAGCTTTCTGCTTAATCACAGTCCGCGGACGCACAGTGTATTCGCTCAACTTTAGTTCTTAGAATTAGGCAGCGTTTTGGCAATCCCTGACACGAGCTTCTGGCTCCTGGAAGGCCTTTGTATTCTCTAGAAGAACAGAAAAGCTTGCCTTTTCCTTGCCTTTTGCCTTCTTCTCTTGAGGAATTGCTAGAGGAAACGGATGGGGTGGTTCTCAGACTATTTGTGGGGTGGTTTCATGTTCAAGGCAAAAGTGAAGTCCGCGTTTTGTACTCATTTGACTTGCTTTAATAATAAAGCATACTGGGAAACCCCATCCTTCTAATAACAGTTGCACACCTGAATCTTAGTTTGATGAGAATCACATGTTGGTAAAGTAGGTAGGCAGAGGTATTAGAACGTAGAAATCAGATGTTGATCAGTTATTTTTTAGCACCTACTTAGGTATAGTTCTGAGCTTTATGAGAAAACTAAGATTACATGGTACAAATAATGGTATAAGATTTAGTGCCAAATACATTGGCTAGGATAGAGGAAGAGAAAGGTTTGGGAGGAGGTGGGACTTGAGGTGTGGCTAGAGAGAACGGAAGCAGAGCTCTCTTGAAGGGTGATTTCATCCATGAAGGCTCAAAACTGTTAATGAGCAAACCATTGTATTGAAAGGTCAATGAGGCAACCAGTCTGACAGGGAGAAGACTCAAGTTGTCAAGCAGAGGGATGTTAGGAGGTAGGGTGAGCTTTTCTGGATGCTCAGAAGGGTAGCTTTAGAAGTTCTCAGATTCTTTAGTGTGTTAGAGCTCACTAGTCTCTGAAGTCCAGGAAAGACTTACCCAAGGTCGTTCAGCTAGCTAGAGCAAGAGCCAGAACTGGAACCAGGATTATTCGTTACCTATTCTGTTTTGTGTTATTTTTGATACAATAATACTAGGCATTCTTCTGAGATTGTAAGTCTCTTGAGGGTAGCTACGTTTGAGCATTTGCTGAGTCTGAGGTAGAGTCCTTTAAAGAAAGTACAAGTACTTCTTTAGTATTGTCCATAAAGTTTAGGATTATAACTCATTCTGAGCAGGTGCTCAAAAAATACTTGATACATCCCAGATTAATTGAATTACATGCTCAGAAAAGGTTATGCCTTACAGTGGTTGATTAAATTCAACTAGGAAGTTTTCCTAGCCACTAAATCCTACCATCTCTACTCTGTCTTCTTGACAGTAGGGAGCTGAAGGGGGTTGGAACCACAGAGATGGCAAAATGCTCATGGTGTTTTATAAAAAAGCAATCTTTTGTCTGGAAAGTAAGTAAAATCTAAGGCATCAGACTCTCCAAAAGAATGCTGGCCTCTGGGTCAGAGAAATGCCCACAGTGAATAAAACTTCTTATGTGAAAATAATAATAGTAGTAGTAGTAATGTTGCATCTAGACTTCATATTGTCACAGGACTTTTCTTCTAAAGAGGTGTAGCTGGTGATACTCAAATGTCACAGTCCACACTCATGATTGACCTTGCCTCAAGTACACTGTAAGCCAGTGTTAAGGTATTCACCGGAATGGAGGTGCTAAATGTAAAGAGTCACTGTCTTTTGTGCCTTCCAGATCATTTTGGGTATCCTTAATATCCTGGAAAGTCCTTGCTTCCTCAGCAAAGACTGAGCCTCCAGTGACAGGCACCTGTCACACACCAGTGCCGGCCCCTCACCCTGATACAGGGATCCTGCCTTCGTATCACATACTAATTAAGTATTCGGTAACTGTTGTGGGTTCCTCTTGCAGGGTTCAGACTAGGCAACGTGGTGCATGCCCTACAGGCGACGCAGCAGAGCATCCACGCCACTGCGCTGGTGCCCCGCTTATGCCTGACGTTAGCCAACGTGAACCGCGTGATTTATTTCGTCTGTGATACCGTCCTCTGGGTGAGGAGTGTCGGGCTCGCCCCTCACATTAACAAAGAGAAGTGGCGGATGTGGGCTGCCCGCCATTACTGCTACTCCCTCCTGCTGAGCCTGGCCAGGGATCTGTACGAAATCTCCCTGCAGATGGACCGGGCTGCGCGCGACAGGGCGGAGAGGGAGAAACCGCCATCTCGGGAGCCTCCTGGCTACAGCGTGGCCGATGAGGAGACAGAATGGCTCCAGGCCTTTCTCCTCCTCTTGTTCCGATCTCTGAAGAGCCATCCTCCCTTGCTCCTGGACACGGTAAAGAACTTATGCGATATCTTGAACCCCTTGGACCAGTTGGGGATCTATAGGTCCAGTCCCGGCATCATTGGACTCGGAGGCCTCGTGTCGTCCCTGGCAGGCATCATCATTGTGGCGTATCCCCAGCTGAAGCTGAAGACGCAGTGAAGTGCTTTCCGGCCCCACACTGGCACCTGCTTTAAAAGGCAGCGTCGTAGGACGGACATTTGCGTGAGGTGCAGACCATGTCAGACTTGTGCTTAAGGACTTGTCCGTGTGAGCATTGAGTGACCCGCGACGTGAGCCAGGATGGGGCCAGAAGTGCAGAATGGGAGCACGTGAAGATTTATATGTGTTTTTTTGAGCGCTGGAGTGACTTCTGAATTTCCGAGTATTTCCATTCATCTAACGTTTATTGAGCGTCTCTTATGCTCCTAGTGGGAGCTTACTGTTTGCTGAATATATAAAAATTAGAAGAGGCCCAAACGATTGAACATTAATATACCGTGTGACTTTTGGGTGGAGTACCTCACTGCTTTTGCGCAGCGACCGTAGATGTGATGCTCAGCTGCCTCTCTGATCTCCTAGGAGCCTCTTGTTCCTCTGATCAGTTACCGACCCTCCACCCCTCCATAGACACCCACGCCAGGATGCAGGACGCTGGGCTTACAGCCTTCCGAGGGGCTCGCCCTTGCATCGCTGCACTCCTGTCCTTCCTCTGTCCGGAAGGAGAGTCAGAAATACATCAGGCACCTTCGTGGTATAAACTGTGACTTCAGGTAGTGAGTGACTAAGCAAAAATCAAAAGCACATGTAAAGGACTGAGGTAAAAATAATGTGGAAGAGGGGCGCCCGGGCAGCTCAGCTGAGCATCTGACCCTTGATTCGGCTCAGGTCACGATCCCAGGGTTATGGGATCAAGCCTTGCACCAGGCTCCGTGCTGAGCATGGAGCCTGCTTAAGATTCTCTCCCTCTGCCTCTTTCTCTCTCTCTCTCTCTCTCTCTCTAAAATTAAAAAAAAAAAATTCTTTTTTAACGTGGAAGGTCACAACCAGTGCCTGGAGGTAGCCTGAGACAGATGAGGAAACTGAGGTTAAACCAGTGTGGCCAGCACCTCATTCCTCTGACTCCCAGTCCTGGGTTCTTTCCATGATATTTTCATTGCTTTCCCGAGTGAGTGGAAGTGTGAGACTCTTCAGAATCCTGTGCGAAAAGCCTTTTTTTAGTACTTTCTTAGTCATTGGTTTACCTAAAAATTAAAACCCTCGCTAGATTTATCAGCTAGATTATTTTACTTAAAGCCATATAACAGTTTGGGGACTTCTACGTTAATTTTCATCAAAATTTATGCAGTGAAGAACTTTTTGTGAATACTCTGAATGTGGGCGCATCATGATTTTCTGTGCCAAATCAGACTTCTCAGGTGTTGGGTAGTTTGGGGGAGTGGAAGAGAGCAATAAGGGGCTGGTGAGAAGGCCATTTATTCCTGTCCTGCTTCCCATCTGGGGGTTTGAGTTGTGATTGCAGATCCTCCAATTTGAGGGAAGTGAGGTAGAAAACTAGGAGGCCATCAGGCAGGAGGCCGCCCTGTCAGTCCTACCCATAAAGCCATTTCACTTACCTGAATGGAAAAGAGCAGAGAAATGTACACTAAATTTCCCAGAAATGTGAATGAGAGTCTTAAAAAAGTAGACTCAGGTCCTTGGCCCTCTTCTTCGTAAAGTGATTGATCAAGATAACGGGATTTGAGAAAACACTGGGAATTTTAAGAGAAATGAAAGCTGCTAGGTCAGGGCCAGTAAAAAGTTTAACTAATTTTACTTTGTCCAGATCCTCTACTATCATAGATTAATTATGTCTAATAAATTTCTAGACAAAACAGACTCCTGTCTCTGTGAATGCGTTCTGGGAATGAGGAAGAGCGAAAGGAAAGCCAATCCAGAGATGATCAGAGTGGACGCAGCCGGTCGAGAGGGCTCTGGCACAAGGAGCCTGGAAGACCCAGGCTGAGGGGGAGGACGGAGAAAGATTTAGGCTGCAGCGTCTGGGTTGAAAGACCGCTAGGATGATCTCCTCTAGGAAAGGGTCTTCTGCATCCGCTCTGCCAGCCGACGGTCTGGCTGCGGCCTGGAGACGTGGCCCTGGAGTCTGCGGTGGCATGTTACAGTGTGGCATGTTAGTGTGGCATGTCACTGCCGTGTGCTTGGGAAATACCACCTCTTCTAGAATTTGTGAAAACCTGACTGGTACCCTACTACATCCCTCTCTGTGCATCTTTCTTGCTTCTAACTAACCATCCCGACCTCCAAGCCTCCACATTCATGAGGGATTCTAAAAACCGAAGACGTTCCCAGTAGACGCACAGAACAACTGTTGTTCCCTGAGAATTTATTCAACAACGAATGTTTGGATGCCACGCTTAGTTTGGGGATCCACTTGTGCAAGAGGGCCAGGGTCCCTGTGCTCATGTTGGGGGGTGAGGGGGCGGGTTGGGGTGGGGGCGGAAAGGGAATAAACCCGTGTCTTCAAGCTGTGGCTGGAAGATGGACTGCTCCTGGGGGACCATCCTAGGCCCTTTCACCGCTTCTCGCCTCTCACCCACATTCCACACTCCCGGCCGAGGCAGCCACAGGACCAGCTTTGTCAGCAGAGCCTGCAGGCACGGAGCCCTGGACTCTCTCTGGCCCAGAGCCACCGCTTCTCCAAAGCCCTGAAACTGCCCTTTGGCCCACTTTGCTCTCCAGACACAGCCTCATGGATGATTCGTCCTGACCCTTGAAGCGAGGGCAGAGGCTCGTTTTTTAAATGCTTCCTTTCCTCCATTACTGTCTTCTATTTTAAAAGCCCTAGTCCGGGGGCACCTGGGTGGCTCAGTCGGTTAAATGACTCTTGATCTCGGCTCAGGTCAGGATCTCATGGTCAAGAGATCGAGCCCTGCGGCAGGCTCTGCACTGTCATCCTCTCTCTCTCTCTGCCCCTCCTGTCTATGTTTAAATCTTACTGTTCTGACAGTGCAGAGCCTGCTTGGGATTCTCTCTCATCCTCTCTCTGCCCCTCCCCCCTACCAAATAAACATTAAAAAAGGGGGGGCACCTGGGTGGCCCATTTGGTTAAGCATCCGACCAGCTCAGGTCATGATCTCACAGTTCGTGAGTTTGAGCCCCGCTTTGGGCTGTCTGCTGTCAGTGCGGAGCTCACTCTGGATCCTCTGCCTCCCTCTCTCTCTGCCCCTTCCCTGCTCTCTCTCTCTCTTTCTCTCTCTCTCTCAAAAATAAATTAAAAAACATTAAAAAAAAATAAAAATAAAAGTCCTGGTCGAATCAATAAGTATTAAATGTATCACATATTTCTTACTCCTTTTGGAGGCTCGCTGTGTGACTTTTACCTCCCTTTCCTGACCTCTCATTTCCTGCTTTATTATATCACAGGTACAGAATTGTTTACCAAGGATTTATCAGAAAGTTCCATCTCTCCCCACCTCCTGAGTTTGTCCCCCCATTATCCATTTTATTTTTTAAGTAAGCTCTAATCCCAACAGGAGGGTTGAACTCAGGACCCTGAGATCGAGAGTTGCATGCTCTACTAACTGAGCCAACCAGGAGCCCCCCCCCACCACCACCACCAATATCCATTTTAAGGGGCCCTTAGATAATCTGCAAACTGTGGCTTCCACCACTCTTCTCCATCTTTGAAGCCAGGAGCTAGAACTTGGGCCCCTGGCTGATCTGTGACTAAGGAAGAGTCAAGAGATGATAGTTCTTGGTTGTTGGCATGCTGTCGGTCAGTAAGAGGATCCTGGACAACACTAACGTTCAGACTCGGCAAGATCCAGATGGCCCTCCCACAGCGTATTCCAGTGGCACCTTAGACCAGGTGGGGTTCAATAAACCGCCTTGAAATCGAGAATTTACAGAGGTTGAAATTGCTCCCTCAAGGGGTGCCTGGGTGGCTCAGTCAGTTAAGTGGCTGACTTTGACTCAGGTCATGATCTCACAGTTCGTGGGTTCGAGCCCCACATCGGGCTCTGTGCTGACAGCTCAGAGCCTGGAGCCTGCTTGGGATTCTGTGTCTCCCTCTCCCTCTCCCTCTGCCCCTCCCCTGCTCACTCTGTCCCTCTCTCAAAATAAAATAAAGACATAAAAAAAATAAAAAATTGCTCCCTCAAAGGCTAGATTGTCAGAACCAACCTCTAGCTATGGTCCTCTTCTTGAGAGCAATTTATCTGCAGTATCAAAGAGTAGTACACTTGGCTGAACTCTGTTGCTATGTAGGTTTAAGTCTTACTGTTCAAAATCCACTCCTGATATTAAATAATAAGGGATGAGGGAAATGGGTTGAAAAGAGTCCCACAGGACACTCTGTAAAAGGAACTGAAGATTAGAGAATTTTAGAATTCTTGGGTTTAATGACCTATATTCCAACACCTTTCTGGAAGACAGGTGATATTTTATTTTGTTTTTGGGTTTTTTTTTTTTGTGTGTGCGTGTGTGTGTGTGTGCTGTTTTTTGTGTGTTTGTTTGTTTGTTTGTTTGTTTTGAGAACTGGGGGCCAGAAACATGTTACAGAACTGATATTTCATGGCTCTGGAATAATAACGTCTCTGGGCCTGGATTTCCGTCAGCTCTGCAATCCACCTCCTGGTTGGCTGTATCTCCTTACAGCAGTTGGGGTACGTTCAGGGGGCCCTGGCTCAAATAACCATGACAACTGGCTGGCCCAACGTTCTCTTCCTCTCTGCCCTCCTCTAGCTGGGAGGTGTTAGTGGCATTGCCTAAGGCTTCCCTGGAACGGTTTGTGCTGGGGGAGACACTCAGAAGCCTGGGCTCTGTGGGACCGAGGCAGCTTCTGCCAGCGTGAGCGCGGGGCCCAGGAACAGCTGTCTTAGCTGCTTCGTTTCCGAGAGTTCAAGGAAAGACGCTGAGGGTAAGCGTGTCCTGGGAATTTAACTGAAGTTGAAGAGACCTGCAGGGAAACCACTGAGGGAGAGATGGTTCAAGATGAATGACCTAGAGTGTAGGGTGGATATCCTGGGGCACTTGCTTTTCCAGAAGGCAGCTGAAATAGCTGGTTTTAAGAGGGACTGCTTTCTTCTTAGTTGAGCATTCAGGGAAGGACCGGCAGATATGCTTGCTTAAAAAGAAAGGAATTAATGCAGAACTGTTTTACCAAAAAAAAAAAAAAAAGACTAATCCTGAAGTTTATTCTTTTCGTCTCTTTTGGATTTTCATCTAGGAGCCTCTTAACTTCATCTAAAACCTCTTATCCCGTAAACCTACCCTTATTTCTTGTTTCTTACCCTGAATCCTTGAAGGAAGCATCCGTCTTGACAAGTAGGCTGTGGGGCAGCTCCTCCCAATGGGATTCTAGGGAGGGGCCGCTAGTCCTTGACATTCACCCTCCAACCTAATGCATTCTGTTGAGGGGGCTGGAGCCCCCAGGCAGCC